>OX438920.1:6402500-7002500 GCA_949316025.1 Lapara coniferarum
ACACGCATAAAAAAGTTAAATTTGTAGGCATGCGTGAATATTTAAGCTTTATTTATTTTGATTTATAACGATAGCCGAATGCATACGATGTGATGTCTGGCAACCGTTTTGGCTTCGCGCCCAATAATACACCATGTAGGTACTGAAAATACGAGAGTATAACATTTAAATGTTTGTCTGAAAAGGCAGTTACACTAAACGTGGACTGACACGGTTGATTTATGGCACGGAATTTATGACAGTTGACTGCATTATGGCCTGTTTTGATCAAGCGCTGTTTGCGTTCGTGACTCATGTGAAATTCGCAATGAGAAACGTAAATGTTTGTCATATTTATATACTTTATACATATTCAACAGTATGTGAAATTGTTCTCAAGAAGGTTAGGAAATAAATTATCATGTTAATGTTTTCGCAACTTCCTCTATCGATAAATAGTATACGAAAACATTAACATAATACGAGATGAAATTTGAATATCTATAACGAGCAAACGTGTTATTAAGTCATCTCATATACCTATAATTATATAGACAGGCCTTGAATGTCATGCATGATTGAAACATAACAAATTGAAAAGAAATTATTAACTCTTGATATTTGGAGTTTTCTGTAGTGAAGAGCACCTGTCCATCGTTCGCTGCTATTAACATTAATACGCCAACGTGAATGACGTCAAACAAGGTGTGTATTTTAGATCAACATTGATTTATGACTTATACATGAATCCGACCGATTTAGATTGTATTCTGACAGTTTGCTGGCTACATTATATCGCTGTTATCATATAAAACTGATGTACGTTTCCCAGATTACTGTTAATATTAGTATCTAAAAACTATGCGTATAATATATTATCATAATTTATACCTACATTAGTGCGTTGTAATTTAGTAGCTATTTCATATTTTTCTTCTATTTTAAATAAATATATTACAGAAATGTAAATTTATCATCCTGGAAGCTTAAATAAATACATTTCATGTATATTTTAACGAAGTTGAGAAGAGGAAATATTCCATAATTTAATACAGCATAAAAGTTTGATAATTCTGATGTTTTTTTATAGAAATCGTGCCTATTCTTAATTAAACACAGTAATATGCTTTATTTGAACGAAAATACAACAATTATATATATATCATCATTATATCCAATTACACGCATGTGTATCGAATACAACGATTTCAGTAGCAAAATTGAGGAACTAGATATTTTTGGCGATAAATATCCAATTTTTAAAGAAAAATTAATGGCTTTTTGTAGTCCTCTTACATAATTTATTATAGTTTATATTAGAAGTTTAATTTATTTTTGTTTTGTTTTTCACTGAAACATGTAATTTTTAAATAATAGATGTGTATACCTGTAATGGGCATATATATCGGCCTGTTATATAATGAGAGAATGTTCTTTTTATGATTTTTTAATATATATGCTGTTGGTGTACCATAACAAATAAATTATTAAATAAATAAAATACGTGTAATGTATAAACCGAAACTGATACCAACAATCTAAGCTAGTGATAGTGAATTAACTAAACTACCAAACAGCAATCAGGCCGAGTGCGCTGCGTTTTATGTACCAGGCGAACTGGACCCATGGGAAATTAATTCTCAACGCGCCGCTTAGATATATAGCGCAGCGGATGGCCTCGGCGTTAGTATCGACAAGCAAATAACATTCATCACAACTGAATATAAATCTAGTGCGGTGGAATTTGAGCGTCCTTAAGCAGAATGTACAGGATTTATTTGAATTTGTTTTGGTCTCCGTGTCTACGCTTGGATTTGTTGCGTGGGAACCGATTATTTGAAGGTTGTTGTTCATGGAAGCGACATCGAAGGGTATGTTTCAATCTTTAGGACAAGTTGCAATACATTCCAAAACGTAATAGATAAGCAAACGCAAGTCACAAAGAAATTCGAGTCAAAATGTAATGTTCAGATCCGGTTCGATTCGAATTTAAAAAATTTAGTCATATCGATATTTTATTTGTAAAAGAATGTAGAAACAAAGTTTCTGTGAGACCTTGAGGATAAAGATTATGGTGATTTTGAGATATATTTTTCAACAAATACAATTCATAGTTTTTAACTTAGAACAAAAACTAAAATTTACACAAAATTAAAATCTTCAATGACAAGAACGATTGCACATTTAAATGATTATCATGAGCGTTTTATTACGTCAGTAAAATGACATTCAACAATAATTGTTTACGACAATTGCTCGAAAATCAAGGAGAACCGCGATAACAACTCTAAGATATGATTACAACGCAATGATAATGCATGCAAATATTTTCTACATAAATTTAGAGGTCACGGATTTGCCTACATTTGCTTATGTTTCGAATGGAAGATATGAATATTTATTAAGTGTTGGCTGTGGTATTGTGTGAATACGTTTATATGTATAATGTATTTGAGAGTTCATTTAACGTCGTATAGTAACGTTTATTCAAATTCAAGACAGGTGTTTATATAAAAGCCAGTTTGTTAATAATTACCTCTAAATGTATTGTACACGTATGAAAGTGATGATCTATTTGGTCCCTTAACGTATGCTTTTAGCACCTTTTTGCTATCCAAACAATAGATATGCGAAAATCGAAATGTAGATCTTACCATTGCCGAGGAAAGATGTATAGTCTTAACAGAAACTCTTACCTGAAACAATAAACAAACACACATTAAACGCTTTTAATATAACATAAACATCGTATGATTAGTGTCAAGGTTGAACTGTCTGCGGAAAATTCACGACCTCTTTTTTAAAGTGTGATAACAACAGATTAATCTTTGATATGTTGCCAACATTGCGCGGCTATTTGTTTATTTTTTCTCTCCACTTATCACGATAATAATAGATAAGTAATTCCAGGAAATGGTTGTATATACTCTTAGTTCATTTGTTTATTGCATATATTGTACTGTGTGTATGCAAAGCAGCTGTCTGAGCGTCACCGAGAGCAATGAAACGGAGAAATGTGCCAAGAATGGATGACATGTTGAATTGGTGTCATGCCAACGTATATAATCACGCTGTTCTGTGTATATAATCGTAGGAACTCGCTCTTTGTTTGACAATGAATATAGTTGCAATTTATTTATGTGGGTTTTAACGATGTTCCATTTCATTCTTCCTTACGTCATTGCTACATTATTGTGCGATTAAGTCCCTTTTAATAAATAATAACATGTAAATCGTCAATCATTCCTTGTTCTTCCTTCTTTCACCGTATTCGGGTAAAAACGTTGTTTAATTTTGTTACAGTACCTTTTCTATATTGTACGTCTATCTTAAAATACGTACAATATCATAAACCTTGCACATCAGTATGTTTATATCTTATGAAAGTTTATTGGATAGATATCATACTCCATGTTTATGTTTCAGATATGGTTGTAATATAATACAGGTAAAAAGTCCATATTATTATATTATTATGAGCGTGTATTATTAAATAACACGGTACACAACAAAGGACGATACGTAATAATCGTATTTGTTATGATTTGTTGGTTTACTCTTCGACTAACTTATCCTTAATGGCAGAGGTCACCTTCAAATGAGGGCAAACACGTACAGTTTATAACATAATAAAATTGTGTACATATTTAACGAATAATAATATAATTCTATTAATACCCAACTTCATTCTTTCATACCTCTTATTATCAACACGATAAAATTAATTGTATACCAAAAGGAAGTAGAACGTTTCCACTTGAAAAACGATAAATACGTACGACATTATCGAAGTATTCAAACCGATATAAAATAGGGTCGGCCATAATAAATAAATACATTGCATTGAGCCGACAATCGCGATACTGTAGTATCTGGAATTTAATTAATGTAACGTACCTAGTTCTGGTTAATGCCACACAAGTCGTGATAGCCTCGCGTGATAACAGCCCGACATGGTTGCCAGCTATTGAACGTTTATTCAGTTCGAAAAACAACATTTATCAACAACCGTTAGGAATATTTAATTAAATATATTCATAAATATTCGCAGGAAGTTCTTATTGGTTTTTAATATGGCCTAACACTCCGCAATTTATCATGGGGTGACATAGTATATTGTAACTTTCACTAATTTGAATTCTAATAGCACAATAAATTGGCAGTCAGACTTCGTCGGATAATAGGTGAGCCGCACCTCCAGGTCAGTCCACCCGGCGGGCCGTTGCGCTAATTAATTGCCTGTTAAACTGCAGTTGCTTGTATGTTAATTACTTATGGTGAAACCGGCTCACTTCGGTTACAAATGAATCGCTTTATGAACTATCGAAATAATAATCGTTTTATCATATTTATAATGATTTTATAGCAAGATTGTAAAACTTATTTCCGCTTTTGTGAACTGGCAGTGTCATAATAGTAAAGTTTAGTTTTGTATATGCTTATGTAGAGTAACGAGTTACTTGACTTTTAATGTTTTTTTTTTTCAATTTTAAAGATTATTCACGTATCTCTTTCAAACGTACTAAACTGAAACTGCACAAAAGTTATTTCCATTCCAACACTAATGTTTTCACAATAGAAAGCGCGTACGCAACAGCGCTTTCTACATTATTATGCCATCAATCTCTTGAAAACAGATAACCTAGTGTCATATTATAATATAGCCACTATAATATAGCCACCCACACTAAGTATCTGAAGAAATTTAAAACTTTAAATCGCCTTTTCACGTTCAATTTTTATTTCTTGGTGTGAATTAACGTAAATGTTTTAAATTTTATATTTAAACTTTGGTAATAAAATAAAACTGTATAGGCGATTTTAAGTTTTGAATTAGTTCAGCTACTACTACCGACACTGATTCTACTGCATTATTTGATAGCTTACAGCACCTCTAGTGGATTTTAAATTAACTGTTTTAGAAATAATTTTAGTATAACGTTAAAAATGAGAAAAGTATGCAAACGTCGGAGTAATGAAGTGTTTTATGAACCGCTGTAATGGTGTCAGTAATTACAGGGCAGTGAAATGTGGTTGGTCGTTACGTAGAAAAAATATGGCTTGTTATTCTTCATTCATTGCTGTGTATGAAAACGTATTGTTTTGTATTATTAATATGTACATTTCCGTTCTGAGTAATAGTGTTAGTATTATTTTTAGAAAACGCTAATGCTGTTTTGTTATATATTTTGAACTTTAATAATCCTTCCTACAAATATCATAAACGCGAAAGTTTATAAGAATGTATGGATGTTCGTTACTCTTTCAAAAACTACTGAACGGATTTCGATGAAATTTGGCACACGGGTAGCTCATGTCCTGGTTTAACATATAGGCTACTTTTTATCCCGGGAAAATATAAAGCGGGACTTTTATCCTGGAAAAACTTCTTAACGCGGGTGGAGCCGCGGGCAAATCTTAGTAAAAAACATACTGAATAAGCTATAAGTGTATTCAATTTAGTGTTTGTTAGTTACAATAACGGAGTACAATTTTTTTTGGAAATAAGGATAAAGGAATCACCTACGGTAACTACCGTGTAAACAAATATGTTCAGATATTTTTGTTTTTCGCCCATAACATGAATATTGGAATAACTATGTATAAAGATGTACGATATTTGATTTTGTAACAAAAAAAAAACTCACTTATATTAATATGATTTGAGCAGAGGCTGTTGCCTTCTACAAACCTCAGAACAGAACGTGTCCTCTCTAAAATAAATAGGAGAGAAAGACTCGTACGGGAAAGAGTGTGCGGTAAGAAATGTACTGACATACATGTAGATATTACGTACATATTTCTTATTCAGAACAGACATTTTGTGTCCTTTTCATATTTGTCTAGACGTAGTATATAATCATTGCTATTATGTGTACTAAAATATTGATCACCGCTATAATTTTCAAGTACTTCTTAGGTAATGTTGGTATGTACTCCTACTAGATTTTTAAACATGGCTTGACATCTAAATTAAAGATACAATATCCTACTAATATTATAAAGGCGAAAGTTTGTAAGTATGTATGGATGTCTGGATGTATGGATGTTTGTTACTCTTTCACGCAAAAACTACTGAACGGATTTCGATGAAATTTGGCACACGGGTAGATCATGTCCTGGACTAACACATAGGCTACATTTTATCACGGGAAAATAAAAAGCGGGACTTTCATCCCGGAAAAACTTTTTATCGCGGGCGGAGCAGCTGGCAAAAGTTAGTAGACCATATAATCAGTTAATGCAAACAAGAAAAGTACTAGTATATCAGAAATAGACATTTGATAAGGAAGTTAGTTACAGTCGCCCGATATGGCGATAGGCTCGCCCCCTATCACGGGACGGAATAATGGCGAAAAGTGGGTGCACAAGTTGCGACTCTACCTACCCCTTCGCGGATAAAGGCGTGCGTGTATATTATGTTAGTTTCAAGTTTCAGTAACAGTTTTCGTGAACTGATTGATTGATTACGCGGTTGAATCAGCTTTTAAAGAGCTTAGTAATGGTGTATTTAGTAACATGATTTATGCGATCGGCGGCAATGGAGCATAGGTTCGAACCTCGGATGAGAGATTACTCCATTAAGATCTTCAAATATTTTCCCTTCGTGCTTAGGAAAGCACGTTAAGCTGTTCATCCGTTTGCTTTTGGTATTATAAATGCCAGTAATCGTTACACTAAGCCCAGAACTGTGGATCGCTTAACAATTCTACCATACAATGTGCTCTATGACTAAATACAATAATGACTCAATGCAACATCGTAGTTAACGTCATAAATTTTAAAGCTATTTACAAAAATAGTTTAATACGCTGATAAATTACTGATCACCACAATCCTACCAGAGAAACATTTGCAAAAGACGTTTAAATAATAATATTTTAAATATCAGAATGAAAAATGACAGTGCGCTATCTGATAGCGATAATAGGGTATTGGAATTCGTTATCACATCTGCTGTTGCTTGATAATCTTGATAGGGTTATATTATGCACTCAGCTAGATAAATACAGTAATCTATTGAGCGGATTACGAAACAAACTTGTTTATGTTACATACGTACATGTGGGGAGCACATGGGCTAATATCGTAGATTACGTCAGCAGTTATAAATATCACAAGTTTCGTTTATCAAACACTTTATCGACTGGATGACTTTCTATTTTACTTGTTGCTGAATATCACGTAATGTTTTAGCTTCAAATAAATAGATTAATGTTAAATGATGTAATCCTAAGATTAAGATACTTACATAACAAACTTTGTTTAAGTAAAAATAAAACTAAAACACTAGCTAGCGACTGATCTAACCAAGAAGGTCAAAAAAATGTTAAAATCATTTTTTCGCTTAATGCCTTAATTACACAACCAGTAACAGCAAAGATTTAATTCAGTCAACGCAATCTTTTTTCTTTAAATCTATTCAAGTCACAAAAACTTATTTTACTAAAACAGGTTCCACGGCGCAGCGCGGAAACCACGAGGCGTTTCGTAAAAAAAAACAAAAGAAGCTATAACCGCACGGAGAGCAATTTGATCCATCCATCTCTATCGCACAAATGCAAATTAGAAATGGCGGCGAGTAGGCGTGCGTATTGCCAACGGGTGTCTGTGCACACGGTCATTCTCCTGTTATGCCAAGTCATAGACAAAATAACAAATAGAATTTTATGTAGTTAAAAAATAAACTAAAATGGCTAAAACAATTAAATATACAGGAAATAAAACTTGTTTGAATATATCTATACACGTATATCGCTTTTGTTATTTCTAGCTGTCTATTAAAATTAATCTGTATCATTTGTAAAGCTAGAAATCTTATGAATATAATTATGTTAGTCATTTATGAATAAATTATTATTTGTAAAAAATTACAATAATACATTAAAAAAAACTTACAATTGACGCGATGAATACACATTACAAGTTGAAGTGTCCACATATTTGATTGATTGGATTGAATTTATGTCGAGGAAAATATGCTTGACTTGTTTTCAATGAATACTGCGATGTCAATATAAAAATGCGATAGCGTACTCAAAACAGTTTTGCTATTTTGCATCGATGCATAATAGTATGTAGGTACAAAAACATAACTCAAATTATGCTACATGTTCGCATTCTCAAATTCAGCTGACTAAAACAGCTGAAACATTCATACACTGCATACCGAGCTAATGTTCACGGATTGAATGTCAAAATTCGTGATAAAGCAAAGGTCAGGTGTCAAGTCAAAACATGACGAGGCTTATCTTATATCAGGGTTCTCGGTAACTGGAAGTCGGTCATCGGATCTGACACAAGCAACGAGCATGGAGACACCGCCTCGCTACGGCTAATGGAACGTAAGCGTTCTTTAGGATTGTGTTACCAAACAAACATTGGTGGTTATGATATGACAGTTGTTTTGTTTGCGACTGTTTGTTTATGTGACGGTAGCAGATGTTTTAATGTTGTAACTATAATATTATACATATGAAAATCTAGGTTACTATTTTATCCAAAAGGATAAGTCCATTAGCAAATGAATCAAAAAATAGCTACATGTGTTTTAATATTTATCAACGTTTCACCATCTCATACAGCAATTCTAATAATTAATTCTTCGTTTTAATTTATATCCACGCCCTTTCTCTATCATAAAAAGAAAAATTACAAAAGGTGCAAAATTAGAATTATATGAAGATAATTGCCGAAGTCTTGGTAAAGTTCTTTACAGTTCTTGGGAACGAAAATAAAAACTTTCCCCTAATAATTAATATTCATAATATTCACGCAACGATACGAGTATAATTCCAACAAAGTTATAACAAAGAACTTGAAAGACAAACTTCTTCACCTCCTATTATTAGAACTCGCAGAAAGAACATTAAAAGTTTTCCATTTCTTTGAAAGAAGTTTGTTTTACTTGTCGACGGACAACTTCGGGCAATATCGAACTAAACTGAGATTTATATCCGCTTACAACTTCTTTGACATCTGTCTTGGCAATGTTTTGCTATGGGGAAACTTCGTTAACTCATAATTTGCTTGATTGTTCTATGTAATAAAACTATTTACCGACTTCATACTTAATATTGGCAAAGTTAGACTGCCTTTCTGTAAATTGTAAATTTAAAATGTTGAATATTACATTTTTATGTTGTAGATTTGTATGTATTTCTTTATATACCAATTACCTCTTATCGTTCCACATACTCAATACCACGTCATGGTGTCGGTTAATAATGTCCACATTTCCTTCTCGTGAAGCAACAAATTATATAAGCAAATAATATAACAATGACCAACTACATAATTCAAACACCGTAAATATTGAGTGAATTAGTTTTATCAACCAACAAAATACACTTATAATTCTCTCGTTCGCAAATGACCTTCAGTGTGTTTAATTTTGACTGAACGATATTTTTTTTCATTTAACATATTAATTCTAAAACCTTTATGTTGTACAAATAAAAAAGGTGTTTCTTTTTTAATCCACAACGAAGTAATGTAAAGGTTCATGTGTTAATATGTACTGCTCGACCAGTTTATTAATAGGATAGTTGTCTACTGCGAGGTTAACTTGTGCATGCGGACGGACGTACCCACGATATCTAGTTCATATACATTCATACACGTTTCTAGAATACTCGCCACGTTTTAAGGTTACCATGTAATGAAATATCGTAAATAATTGTGACATATGAATGTGCTAATTTAAAATGCCATTAAAGTAATTTAGATCATGTAATTTATTAAAATGGACTTAACCTTTTATGTGGTCGTAATAAGTTCAGTTTGTAATAATATTTGTAAATAGGTTCTAGCTTGAATATGCAATATTAAAGTTTGTACTTACAATGATAACATTCCCAGTGCATACAATTTGTAAGTTTAATCATCTTCAATTATGTACAATGTTTATACTACTATAAAAAGTATATGTAATTGGAATAGATATAACTTTGAAAATAATACGGCTTCGTTCCAAAAAAGCAATATCTAAGTTTGATAATCAAGTAGGAATCGTTAATTTTGTGCTTTGCATCATAAAAAATCATTCTGAAGTTACATAGCCCATATTTCACATCGTACGATAATTTCATAAAGATAGCAAACACGCCATAAAATACATGATTGATGTCACGACTATTTATATAGATAACTATGAACTTACTTATTTATGTTTTTAGTTGTTAATTTTTGAATGTGTAAGTACTACGCCAACTTTTATAGGGTCCATACGGCACTTGGGTGGGTACCTCATTGAAAATCAGTGCTACAGTATCAGTTACACTGGTACTGGAGCAAGGAGCTGAATGAGGGCTCCCTTTGTTGGCACAATAGTTTCAGTTACATTTTCTTATTACTTTTACTTACGTTTTTCTTATTTTTTGTTTTCTTGTTATTTAGTTATGTGCATGTTGTACTGCTGTTGCTCAATAATAAATCTTTCTTTCTTTCTATATGCGAAAATGACAGATTGTATACGGTACAATTAGATATAGGTATAAGTTCATAGAGTTTTATAGCATCGAACCTGAGCAGCCGACTCGAGCGGACCTTTTGTTTGTCGCAGTACCTGCTGCGACATTCCATTGTTCCGTCCGAGTACCTGCTCGGTGCGTTCCGTAGCGACCTCGCTACAGCCAAGGCCAAACAGGTAGCAAAGGGGCAACCCTTTGCTATTTTGTTAGCCTATTTCGGGCCAAGCCGCGTCCTTTTCAGGACAGGGTTTAGCCCAATTTGTTTCTTATCGACGTTTGGCCCCTTCAGGGCGTTGGCTCGGCGGAAACCTAACGGTGCTAACAAGCCGAGTCGCGTCACCGGCAACGCGCTGCGCCCCTTCAGGGCAAGGCAAAGCCGACGGGTACGGATCCGGAGGCTGCGGAGGCACACCGCAGTCTCTCCCGTACATCACCTTCCCAACCCTACCCTTTCCTTAAAATCCATCCCGTGTATCGGTTGAGCGTGCGGCCTCCGGCCAATACCGTTTACGGTACACGGACTGTTAGGAACCCTTTTGCACAATAAGACTGGCAAAAGGGATACAAGCTTAGGGCACACCTAATTCTAAGTACACCCCCCCTCGCCTATACCCGGCGGGGAGGGACACGCACTCACTCACCCCCGGGCGTTCCTACCCGGGGACTTAGTTCATCGCGTCCCACACCGCGTCGCGATCCGCGCTCGTTTCGTTTTGTGTGAACCCGCCTGGTTTCTTCTGTGTGTTCTTTACAGGCGGTGCACACCCGGGGTTAGTGAACACACACGCGGCCCCCAAATCATTTTCTACCATAGGCTCGGACTCAGCCGCCAATATGGCTGATTCTGGGCCGATGGATTTGGCTCCCGAGCGGCCTGTCGTCGCCGCTCAAACCATTAGCGCTCCCCTCACCGTGCCCATTATCTCCAAGGAGGAGATAATGAACATGGTAAGGGAGATGTTCCGGTCGGACAACGCGGTCCGACAAGAAATCCTATCCATGGCTAGGGAAGCCAGGGAACCGTCTGCGTCCTCAGACACCTCGGAGTCGTCCGAGGCTACGACCTCAACGGAGACCACCGAAACCTCGGGCGGCTCCGCGGAGTCTGAAGAGGACATGGACACGTCCCCCAGCCAACCCGAAGCCGCTAACAACCCTAAAAAACGGCCAATATCTGCTTCTTCCTCCGCCTGCGAATCCGGGGAGGAGTCGTCCTCGTCGGAACGCGACGAGGACGGCTTCACTACGGTGAAGAACAGCCGGAGGAAGAAGCAGAGAAGTGTCGCTGCTCCTGCACCAACCTCCCCATCCGCGCCTTCTGCGCATACCGCGCCTTCAGCGCCAACCGCGTCCGCGTCTGCGTCGACGCCGCCACCGCCGCCGACTCAACCAAAGGGGCCTAAAAAACCCCCGAGGTTAAATCTTCAACTCCCCTCAAATATGACCATGAGGGACATATTTGAGGAACTGCGCAAACAGCGCATATCTATCGCTTCCAACTCGTGGAATAAAATCCACAAACTTCTTGCCCTGCAGCCCGCCTCAATCGCGGACCACAGGGCGCTGACCAAATTCTAAGACGCCAAACATTGGCACTATTTTACTTATTCTCTTCCGGACGAGCGGCGCTTCCGCTACGTCATTCGCGGTATCCCCGTCCAAATGTCGACTCTCGAGGTCAAAGAAGGCCTCGAAGAGAAAGGCATTAACGCCCTAGAAGTGCACAGGATGCACAGACAGTCCCGCGCCTCCCGGCCGGGTATTCAATATGAAATGGTCCTTGCCATTCTTCAGTCCCCTTCCGACGTCAAACGTCTGTTTGAGATTAAAGATATCTCGGGGCTAGGCGGCTTCACCGTCGAAGCCCCACACAAATCGACCCAGATAGGGCAGTGTCACAACTGCCAGAAATACGGCCACAATTCTCGTGGCTGTCGCCTCCCCGCCAGGTGCGTCAAGTGCCTCGGCGAACACGGCACATCCGAGTGCCCCCGTCCAAAGGACCGCTCTCAGTGCACGGAGCCGCCTTCGTGCACCAACTGCCGGCAAACCGGCCATCCAGCGAATTATCGCGGATGCCCTCGCGCCCCCAAAAGAGTTGCCAAAGCTCCTAAAGCTGCGGCTCCCTCGGCCCCTCAGGCCACCACATTCAAACTGGCACCTGCGCCAGTGCGCAACCCGTGGTTTCCTCCCACGGCGCGCGCTGAACCCACTTCTCAGGCCCCCAGCGGAGTCACTCCCGCTGCCCCGGCCTCTACTCGACCCTCTCCTCCCCCAGCTGTGGCTCCTTCTTCAAAGGCAGCCCAGCCCAAACCCAAACCCAAACCCACCACCCCTCCCACCCCTTCTCAGTCGGCGACGGTGGCGGCGAAGGCAAGCGACGCCTCTTCCTCAGTCGCCTCACTATTAGGCTCCCCGGAGATAATGATTCTCCACGGGAAACTTTTCGAGCGTTCCCGTCTACTCACCCGTACGGGAGTAGAAGACCCCCTTCTAATCGCTGAGATCGCTCTGATCCAGCAACAAATCTTCGAGGCTACAGTTAACGCTGTGCGTCTCCCCTCTTTAATTTCATAAATGGCTACCAACGCCAGACAACTCCCCCAGCGGACAAAACCTCGCTCCCTCAGAGTGGGGTTTTTCAATTGTAACGGCATTCGGGACCAAAAAGCCGAAATTTCTTCTTTTGTCCGCGACAACCAAATTGACGTTTTCCTCATCCAGGAAACGTTCCTTAAGCCCTCTCACCGCGATCCCAACATCCCAAACTTCAAACTGGTGCGAAATGATCGTACCAGTGGCCGTTTAGGAGGCACTCTCATTTATTACAAAAGGTCCCTTCATTGTATTCCATTAGAATCACCGATAAGCTTGAGCAACATTGAGGCTTCGGTCTGCAGGCTAGCCATGACCGGACACCCGCCGATCACCATCATATCGGCCTATCTCTCGCCCACTAAGGAGCTTCACTCCAACGAACTCGAAACCCTATTTGATCTGGGGGATTCCGTCATTTTGGCGGGAGACCTCAATGCCAAGAACACTCTCTGGAACTGCAACTCGACCAACGAGCGAGGTGCAGTCCTAGAGAGTTGTCTTGACACAATCAATCTAAGCCTATTGGTTCCTTCAGAACCTACCCACTATAGTTACAACGACGACCACCGACCGGACATACTCGACGTGGCACTTGTACGGAACGTAAGCCTTAGCGTGCGTTCCATGCAAGTGTTACAAGAGTTAGACTCTGACCACAGACCTGTGATCCTCGATCTAGTCCCCGAAAACAGTCCAACAGACACAGGTCCTAATATTCCGATGAAGGTGAAAACGAATTGGCGTCTTTTAGGCACCAAGCTCGCGGACACCTCATCCACTGATCTTTCCGCGATCCCGACCAACATCGTTACTCCCGAGGAAACGACCAGCGCGATACGCGTCTTCACCGACCACCTTCAGAACGTCTTGAGCGAAAGCTCCGAGAGGGTGCCAGAGACTGTTCACAGTCACTGGCAACTTCCCGAAGACGTTCGGTGGTGGGTGAGGTTGCGTAACGCTACGCTCAAATCCTGCGCGACGAGACCCGTCCCGGAACGACGACATCTTGCGCGCTACCTCCAACGTGAGGTTAAGCGTCGCATAAAAGAGGTCGTCGATTCGAGGTGGAACACTCGCCTTGCCGACATCGATCCAACACATACGGCCTTTTGGCAACTGGTTCGTTCCTTCAAGAGAAACGATGTGGCCTCCATGCCTCCGCTCAATCGTCCGAATCAACGCCCGGCGTTTGATGACGACGAGAAAGCGGAACTACTGGCCGGCAGCCTGGAGTCTCAATGCTCGCTCACCTCCGTACCCGTAGATGACGACATTCTTGTTGCGGTTGACACCTTCGTCGAAGATAGGAACGCGGTCCGGCCACCGCCAGTCTCTATACCGCGACCGTTATACGATAACGTCGACCCGGACGTCGACCCGCCGCCCGATCCCCTTGCGCCGGTGACGATCGAAGAAGTCACCACTCTGATCAAGGCACTCAAACGTAGGAAAGCCCCCGGGGGCGATCTAATCCCTACTCGTATGATTAAGATGCTCCCGGAGCATCTAGTTCAAATTCTTACCTCTATCTATGACGCCGCGTTTCGTAACTGCATCTTCCCAGAGGTCTGGAAAGAGGCAGTTGTGATAGGAATCCAAAAGCCGGGGAAACCCGCTTTCGAACCCTCCTCTTATAGGCCCATCAGTCTGCTCAGTACTCTGGGCAAAATCTACGAGCGGATCGTCCTCGACCGCCTTAAAATAGTAGCTTTCAATCAAAATTTGATCCCTCCAGAACAGTTTGGCTTTCGCCCTAGACACAGTTGTGTCAATCAGGTGCTCCGCATCACGGAGTACGTCCACGAACAATTCCGTAAAGGAATACTACCGGTGCTATTTTCTTCGATATCGAAAAAGCATTCGACAGGGTGTGGCACAACGGCTTGCTTTTCAAGCTGTACACTCTCAACGTGCCCACACAACTCGTGCACATCATACGAGATTTCCTGTCGAATCGCGGTTTCAGATATCGCGTGGAGGGAACTCTCTCTTCCCGACACACCATCACGGCCGGAGTCCCGCAAGGCTCCGCCCTGTCCCCTTTTCTATTCTCGCTGTACACAAGCGACATCCCTAGACCACAAAACGCCCATCTGGCACTATTCGCGGATGATACCGCAATATACGCTTCACGTATAGACCCCGACAAAGTGGTGCGCACTTTGCAAACCGCCGCCGACGAACTCGGTGAGTGGTTCCGCAAATGGCGAATCACCGTCAATCCCACCAAAAGTCAGGCCATCCTTTTCACTCGGAAAAGGAAAGTCCACGTCCCTCACTTTTCAGTCCGCATGTCCGACCAGGTTATTCCCTGGAAGGGCCAAGCCAAATATTTAGGAGTAACCCTTGATCAGAGGTTGACCTTCATCCCACACGTAAATGCGGTACGCGCGCGAGCCGCATTCGCGATGAGCCAGCTTCACTGGCTCCTAAACAAAAATAGTAAGATGTCAATCCGCAACAAGATTAGGATCTTTAAAACATGCATCCGTCCGATAATGACATACGCGTCGCCCGTATTCGCTCATTTACCGCCCGGTCGCCTTCAGCGAATGCAGGTGCTTCAAAATCGATTCTTACGACATGCACTTGGTGCCCCGTGGTACGTTCGCAATCGCAACCTCCACGTGGACACCAATATGCCGACCATCAGGCACTTTATGCAGTGCGCCAGCAGACGCTATTTCGACAGGGCGGTAAACCACCCGAACACGCTTATCCGTAAAGCGTCTATATATACTCCATTTGACCGCGCCAAATGGAGACGACCGCGATCAGTCCTGACCGATCCAGAGGACGAAATCACTCTAGCTTTACGCGAAAAGAACGAGCACTTAAAGCTCATACACTCCACAAGACCGCTGTACCGTCCTCGCCGTCGAGGACCTCGTCGCGTTCCCCATAACCCTGCCCTCTCGTAGCAGTTCCGGCCCGCGTGCCGAAGACTACAATCAACACGCTAAATAGGATTAGGTTAAAAACCATATTACCCAAACGTTGATGTCTTATCCTCTCAGTGGCCGCCCTGAGCCGAGGTCGTGACCCATTAGTGGGTCGCCCTCAGCGTGGTCGCTTAATTTAATGGGTTGCGAGCGCCTTCTGCGCTCACCCACAAGACCGGTGTGCTTGTATAAGCCGACTCTCGTCAGGCTAACAAGAGTATAGTCAGGGACAAAAAAAAAAAAATAGCATCGAACAAAGAAATATCAAGAAGCTGCTATCGAAACATATTCAGGCAACATAAATTATTTACGAAATTATAAAAAATATAAAACAATAATTGAAGTAAGACGTAATTTCGTAAATTGGTTAATTTAAAGACACAAAAAAGAAAACATTATTGCCCTTGATTAAGTTTCAAACAGCATTTTTTTCATTCGGTTGTGATCGATTTCTTAATTAATCGGAACGAGACTGTGAATAATTGTCAAACTAATAGACATCAGATATTTTTTTCCTTGAATTAAAAATGTGATGCCATTATCAGTGAAGCAGAATTGTTATTATATAAAACAACATTTGCTTCAATGTAATCTATACATTAGCATTATCATATTTGTAAATTACTAAAAGGTGTGTTTTATCTAACAGACTATCGTAATAATTTTATTAAAAACGTAATGGTTATTGGATTAGCAAATACCTAATCTATGTTAAATTCCAGAAAGTCTAGTTCGTATGTGCTCCGTAAATAAACAAACTCCATTTATTCCTATCTTTTGACATTGTTTTTTAAAGATAACCCGCCGCGGTATATAAGTTCAGTACCAATAAATATGTCGCAATAATCTATGTATAAACAAAGCTGATTTGTATTTTGTCGACGTCGCCAAGTGAAAACAGTTATGTTTATGTACAGAGCTGTTTCGTTACCACCTCCTTATATGGTGCTCAAAATACATTTGTCAATCTTTCACACACTGGGTCATTGTCGTACATTAATATCGAAATGCTTACACAAAAGCATGTCAATAAATCCCTTGAATCTCTCGGAAAGAGCGTGAATTGTTTACCTTTTTTTGTCATGTTAAAAAACCAGTCCAGATACGACCTCGTATTTAGAGGAATGCCTGTTTCTAAAGAATTAAAAGGGATATTTTTTGTTACACGACAAAAAACGACCGAAAAGCTTTGTGAACTGCAATTATAAGTAAGAATAAGTTTGGGAATCTCTTTTGTTGAAGGAGGGGAGTTTTTCTAAATGGGTAACGACCGCGGCAGGTGGTATATAAAATGGCGGCTTATAAATATGGCAAGAAAAAATGTGCAACAAAAACTATTGGAACGAGGAGGCTGGGCCGAGCCGGGCGAGCCGTCAATGTCAAATAAAGGTCGACGGTACATCCATGAACATTATCGAATAATTTAAACCCAGTACAAAACGTAAAAGAAAAACTTGTCAGCAATTTAAATTAATGATGCTGTTAACCTACATAAATTGGCTTAAAACAGGTCCCTGTTTAGATATTCAAACAAAAAATAATCCACATTCTACTATTTCAAAGTGTGGGAAAATGTCTTGAACTATAATTATGTCTCATGACTGATGAATAATCATTTATACAAATTAAACTTCCTACCTGCTACCAACCAACTATAAATTTGAGATATTTTTATTTGGTTGAATGTAATAAGTGTTAGATATCCACGCATAATTTAAATTTGCATTATCCACGACCGGCATCATATTCATAAATCTTAATTTCACGCCACGTATACCGGGAACACGTATTCTACACGCGATAAAGTTTAAAGGCCCCGTCTTTGTATTCATCCGGTAAAGTCCATTAATATAATGAAGCCACAGCGCCATCACCTCACGTTCCTAGCAGTGCCCACGTCCGCATGTGCTACAAAAGGAATGCTCAGTATTATTATTACAATAAAAAAAAGCTGACACTATATTTTCCTCGGCCCCGCGGCATCCAGGTAGCGAAACAAAAACTGAGCGGGGGAACAGGCAAAACCGGTCCGGTGGAAAAAAAAAACATGTTCTTTGTAAAAGCAAAGGCATAAATCATGCGGGCTCACGACCGCAACCGGTTCGATGCGTAGTATGCTCGTCTTGACTCCGCCCGGCTAATGAGCCTTCAATCAAGGTCGAGTATTCAGAACGCTGCGGCTTCTAATTTATAGTCTGTTTAAAATGGACGTATGTATTTCTTGTTTCACATTATACCAGCTTATATGTATATACGAAAAAAATGTAATATCGATTCTAGTAAGAGGTTTCAAACCCCACTTTATTAAGTAGAGTAGTGAATAGTTTTAATAACAAGCAAGTGAAGAGTGGTAGACGAGTAATTACGATACAAAAGACGATGATTATTATTTTTTAAGTTGGAAACACTAAAGGAGGCAATGATAAAAGTGGCGATGAGCAATAGCTATTGTGCGAAGCTGAAAACAAACATCTCTCATTAGGCGAGTAGCGCGAACATGCCATTGTTTTCTGAGAGGACATAACGGGTTGTATCGGATATACGTCAACCGCGCTTAGAGACGACTTACAAGTCACAAGATTTAGTTATTTTTTTTAATAACGCAATATATTTAGATAATCCCTACCAAAATTGAGTTGCCAAGTGAAAAATATGACCTCTACAACGACTCTACTTAATAAGACTTTAATTGTAGTGTTCTTTTGTTAAGAGTCGTGGAGTACCTATATTCAAGTTTTATAGTATGCATTTATGAAAGTCAGACGAGTTATATTAAAAGAAAGTAGCAACATAGGGAAAAAATATAATACATGTACTTATGTAATTTTATCTATCAGCCCACGGCTAGTACGCTAACGAGTGGAGTGGAACGGCGGGGTCAACGGCCGTCGGACCTCGGACCAATTCGCGACATGAGATTGAATAATAAGCTGATTGCGAGTACGGTCCAAGGCCGGCGGCCATTATTGAGCGTGCCGCGGCCGCCATTTTGCTGTGCATGCACCCTTCCGCCATTTTCCTGCAACATTAACTCTGTGACCTAATTGTCATCGTGCTCTAAACTCTTACCACAAAACCATTCGTCCTTTTCAAGTCACCGTTTTGACAGGTGTATAAAATCTGTAAACTTTCCACTGAATATATTAGAATGTTTGAATAAATTGTACTCATATAAAAATCGTCAAAATATAACTTGTTTTTATCGTTTTGAATTAACATTTGACAACCTTGATCTCTTCTCAAATATCATGTTTGTTTTATATTCACAAAAAACGTAAGATCGTTGTATTTTTTCTATTTTGTTCTATTAAATACATTAAGTTTTTTATATCGGCATAGAAACATGAATGAGGAACCTATTATGATTTTAATAGACAAAATATGCTAAGCGATTTTGTCAACCAATATCTTTATAAAGCTTTTTATTACATTAATCTTCGAGACTGGTTCGATAGTGTGGACGTAAATATCGATTTCTTTTTGAGTTTTCTGATTCAATGAATAATATTATAATCCTATGAAATTAACACCAAACATAGCTTGATACTGTCGATTTAGTAAGAATTGGCATAAAACTACTAATTAAGAACTATAGTTATAGTTTAAAATATTTTAGTATTGCCAGTATAAAATGAAATTTCTATTTAGTGTAAGTAATGGCACTGGAAGTCTTACGACTGTGTTTAGTGCCTACTTATAAGTTTCTTGACAATGCACATCTAGTAACATAATGTTATATTTTTACCTACAAACGTCGGTCAAAGCAACCATTGACTAGCTTAGACCATGATAATTATACAATTACAATAATCGCTCGATCGAGACTGTGTTTTACCGTTAGTAGTACCTGATTTTAATTGTAACAATAAAAAAGATCTTACTGGATACTTACTATCATAAAGTTATAGCTATTTTTTATTTAAATGAACGTAATACTGAGTAAATACAACCGTGCACCTGTTCAAAACCTCTTCATGGCTAAAGTTCTAATACGATTCAGTCCAGATTTTACACAAAGACAGCATGAAATCTAAGAGCATTGGGTAATTTTATACCAGAGAATTTGTTTCCAAGGATAAATGTTTAGTTTTTACTTGCAGGCCGCGAGCAAGAGTTGGTCTTAACCTACACACGTTTAAATTTAATAAAACTGCGCCCTGAACGCTAGCGAGCAATAAAAATATGAAAAAACGCATGCGGGCTCGGGCCCACAATGCAAACACCAGCCAGTTTGACCTGCTATACATTCTAGCGAGCGTGTCCTACAAAATAATAATGCAAACATAAAACGGAGCACTTACGTTGTTTTATCTCAAAACCACTTCATTACACCCAACGCGAACGCGCTAAGGTGCTAAGTATCCAGATATCCACGCTATACTAGAAGTATTAAGGAGGAAATCTTTACAAAAATAAAGTATCGTACAAGTATCGAGAGTACTCAGAATTTCCGTTTTGATTAAAAAATTTATTTGCACATTAAGAGGAAATGTCCTGGACGCATGATAATCCACGGCAAATCATGCCTTGTAATAAATTAAATGCCGTTTGATCTACCATGATGATACATGAAATAATTTTTAAGAAAGAGACGATATTGATATCTGGAATCTGATGGAGCGATTCAAATTAAATTACAATAGAAGGGAGACGACAAAGACTTGAAATAATAAACATAAAATCTTAGGAAAACATTATACAGACTAATATAATCTTATTTTTTATTCAGGCTTTTACAGTGGTAATGGACTAAACGGGATAAAATTCTAAAATTAAAGAAACTTGCGTTATAAAACCTAGTTCAACGGTTTTGTTGTTTGCTCAACGGTTTTTTGAATATGATGTACAGCATTGTACAATTATTAGAGGTAAATGTCTACAATAAAATACATATTATTGTGCTTCAAGGATTGGTGCAGTGCACGAGAGGCCGTGAGTGTCTATCAACGCAGCGATCAATTGAATGCGCTCGCGCAGCTCACGAACGCATGATATAACGTGCTTCACAGGCCGCCATCGTTGAAACTATTCTCTTTTTGACCCACGCATCTCCGAGTGTCTTTGTAGTAATACATAATATTGTCATTAAACCTGCAAATAATTTTACCAGTCTTCCTTTCTTGGTTCATAAGCTGTATTCCTAAACAGGTAAAGTATGCAAAGAAACCTTTTATACATATGCCACTTAAGAAGGAAATAGAGTCAGGAAAAATTTCATTAACGAGGAACTATTCTTCAAAATACCTTTATTGTATCCAGAGCGACGTTCATTTTAACTTAATAAGGCTGCATTCCACCTCACTTAGCGGTGCTCTCCGACCAGACAGGTATTTACAACAAAACCACGACCTCTACCTTTAACATAAGAAGGGCGGCGGCATCGGAATACGTTCTCTGAAAAGGCTAGTGATAAATTGATCTAGGAACCGATTAAGATTCGACAGCGAAATTCCCTTTAAGGGCACGATGAATCTTCCCGTTTACGGCGATTAGAGAGAGACGAATGTATGCGGGAGATTAAGCAGATAGCGTCTGCCTCGGCTCGTATTTTATAGTACCGGTTTTTTTATTCAAAACTGGTTGTCCCTGCACCCACACGGCACAAATAAAAGTGGTTAACGGCTCGAGCGTAGCCATCGGTGATAATTGTGTAAAGAATGCATTTGCGTCAACGTGTGAAAAGTGTCCGACCTCTGGTGGTCTTGTGAAGTCGTGATTTGAATAACGCACGAGCAAAACATACATGTGGGTAATTCTAATTTACAGATTTTGTATTCAAATAAACTTTATATTCTGGTTTCACTTAGTGGTGAGCGGAATGAGGTAATTATCAATTGATCAGCGCATTACCTAATTTGTATGACCTCTCTTCACAAGTCACAATTCACAACTTGTTGGCTACAACATCTTCACTTTTACTTATTAGTTCGTTTGCTTGTAAATTATTTATTAGTCAGATACGTGTTTTTCCCTTCTATTGATCATACTCGTCCTTTTTATTATTGATTTCCTTCTTATAATCCCATGCAACAAACGCTTATAACAGTAAAATTTTATAAAATAATTATATTGTATTGAATCAGATGGATTACAAGCGATAGTAAAACAAAAATGGCATTGTGTGAATTCAGAGGATAATGCGAGGCAACTGGGGAGCCTTTTTGAATAAACATATAAATTGCTGGCATTACGCACTCGATACTCTTTAGGGGACAAAACAAAGGCAATCCAAGGTGACGGGCTACTTTTTAGATATCTTAGCCGAATAGACCTTATGCACACAGGATTAAGAAAGAAAGTTTGAACAGCTGCGTATGAATCCTGTTTTAACAGCTGATACAGTCTGACGTATAATTCGTGGTAAATTGTATTTTTAATGTTACCGAGCTTACATAATTGCTGGTTACCGTGTAGTCAAAAAAAAATACTCTACGCAATTTAATTTAATTTTGGAAGTGTTTTCGTAATTAAGAATTATAATTTGCATGATATAAATGGTGTACATAATGAAATACATGCGTGTGTGAAAAAAATTGTGATAGCTTTAAGTTAAATATATATTTTCGCTGCCAATAGATCGACTGAATTATTATACAAACAAGAAGCTAAGTGTGGTCAATATGATTCATTGCAGGGAGGGGAAAACATGCAATCAAGCATTCTACTTCCCGCGGCGACGATACAATCCAACAATGAAATCGCAGAAGAAAGGGTGACCTCCACCAAAACACGTAAAGCCTAATGCAAGCCAGTAAAGCCTCCGATTGTCGCGTACATGCATATGATGATAATGATGATGTCCTCCACGACGTATCCGTCGATGGCGACAACTGGCTATACTCTGGAGCGCGCCCCAATATGGCTGGCGAAGCCGAACTTAGATTTAATAAAGCGATTGCATTTCAAACAGCACAGTTGGCCCAGTGCATTATATGTATAGTTATAAGTTCGCTTTGGTAGAGTCTTCCTTAATTGGCGTTTAGTATCGAGATTTTTAAGACGCAATGTTTCAAAATTGCTTATACCAGTAGTGACACATCTGCGCCACCGCGAAACATGCGTATATTGTGAAAACAAACACACGTTGTTCCCAATGGTTGAGTTGATAAAGTATTAAGCGTTGTGTGCGACAGACAAACGGCATCACTAGCTAGTTCACATAACGGTAAACTGGGGTGAAAGTACACATAATAACGTAACATCGAGTCAAGTTTGAAAAGGATTTCATTTCGAGCATTAAATATTATATGTGCATAGTTAATAAGTCTGATGAAGATAAGATTGAGTAACTGTAATAAAAATGTTAATGCGTCGACGTTAGCAACAGCATCAATTCATTAAACAGGTGGTTTTGTAATACCTTGTTTTATTAAGAGACATTTTCGAGGTTAATTGTAAGTATTTTAATTATATTACTTGCGGGAAAGATTCAAGTAATTACTAATTAAGTGATTTCACGTAGCTTTCTAATTGAATATTTCTGGCTGGATGACAAGATTCATTACCATGCAATGTAGAAGATATTAGCTATTTAAAAAAAATGTACCTTATTGGCTTATTTCAAGGTTTGTTTAATAATAAAAGAAGGATTATACAGAAAATTGAATTTAGAACATAACGAAGAATAATGGTAAACTTGGTAGTATTATGAGAATAAATATTGCCATGTGTCAATAAATAATTAATGAGGAATGCAAGGTATTCGAGAACATTATTACTAAAATTTCCGCGAACCTAAAGTCGTTTATCAATAAATATTTATATATTAAATCCCTGTATTATACACAACATACCTAAACATTTTTCAGAAGAGGCAAACTTGGCAACTAACGACATCTATCAAACAGACTTCGAACCAATTACAAAATAAACATAGATTCTAATTCCACGAAGAATCTAAATGGCACATAATGTTCTCTTATTGTATTATTACATTCGGTCGTTTCAACTTCCAATATAGTTTTTACGAATGTATTCAGATCAATATCACCCTGTTTCCGCCACGGTTTTATTTACTATACATGGCAGATGGTCGGTATGGTCGTGTTGCAAACATAAAAACATAAAATATGCGAATATATATGTATATTATTGCCTTGATCTTTTTTATAGGGATTTCCGCTCAAGGTAGTTTTCAAAGTGTTGGCGTAACCTGTAATTCAATGAAACCATAGAAGAATGATGATGATAGTCGCAAACAGTATATAAAATTCATCTTAAACTTTTAAATAAGTACCACTTCATAACAGAGCTGATTAATATGCAAAGTTGATCACGTTCAGAAAAAACACATTGATTTGTCTATGATCATATAACATATTACGTTAAACGCTAATGGAGTGAAACACAACGATCGCATAAAAACTGCAAGTAGTTGTTTATGCGTAGGCAGCGAGGACGGAAACGGTACTGCCGGCCATTTGCGATTCCACACCGATATTGTATAAAGCTGAGACGACGTTGTGAATATACAAATGGGTATAGATTCCGGACACACTACACATTCGAGTCTCGTTCACGGCCGCGTTCCCAGCCGGCCATTGTTCTTTACGTAACGTCGACGCGACGCGACCGCCGCGATTTATTATGCTTACGCAGGTGCCAACGCTTCAGTGTCGATTTCCCTCAACTATTGTTCTTGTAATCGAACATATTTGCATATAAAGATGTATTATAAGAATGTTTCCAATAACTCCTCTTATCGAATGTGTCGTTATTAAGAATCGTTTGCGATGTTGCGAGTAGTTTTGTACAGTGACGTGTGGAAACTGTGTTTGAGGATATGAAATTTGCAAGATGAATCTGTTATTGAGATTTCATGTAATTACAGGACAAAATGAGACTTGACACCTTGTGTCTCAGAATGACGAGCACAGTGGAGTGCCACACGGTGCTTTGTAACTCGAGGTGCTGGATGGTGTTTCTAATGCTTATGGGTGGTCGTATCGCTCACCATCAGGCGAACGACATGCTCGTCTCGTCATTCGATGCCATAAAAAAATCATTTCCATCATTATTTATCTATGGTTTAGTGTTTAGCACAAATGATGTAGATACTATGTTCATGTGTTGCATTATGTCACGAGCCTTCTATAAAAATATAATATATAAAGTATATTACACATTACTGTCACTTCTCTACGAGTTATGGAAATAGAAATGGTGAAAGAAACTCCAAAAGGACAAATCGAGGGAGGGATGAAACACCTGCGGAATAACAAATTGATACGACTAATTTGTATTCAGGACTGGTCGAAGATAATCTTTTCCTTGTTTGTAATTAAGTAGACTGTGATATGGCAAACTTGCTTGTAATTTCTATGTAAGAGGAAACACAAATGTAATAGCAATTTATCCACATTATTTAGTTAGTTAAATACTTCCAGCCGTGCGTTATCTATGTACATTGTACCATGCTATCGAGTGTGATATTGCTATCGCTGATAACGAATAACATAAATAAGCGAAACAAATCTTTTAGATAGACACGCATGACTTATTAAATAAAGCATGTGCTATTAATATAACACAATTTTAGTACGTGTATCGTATTTTATAGATACTGTATCGGAATAAAGTGTCTATTTTACGACATTTTTTATTGGCTTGTAGGATTGGGACGGTCGTATTTATGGCACGATTTATCTATTTAGATTTTGTACTGAGTTGATTAAGTACCTCTAAAACGCTTAGAACCCATTTCCTTTGCGCATCTCAAGCTAAGTGTCACTACCATCGTTAATATAATGTATTATTAAATTATAGCAGCAAACACTAAGACATTTACGTATTATATTTATACGTCTATTTTAATTTTCATTTATATCGTTATTATACAACTATGTTGAAATTTTCTAACAGTAAAATATTTCACACGTTTTTTTATCATATTATTGTCTATGAACAGATATTTAATATTACAGAATGGACACAAAGTAATAAAAAGTTAAATGAGATTTCGAGGCAATACCTACCTTGCCCTCATAAATCTCGTATAACGGTCGCCCCACACAAAAGGGGCATTCAGCTGTCTATTGAAGGATCAAAAAATGTTGTAGGTAATCGATTCTTTTTGCTTTTTTTCATTCGGTCATCATCATTCAGTATAATATATATCTCAGTATACGCTTATACTGAAATATAAACTTTATAGATGATTCACTTCTAGAATCTAGTTCAAACGATATTTATTAATTCTGTTTACAGTACACATATCCAAGTAATTTTCGTGAAAAGATAATGTTTACACGTGGTAATAAAAATATGTTCATGGAGTTTTATCATGTTTTAGCGCCATCTTTTGACAAATATATTAAATACACAGAGACATGTAACAGTTAATCCTATTAAAAATAACTTATTTCAAGCAAACGTATAGTTCCAATCAAAACCCAATTATACATTTGTTTACAAACATTTCATTAACAGGATTTGATGATAATTATTTTGATTACAATACAAAAGGGAACGCAAATACCGCAAGCGCCGCAAACACAAAACAAATAAACAGAGCCGACCTCCAAACGAAACACATAGTATAGCTCCGCCCCGCCCTGGTGGTTGCCCGGCAGTTTTCTTCTAATTAACTGGCCCGTGATTCACGCGGGCGGTCGCGGGCGGCTGCCGGCTGTCCGCTCAACGGCTCACGTGTCACTGACCTTCACGTGGCTCAGCGCTCAGCCCGGACCGGATGCGGCTGTCGTGCGTATATGCACTTAATCATGCTGCTATTTCTTATAAATATCAAAACAAAGCCACTTCTCACGGTGACTCACTGTACTTGCATTATCCGGACGATAAATCGACCGATGATAACTCGCCCCGACCGCAGCACGCGCTTAAAAATTTTTTTCCCATTCGAAAGCCATTATCGCAATAAGTTGGCAATTATATTTAATTATTTGCTATTCAAGCCTGAAGCAATTTATTTTAACATTGATAGTTTGAATAACAATAAAGGAATTTAGAACGTATCAATTTTATACTTATCTTAATGCTTCATCTCATAAGTGGTGCCAAAAAGATTAAATCAATCGGTTTATATACAGCTTGCCAATGCGTTATCTACATAATGACTTTTTTTTATCTGTATCAAACACATCAAAAGCAGAATTACACGTAATTATCATGGATAATTATCACAAAATGTAGAGTAATTTGCATGAGCAAAATTTAGATCAAATGGAGTTTTAATTATACAATGATTTTTGTTTATTTATTTTGAACTAGCTTTTGCCTGCGGCTCCGCCCGCGTCAAAAAGTTTTTCCGGGATAAAAGTCCCGTTTTATGTTTTCCCGGGATAAAAACTAGCCCATGTGTTAATCCAGGACATGATGTACCCGTGTGCCAAATTTCATCGAAATCCGTTCAGTAGTTTCTGCGTGAAAGAGGAACAAACATCCATACATCCAGACATCCATACATTCTTACAAACTTTCGCCTCTATGATATTAGTAGGATTCTGTCGTTTTGTCCGCACATGTAGCCGTGAGAGACAAAAAGATAGAGTGAGCACATTCTTGCACGAATTTTAAACACCGCCCTCGGTGAACGTGCTGTGGACGTGTCACGATTGCCCTACTCTCCCCCTCCTCCATCCCCACGTCCCAGTCCTCCCCTTCGCCTCGCACCTCTACCGTGCATCAGCGCGCACCGGGGGAGGAAGAGGGTTGCGCGTCGCGTGCCATCGGTAGTTTAGTCGCTATGTAAATTTGATATTATTATTTTTATGCTGAATACACAAGGGCAGTAGGGTGGACAGAAAATGATACCATGATTTCTGAATAATCAGGGCTCATTAGAATTATTTATTATTAATTTTGGATTGTATTTGCATTCATGTTAATTGTATAATAAATATGTATATAACATTTTAATTTATTGTTTTTAACTATTCTAAATATTAATTGTTCTGGGAGTACAACTTCAAAAGGAAGCTATAGGGTAATTAAATGAAAACAAGTATAAACCTGTTTTAATAGCACACATAATTTCGAAATTCTCTTGAGTATTTTTACATCAGTCAACGTTCTAATTCTAAACACCATTTATAGATGAAACTTGTTAACTATCGACTATTACAGAAATCTGAGCCTGATCAAATGCAAAATAGACGAAAGTAGTCAGATAAGGAATTCATTTGCATACATACTCTTGCTTAATCTAAATTGGCAGACCATAACCGCCCTCTGTCACGTCTGACACCAAAATGGCAGCAGATAAAATTTATGTAATTTATGAAAATTATTCAAATAGCTCGTATTTATCACAATGTGATATTTGCTGGTTTATTAAAAGATTTTTATTACTTATATTTTCGCAACTAAAGTTATGCTTTCTCACTTCGTAACAGTCGTATGCTATTGTTCAAAAACAAGGTTAATGGCTGTTAATGGTATATAATTGCAATTTTCACTACTCGCAAGAATTTATTCCTTTCCATACTCAAATTCTTCCGGGCCCTTTTGCATATGCATAAGAGGTACAAAAAAAACATCACACTACTACAAAACGTATAATATGCAATGGTAGTAAAGTTAAGAACGTCGCAGCCCAGTGCATTTAACGGTAAATATGTAAAGTAATGCAAACTACATCACAAGGTGAGCACACTGGTATGCAAAATTTGGGACGACGTTCATCCCGCGCCCCACTCCCCAGTCCCTCTGTCACGTCGGAAAGTAAATTACTTCGTTACAGAATATGAACATCAAATAAATCTGGCACATAAAGCGCGCGATGGACGCTGACCGGTTTACAATGGAGGGTGTGACGAGGGACTGCAAAGAAAAGGGATCATTTCGGGCCTCATATGTAGATGTGAATCTTTGTGACAAAGCCAGCGAAGATTCCTTTGTGAAAATTCAGCTTATGCGTTACAAGGACATTGATATATATGTCTTTTACGATCATTGTTATTGCAGAAATGGTATAATCATTTCGACTTTTGAGTGATTATATAACAGATAAAGCCAGCGAAATAAATACATAATTATATCCAATCAAGAGATTATCAATGGCTTATATTAGAAAACACACACAACAAAGTAAGCGTACTCCGTAAATGTTCAAACGATTAATAATGCTTACGTTGAGTTTGTTGTTGACATTGCTGACAGTAGCCCTCGAAAATAGCAAATACAAAAACAAACTTTTCCAGATAGACGCTAACATTGCTAAATTCTAGTATGTATAACCTCACAGCGAACATAATTTATCTACGATAATTAAACTTGGATTTTAAACGCAGTGATACGAACGATATGTGTCAGATGCGAGGACGACACACCAGAACCAATTAAAATCAAATTGTTAGGTGAACAAGCATGTCTGGGGCCCGACGCTTATCCAATATCCGAATTCCGTTAACTGACACAAAGGACTATCCTTTCCACGTCACTGTATAAACACAAACACCAGTAGTACTGAATTTGTTATTGGTTACGGTAATATTAATAATTATTACACATCAAAATTACTTCTGTAGGTGGTTTCTATTGCGTCCTTTGTCTGGTGAATACAAATGAAAGAATATTTTAATTGTTGATACAGGTGAGATATATAATAAGGTTGTTTAATGTCCTCAATTCGTATGAAACGTTGTTTTTTTTAAACAGTTACAGGAGAAGTATCGGTTATATTTCTATACAAATGTTATATAAAAATAATAGTCGGCAAGCGAACGTAATCCGCACGCCAAGACATTTGCTTTATAAACAACCGATAAAGCTAAAAACGTGACGTGTACACACGTTAAACAGGACAAAACATTGTTAATTATGTAAATCTGTATTGTTTACTGTACTGGGTACTGGGAGAAGTTGTTACCAGACCTTGGAAACTTAACTAGTTTCACATTCAAAAGTTGGTCCCACGCCGGCGGGGCAGGTCGCAAAACGTCGAACGAAAGTGACCGAACTTCGATGAACAACAATGCCAACAAAGTTTCAACAATCCGAGCAATATTTGTTCCGAACCTACACTCGTTCAATGCTTTGAAGTTCGAAAGCCAATATAAAGTTGACTGCCGTTGAATACATACGTATAAATAACGTTCTCCTCCACCGTTAATGGTGAATTTTATGGATCTGTTACGTGCATGTTTGTTTTATTATTTTATATTGTAAAATCCAAGATAATAGTAGAGTATTTCACACGAATAAAATACGTTTAGATCGAAAACAGACTGTTATAAAAATAAACATGTGGTTATAAAATAAACAAATAACGCGTCCGATCTGTTTAGAAAACACAAATGAGAGCCTCGCCGGCATCTTTGCAAAATTATAATGCAAACCGTCGGAGTCCGTAACCGCTTATGGTATTAGACGCAAAATTCAGACTCATTATTATGTTAATACCTTGGCCTCGAAGCTACAAAATTTATTTGAATTATGCAAAGAATAATCAACGGGCGTCTCTCATTCATGACATTGGTCTTTTCTCCTAAATATGCATGTGGTTCTGTAAAGGAGCACCTATATACATAATACATTAACATTCTTTAAATCGGACCGGTGTTCCTCTTAAATAAACATGCAAGCTGTGCGTTGGGTATGAAATATTACCATTGATTGTTAGTCTAAGCTATTGATATGTTAAATAAAAAACGTCACACGCATACGTAGAAGGCTAGTAACGAGCTATCTCACGCGACAATATCAAACTCGGATTATAATGAACGTGGTCTGATTGCGCATACCTCAGTGATTTATGGGACACGTTTGTGTATCTCCCCACGCACCCTCGCGTGGCACCGCGCCGGCGGGCGGACGCTCGTCGAGTGACGTCACAATACTGTCACCGCCAGCCATCGCACAAAATGAAAGCACGTTTTATCAGGCTTTATCACGACCGTATTATTTCACTCAAAGGATAACATTCTCGTGGTCACAAAAGCGTATTCCGCTTCCTATTCTTTTCAACTCTTTTTGTTTGAGTTATGGCTGGAGTTAACATCGAGTTCGTAACAAAGGAGGAAACAATTGTAAAAACGTTATTTGTAGCTGTTAAAACTGTTTTCATGTATAAAAGACTGGGACCGTTTCAATTGGCATGTCGAGAAATTACTAATTAAGTTCATGAAAAAACGTTAATACTCACGTTGGCTTAACATTGAGAAAGAAATTTTTATACGAAAGCCGAATAGATACCTACTGCTAAGTAGTTAACTTCAACTCTAACATACCCATAATTATTTTATCTAGTTTTGTGCAATATCCACGACATATACATGTATAAATTCTTGGTACAGTGAAATGGGCTAGTTCATTAAGCTAATGCCTCCGGCTTGCGGTTCTCTATGTTCCCAATTACTGCGAAACCGGCTTTTACCTAGGATTACTCAGGTAAGGGTACGCTTGAATAGTTCCAATTAGATCCGTTACGTTGTGAATTGCTATATTTTATGATATCTATACCGGATTACGGAGGTTTCAGAATAAGCTCTTATATGTATTTAAATTGAGTTATTAATAATGTAGATACCCGGTGCACCGATTCAAATGGAAGAAATAATATAGACATGGATGGAATTTATGCCCGATATGGCGATAGGCTCGCCCATCACATCATGGGATAGAAAACGCACGACGAAAAGTGGGTGCACTAGTTGCGCCTCTGCCTACACGTCCGGGGATAAGACGTGTGAGTGTGCGGAAAGAAAATATTTTAATGAATATTAATTATATATTATACACACACATATCTGCTATGAATAAATGACTAGGTTTTTAGGTATCGTATGAATCGTATTGTATTAGCTTGTAAGTAACACTGTCATCGATCAATGTCAATTCATAAGACATATGATTCGTTTTATGAATCGTAAAGAAAAATACTGTGCAACATTTTAAAAATAATTGCTTGTCCTTAATTAATTAAACATAAATACTTTAGCTATATAATGAAAGTGAATATTCCAAATCGTATAGTTCATGTCATAGTAAAGTGGAGCGTCGAACTGCGGCTTCGGATGTAAACGTCCAATGAATTTAGGAAGCGATATTGAAAGGTAAATCATTCTATTGCAAATAGAAGCCATCCATCTCCGGAGCAGTCATGACACGAAACAGGATCATCCATTACCGTTGAAGTATGGGGAGAATGTTCATTTTATATTTATCCCATTACCTACTACGGTTTTTAATACATCAATGCCTACTACAGACTAATTTTATTAAAAAATATTCCTACAATATCGTTTATTAAAAGTGTTGATGTCTTTCAAAACTGAATTTATGAATTCTACAAACGAGACGAGTCTAAAAATATTCTCTTAGCTCAAAATAAAGCAGACATTTTTCATCTTATATTTTCAAGCGTTTCTCAAAACATAAAAATAATAATCCTTATCGTTGTATATTTTTCTGTCTTAGAAATAAACATTAATGTACTATTTTTATTTTCCCAGGTAGACTTGTCTATACACATAAGAAAACAATACGGCCGGTTGAGCTAGACTCTAGAGAATATACTTTACGAGCCATTTGCATGATATAAAACTACTCAAAGGACGTTTTCGTTCTTTACGAAGATCACTTAATTTTATCAATGCTTTTTATCCAAGCTACTTAAGAATTAGAGTTTTAATTAATATAAATTATGTAAAAGTATAATGTACATCTATAATAGTGACCATTCTCATAGTATTTTCGTATGAGATAGTAAGTAGATTAAAATATACTAACCTACTATATCTTTAATATCTTCCTTAGAATTTATCTCTTTTTTTAAACTAAGCTATTTTATTCTCCGTTAACATATTATAATTGCCATTACTTGATATAACATTATGATATTACCTTGTTTTCTCATGTATGACATAGGTACCATACAACGAATAAAGTTTGTTAACATGCCCAAATGAATTTGAATAAATATTGATGAAATATTTGCGCACATTCACACCGCACGGTTAAAAGTGTTAATGCAATGTATTAGACTTCGTTTGAAGGTTCTCGATATTGCTGCGGCGAGATATGTAGTCAGCAAGCAAGATGCATAGAATTCACTATTTAAATAACCCGTTTATATGCACCGAGTTGGCTTAAAGCCAACCAACTTGCCCATTTATGTAAATGTATACATGGTATGTGGATTCCGTATTATGCATATTGTGATGCCATATATAATATCTCCTCTGAATTATATGATTCCGCCTAATAGGGCAATTTAAGTTCGTACGAATGTAATATTTTACCAAGCAAACATAATATTATAATATGTTTTGTCTCTGTTACTGATGTTGAAATAACCTTAGTTGCCTTTTAGATACACATTGTAAAGTCAACAGATATTTTAGCATTAAATTAGTGTACTTAGCATATAAATGAATTAATTTAAAACAAATGTTACGAAAGTAAATAGTTATATTTGCATATAAATGTTGTTTGTATATTATCAGATTTTACATGTTAGATATTTGTTAAACTTTGGTACCTAATTGTACTGTATTATATTATGTAATATCACGTTCTAAATATTTTTTTTTTATTGAACATTAGTAAGTATTTTTGATGCCATATTTATCAGGTACGATTCAGACCAAAACTTAAGACGTTAGCAACATAGTCGTACAACTCGTTCCCATAAAACCCAGTACGGTGATTAGTTAAGTACGCAGGCCGCAGCACGCAGTCAAAACTGAACAAAGAACACGTCCTTTTACTTTGTTTTCAAGTGTAAAGGTTCACAGACGCGCTTCAATTTAGCGAGAGAGCCGGTGAATGGTGGATTGCGTCTAGTACGCATTACAAACGATGCGACCGCCGTCGTCGGCAGTACACCTGAATACCTGAATTCTATCCTATTAAGCTTGGAGAGAGGATGGTTCCCGGGGGAGCGTTTTGCTGAATAGCTGGGTACACGCTCCCTATTTATAAGTGAGATTGGAATGTTCTTTTAGTTTTTTAGCTATTCAATATAAGAAAGAAAGAAATAATAATTTATTGTCGCGGTATAAATAATAATATATAAAAAAGCAAAGTGCTTAAAATATTTGCGCTCCTTAGTGCTATAAACGAAGTTCACGAGCTATTGAATTTTCTGGTAGAACAGACAAGAATAGCGCTATTGTGAATTTCACGAAATATTTCATTACAGATTTTAAAACTTACTTTAGGTACTTACTCGTTTTACTTGCCTTATAATTTTATTGCGAATCAGTTTTTGCCAAATATAATATGGCATTATTTACAGACTGCTGATTTAGATTTTGTATAAAAGCTTTTAGGATTGCCTCCTATTCAGCAACAACTAGGGTTGATTACTTAACTTTCTTCAAAGGTCAAAAGTTGTTTGATATATTGAGATCCAAACGTGATTGCAATCAATCTACAAAACTAATTATAATATAGTGCAATGGTCGTCAAATTCGTGTGCTACCAACTATATGTCTTCCTAGGTTTAACCTTAACTTTCTTGCGATAGATACAAATCGCTCTCAAGAAATATTATTGAAATAAAAACTAAAGGTGAGAATGTAAATATCAATAACATTAAAAATGCATTTATGACTGAAAATAATGTTGAAAGCGACAATAACTTGAACGGTTTCAGTGAAGCCTGCAGCAGTGTCACAATATATCAAAGTAATTTGCTAATAAATTCACAAGATACATAAATAATGAACGCCAGCTTCGGCTTATTTGTTTTGTTAACGTTTACATTGACGCAGTTATTGAAAATAATTTATATCGTTCATATAAATACAACAAAGTCGTTAAGTTTCCGAGGAGACTTGTGGTTACCGCATCTCATCCATCACTACATACTTTGAACTTTCACTGTAAAAACTTTGTCTTTTACGACATTCCCATCCACTATTATCACACATGCGTCGAGACCAATTTGACAAACTAAAACGGGTAAACTTTTTAAAAGACTCTTAAATCTTTTGGCTATTTTATTCAAGTACAGGACTCATTCGAAACGTTCGTGGACAGGTTTCGTGTTAACTACTGCGTAGTTTGAAAAATGTAAGATTGTTTTGCTTGCCGAGTTCGCTTTACTTGTTTTTTTGACTATCAAAAAAAATAAAAAAATACATTTCAATACGTAAATTGAGTCTCTATTTGCACAGTTGTGTCGACTGTCAGCGATATTTTTTAATTGTTTTCTACGCTGCAATGTCAAGAAAAACATCTTTGTAAATTTTGGCTGATGTTTAGGTAATTATAATATGAAATAATTTAAATACGGCTGCCAAAAATACCTGATGGTAGCGGCGGCGGCTCAGCAGGTGTTATCTGGCCGTTACTTCTCACTGCGCCCGATTTCTTCCTTCCTCCGGTAGTAGCAGGACTTTTGGTCGTCTCACGCTCAACTCTCTAGAACAAGAACACAGGAATATTAAAAATCAAAGGACAATAAACGTGGAAAACACAATTCTCAAGGAAAAAAGAATTTGCTACACTACTTTTTCATATAAAAAAAACATCTTCATTCATTTATTTGTATAGCCATTTGCAACGTGATTCGCTCGAATGAACCAAGAGGAAATCATTATTTTCGTAACGTGACGAAGACGGAATAGATTGCTCATAAATCGGGCAACGTTTGCTCTCATTATAAAACAATTTAGGTCAGTACCTAATCGTCAACAGTCTCGATGAGGATATTATAGGATACTTAACGTTTAAACGTAAAAGAAAGACTCAAACAGAGCGCGTTCAAGCAAACAAACTCGGCTCGCAGTTATGAATTCCAATACGAATCCCGTATTAATGACATTATAGGGCGCCCTTTAAAATGGATTCAGTCAGTTGTGAAGCAGCAATCCACTTATTTCGGCTGACGGCGGGCGATCCCAGTCCGAATTGTGTCGAGTCATGACTCATGGCGCTCGGCATCGGTTATGCTGAGTCATATCGGAGTCGGCAAGAAAACGCCAAGTATCGCCGAGTCAGCGGCACACCTTGACAGTAGTTATTGAGCTGACAGAGCGGAAAAAGCGACCGCCGACGGCTTGTCGCGCACTCCGCTGCACTAATATAGATTAATTCGCGATTACGTTTATATACAATGGTAGTTTATTTTAATTAAGATACCAAGATAACGGTTACGATGATTAAGGATGTACCTTCAATTCTAAATACGAAACGTCGCCGACGGCAACGACAAGACAATTCGGACTAACAAATTAAACTTTAATCCTGTCAACAGAGCAACAAGTAATAAAATGGGGCGAGAACTCGATAAATCACAGCGACAAGAAGGAAACAGGAGATTGGCCGTTTGACGACCGACACAAAAACAGTGTTGTTCTATGAATGATACATTGCCTGTAATATCTTGACAAAAATGCATTGATACGATAAATATAATCCGTATTATATTGAACGCAAAACACACAAAAAGTATGGCTACATTAAATATTGTGTAATATAAAAACGTGCTTACAAAGAATATTACACAATAATTTACAAAATCTTCAAAAGCGTTTTCTTTATAATTTAACTACGTATATTAAAGTGTGTGCATTGGATAATATATAAAAATGTGGTACGTTATCTGTTGACTCAGCTGACCATGTTGTCATAACAAAAATTTACGACAAAACATGCGAAACTGCGTGGGGTAACGGGCGGGGAGTTGCCCACGACATGCTAAGCATACGTGAAAAATAGGGCAACTCAGGGTGTCGGGGATCTCCCCTATGTGGGGGGTGGGGATGGGAGCCGCCGGTGCGACCGAACTGTTTATGTGCACAGGCGGGCTCTACGCTTTGACAACGCGCTGCGTCATCGGGAAATTGACAAACAACCTGTTTGTATACGTATACTGTGTAGCGAATATTATTGGTTCACTTTGTACGAATTTTATGCAGTTCTATAAATTCATCGTGATTTTTTATTTAATACAACTGAAAAAGAACGGTATAACATATACAAAAAACGTTTAATTACAAAAAGGTTACGTCAAAAGTTATTTATGACAGTACAATAATCATATTGTTGAAACTTTGAATACAAATCTACATTTATTAAGGAGTAAAACTGAAACAATCAGTGCGCGCTTTAACTCTTGTATATAAATGGAAAGTTTTTAAAACGCTAATTAAAACTTTTACATTTTTAAAGAATGAGTACGGGGGAAAGTTATGAGTCATTTGACTCAGTTTCATATTGACTTTGGATTAGACGCCAATAGGTTACGTCATGTAATGAAATGGTCGTATCATTAACGCCCATCGCGACACGTCGCGCCGTATCGAATGCATGGTCGTACTCAAAACCAATTTAATTTAAGAGTTAATTATAAGCTCTTATGAGATTTTGACTGCAATTTCATTTCCTATTGTGCAAACACAACAAACTTCTTGAATATGTTTCCAAATATTACGTTTCCGTATCTACTTTTATGTAGGTCATCTTATTTTACACCTACACAATTTGTTCGTAAAAGATTAAGATCTCAATTAGCGTTATGTATGATTATCAACGGAAATGTTATAACTCTAGCCATTTTACAGCTTTATTCGTCATAGTTATTGTAGTTGTTTTATGTTCAGACTATCTTTCAGTCACGATATTATCGGAATGGCGCTAGATCGAACAAAACCACGATTGAAGAGAAAGTGAAATAGCGCATTAAAGAGAAAGTGTGGTGGTAGTAGCTCGCCTGACGCATCTAGTGGCTGACCTACGCAATGCGGCAAAAACTAGGCCATGGTTGATGCTTGCAACCACAAAAGCATCGTATTATCTTTAACCATCTTACAAACTGCTGATTTATCTTCTTAACTATAATACCATTAATCTTGGCCAACGCTTAATCTATCGTTGCAGTTTTAAAAGTAAATTCTGTGAACTCTTCGTGTGATAGTTCTGTTAAAAATTTGGCAAAATGCCACATCGTGCCGTATAATGGTATCCGTGAATTATTACGTCACGTTTAATAAACCGTACAGGATAAGAGGCGATCAACTGAATTTATTACTGCAATCTGAGGAAAAAAATTATATTTATTGATACATCCAAGTTTTGACTCCGATCTCTATTTTTAAACGTGAGTGCGCTAAAATGTTTCTGGCTTGGCAGAACTTCCGTACAATGTTTACGTTTCTCCAATCCAATTAAAGTTACTAAGTGATAGAACGGTCTATAAACGGAAAGCAATTCAGACTTGCCCGCCAGTAAGTAATATCTGCGAACATTGAAGTCTACTGCAACGAATAAACACATTTTACTTTGCACAGTTTGTAATAAAGCTATACGGTCTGCTTTATATTAGGTATATTACGTTTTATCATGCCATTCACCCGGAGGTATAATGAGACCTTTAACCCTTTACCGTCTAACCCGTAGCTACACTGCACGTGACAGATTGACATCGTCAATTCCTTAAATGAAAATGCTCAGGAAATGTGGTTATATAATTTTATAATTTTACTTTCAAGTAAAATTATAAAGTAACCAAGTATATAAATTTTGCTATTTTAAAATGTTTATTTTAAATGCTAAATTTGTCATACCCTTTTGTAGCTGAGACACAGAAAGTTACAACCTCATTATTATTTCCAAATACTCGCACTATGCAAGTTAAATATAAATCGCAATTTGATTATACAATTTTATCATTATTTTATGATTATATCTGGTTTTCAATACGAAAATATTATAAAATTGCTTTAACTAGTCTTAAAGGTTGTTGGTATCTGCCAATGAAAGTACACGTGCAGTATAAAGCAATTAGAGATAGGCTTTGCCGCAGAACGGATGCGAATTCGATACGGATCTATTGTAATAGCCGCATTGCAAATTGCCTTGGAGTGGAGCAAATACTACAGGGTTTGCTATATCGCAGTATCTAATTATTGGCATCCACACGAGAGCCTGCCGCTGGACAGATTGTGATTGCCGCTTCTCTGATTACCTCTACCGTAAAATAGGAATTGAGTTACTCTCGTGCAATAATAGGGTAGTTTCCTATGTTTGATTTTGTACATCAGGCGTGAGTGTATATATGTATGATTTTCTACATTATTTTAGATGTAACAGAAAATAATACGAAAAACAAATCTTCTGTGAAATTATAATCGATTGAAAAATAAAGTAGTTATCCAATTTCTAAATATTCTTGTGAGGAAAAGTGGGGGCGGGGCGGGGATATCGCGCTATCTCTTTCGCACGCACGCAGCGTTATGGCCGACAGCGCTTGGTGATGTCACAGCCTAGTATTGCTGTTATTTGACAGATACCCCGTCAACCAAATGTCAAAGCTTTATAAATTACTTATTATTGCGCCAATTTAAAAAAATATTTTTACCTTAGAGTGTGGATAGCATACATTATTCATAATTGTATATTAAAAAAGTAGTCAACTACCCTATTGGGAACGATTGTGACATTAAATATTTGATCTCAGTTCGCAATTATCCATGAAAGATGTTATCTAAGCGACGAAGTGGAAGTCGGATGCTTTTGTTCTATAGACAGCTTTATTTCAACAATGTTAATAAGAAACCTTGTACGAAAATACTTCAAAGCTGGCTTTATTCAAGGAATTTATAGCTTCCATCAAAATAAACAAGTCAGACAGTAGTATCGATGAAGTATAAAATGAATTACAGTGTTGAAATATTGGAATTTCTTTAGTGCGCGAAACTGCTTCACAGTCTAAACAATAAGCAACAACTTTAATTGATATTACAAGAATTAATTCAATACTGTTGAAATAGGTCTGGTTTTAACATTTGAATTAAACTACCAAGTACCAACAAACAAACTCACTTTGGAGTGCTAATGGCAGCACAAAAGGGGAATTGGATATTTCACGCTACTGCAAACAACAATGTAATTAGTATTTAGGAATTTATCGGATCAAAGTGATTCATAATATTTATCGGGTGACTGGGTCGCAACTTATTACACATTAAACACGACATTCAATACAAAAAATCAGAACTGACAATATTAAAACTGTACACAAATTGCAATTCAGTTTCATAAATTACTTTCATTTGTTACTGTTGTACGAAAATAAGTTATGAGTATAATTTATTTTGGCATAACCGAATCAAATATTTTCCACTCAAGGTCTACAGCTTACTTGTGAGTCATATCAATTAGGAATTGCGAAAGAGACAAATATTGATCTCGACACAAGTGGACAATCCGTTACACAAACAGTTTCTAGCGAATGTTGAAATGTGTAAGTTTTTAGCCTGGTCGATTTCTTGTTCAAAATATTTACTCAGAATCGCGATAGAATAGACCTTCCAATTATATCAATTCTTAGTATTGCGAGGGAATATTAACATCAGCCTACTTTTATTAAATTGTTGACATGACGCTTAACTGCCGGTAAACAATATTAATGTCTCCACGTGGCTATATGTCAATATGCTTCAATACAAAAGCAATATACATGTTAAAGCCACAACTAACCGTAATTATGTACTTGTGTAGGTAACAATATAGAACTTAATTCAATAGTGTTATTGAGTGTATCTAACGCTACGCGGCGCGCCGCATGTTGAACCAAGTATTGTGTATCGAGCCTTTGTGAAACCCTTTGAAAAACACAATAAGCAAGCTGAGCATTGAGGACGACTTGCTGTTACTATGTAGTTTTAACAGGAACGGCATCGGCGCGAGCGTTCACCTCGTTTCTCGATCGATTTAAACCTAGCATACTGTCAATCAGTATCAATAATGGATGTATTGCGATCGACCGGCCTCGATACATATGATACATACGTAGTTCTTTTTTTGTTGGAAATGTAATTTCAATAGCATTTATGCTTCTGTATAAAACATATTAATCTTAATATGTTTTCGAATTAGGTAATTTGAAAACAGTTCACGGAGAAGTCCCACTGGTGTTATAGTAGATACTGGCAATACCGAAGACACAGAAGAGGTAACTATAAGTACAAATTAAACCGTAGGTATATTGTCATCCACTTTTTTATAGATCTAACAAAAATCATTTTATATTTAAGTATCGCACGCAATCGAAATTTAATTAAAATGTAATACAGAAATTGTTGGTCGCGTTCTTTCAAGTCATAATTGCTTTTCGACAGCTGTACCGTCACAGGCAATGTTATTACGCGCTATTTTCTTGGAGAAGTTTTTTGATTTGCGTGTCACCGTCAAGACCTGTAAAGAAAATACATACATACAAATACACTCACGCCTTTTATCCCCGAGGGGGTAGGCAGAGGCGCAACTAGTGCACCCACTTTTCGCCATTATTCCGTCCCATGATATGATAGGGGGCGAGCCTATCGCCAAAGCAGACATTAACTCACTCTCTAGACTCCGAGCTGATACTGAATAGAAAAACTCAATATCACTTTGCCCGACCCGGGGATCGAACCCGAGACCTCAGCATTGCAGTCGTACCATAATACAACTACGCCACCGAGGCAGTCTGTAAAGAAAATATGAATGTAAGGAAAATATTATGTACCATCAGAATTATTTCAAAATCAAGGCAACAAATAAGTATACAACGAACACCAATTTAGTTTTCACATAAAAAGTAGCGTCTAAAAATAGCTTGATCGCTTTTATGTTAAAAGCTCTTTTCAAAGAGGTCGTAGGAGTAATAATTGCCAAGGAAAGCTTTGGCACGACTACCTAAGCCTTTGATGGCAAATTATCCATTGAATGTTTTTCACTAGCTGTTACCAAGTTATTTATGAGAATATCAACATTTATATGTAAGATGAAAGAAACAACTTAGACGTTGAGGCGTGGGTTTTCCTTTGGTGAATTTTGCTTATTTTGTGCCGATGATCTAACATCGTTATCTCGCAAAGTAAACATGAAAATAAACTCCAAGTGAAATAGCTTGCGGCGAAAGTAAACGTAACGTGTGCTTAACAGTATTTTTCGCTTGGCGAGTCCCTAGTCGTGATGGAAACCGTAGAGTGTTTAACCAGTAGAAATACAGTATATGTCGTCTATCTTCCACTGTGGGTTGGAAACCACGAAGGGAACGAAATGGTTCCGAAATAAATATTTTCACTCATATTTATTCAACCGCAGCGAGACAAGAAGTGATAATTTTGACAATCTACATTGTGAATTTATTTTCTATTTGAAACGAGTATTTTTTTTATACTTGACAAGGCATTTCATTACACCTAATTTAATTTATATTTTTTATTTTTGGAGAGCTGTAGAGCTAAGCGATAGCGATACCCCAAACTAGAATTCTATAATGGTATAAATTTGAATAGTTATGTCCCATGATTAATTAGCAAAAAGTTAATTATATATTTTAAACAACTAGAGTAAATAAAATATTAAATTATTCATCTCGACTTATGTTAATCTTAAAATATACAAATCATCTTTTTATTAAATGTTAATTTTCCGATTACATTTATCCCGCATGTAAACTGTTAAGTAGCGGACCCTTTAACATTTAACTACAATAATCCACCTGTACATAGGGCAGCATACGCCAGGTGAACGTCCCCTTTAGTACAATAGCTTGATTTATTTACGAGCTCTTAAGAGGTCCCACTCGGGGCTCTTCGTAGAATAATATCAACAAGATACCCAGCATACCAAGACCCGTCTTCCGTAACACGACCCCTTGTGAATATATGAGTCTCGAGGAACACGGTATTGGATGCAGAGCTCCTGATTAAAAGGTCAATTTATATACAGGGGTTAACGGTCTGTTGATTCTGTGTTGAATTTGAGGAAGAGTAACGCATTAATTCCTATCAAAAGTATTTTTATGAGAACATAAATTGAGGAACATGTTTGAATGAGTTTTAATTATGTTGGAAAACGTGGACGACCTCTGTATGTAAAATAGAATGGAATATAATTGCGTCGTTAAATTGAAGGAACTTTGAAATGTTTTGTGTAATGAAAGATGTCGTCAATGACTAATTAAACAGATTTCCTCGTCCGAAACACGCTGGTGGTAACGAGCGTATGAATTCAATTAACTTATTATTTACATCTTTAACCAGTAGTAGTTATACAACTTGGTTTATTTTAAAAAGAGGTTTACTTTAAATTGTACAGGACGATTAATTTAAAACAAGATAAACAACAACAAAATCTTACAAAATAAAACATGGAAACATGTTGTTAATTAACGTTTATATTATCTGCTTTACTATTTCAGACCTTACTGTACAAAACATAAAATACATTCCATAGGAACTTTACAACCAATCATAATAATAAGCACGATTCTCTTCAAAATGGCAGACCAAAAATAAAGAAACTCGTCCGAACCACTCGTGTCGAATTAGAGCAATTATTTTAAACACATATGTGCAATCATATGAGGTAAGAGTTTATTTTTAAACGACTTACATATTTAAATGAAACCTTCAAAAAGGTCGTATACTGTTTGGTAATTGAACGTGCATTTTAATCGTCAAAAGCCGGATGTGTGATAAATTACAGTACTTCTTACATTATAAATGCGAAACTTTGTAAAAATGCTTGGATGTTTGTTAGAAATAAACTCAGAAACAAAAGAATTCAGATGAAATTTGGCAAACGGGTTGAACATATCCTAGATTAACACCATAGGCTACTTTTTATCCCGGTAATTTGTTCCACGAGAAATAATGGATATTTTATCTGAATTTTTAAATAGATGGCGCTTGCGTCGTACTGTGTGTTTTAGGGTCTTTTGTAGCAGGAGAGGCTTTTTACGCGGGCGAAGTCGCGAGCAACACCAAGTATGTAATAAGTTAAGAATTAGGTTATAGTTGCTTATAATTTATAAAATTATTACTACGAATGGATGGATGGAAAGACCACCACCACCACGTGGTAATAGTTGAGCAAACAAAAAAAACGCGATAATAGTTAAAAACATGCGCTATTAGTCGTAATATACAGGGTCAATGTTTACATTGTGTTACTAAATGAAACCACATGTTTGTCTTTACCTCTGCCATCTTGCAAATATCATCCATGAATAACGATTATTTTCACCAAAAATCCCAGTTGTAATTTCAAATTTTTTGATCATCTTGTACTTTAGTGCGTATATGGTGTGTGCGTAATTGTATTTCTGACTGAAAGTGTGATGTTGCTGCTGCGACGAATTCTATTATAGCAATCATAGTGGCACAAGGGTATGTAAACTTAAAGTTACTTTTTATGAATTTTTATTTTGTTCGAAACTTACACTTTTTTATTTTACATATATGGTTAAAATAATTTAATGGGAAGCGTTGTTTTCAACGAGATAAGTATGTGGCTTGATTTAATAACGCAATGTCAAAATTACACTGTATTACAATCTAACTAGATTATTATCCGCGATAGAACCACAATATATGTAATTGTATGTACATATACCACGACTCCATCATTCAACAGAGTTAATGCAATTGTCTCAAAGAAAATCTCTCGTAAAATTACAGCTTAACTTTTTTTTTTTTTCAATCAAATTCCCACTCATTTCATTATGTACCGAGTGCCCCAAATCAGGACGGCCCGCGGTGGGCGCTTCGTCGCCTCGATGGGGAGGCCCTAGTGCTGGCCGCTTTGGTCATGTCGTGGCTCCCCGTGCCGGACGGGGCGGTACGGGTTGAGCAGGAGGCGGAGTGGTTCGGGGTGGCAATGTCGGATGTCTGCGACGCCGACATGCCCCGAGCTCTCCGCCGTTCGCCGGTGCGACAGGTGTACTGGTGGTCGGCGGAGCTAGCGCAGTTGCGCGCGTCGTGCGTTGCTGCGCGCCGCCGATACGCCAGGCATCGTCGTCGCCGGCTCAGAGATGAGAGCCACGCAGACCAGGAGCGGCAGCTCTATGGCCTCTACAAAGAGGCAAAGAGAGCGCTGCGGGTGGCCATTCATGGGGCCAAGGTCGCGGCACGTAAGGCGTTCTTGGGGACTCTCGACAGGGACCCGTGGGGGCGCCCTTACCGTATGGTGATGAAGAAGCTTCGCCCAGCGGCGCCCCCGCTGTCGCAGAGTCTCCGGCCAGAATTACTGGCCAACGTCGTCGCGGCCCTGTTCCCGGCCACCGTGGAGTTCACTCCTCCACCGATGGCGCCACCGGATGTGGCGTCATCGTCGAGTGAGAATCCGGCAAGGGATATCCCGGAGGTTTCGCCCGTTGAAATGCGGGCGGCAGTGCTTCGGCTGCGGAGCAAAAACACGGCCCCAGGGCTCGATGGCATCCCCGGGAAAGCCTGGGTGCTAGACCTCGAGTACCTGGGCCCGAGGCTCCGCAGCTTATTCACCGCCTGCCTGGAGCAGGGCGTCTTCCCGGTGCGCTGGAAAACTGGGAAGCTCGTCCTGCTGAAGAAGGGGGGACGACCCGCAGAGTCGCCGTCGGCCTACCGGCCCATCGTGTTGCTCGACGAGGTGGCAAAGCTCTTCGAGCGCATCATCCATACCCGCCTCGTCGAGCATCTTGAGAGGGTCGGACCAAATCTGGCCGACGAGCAGTTTGGATTCAGGAGGGGACGTTCCACTGTCCACGCGATTCTGCGGGTGAAGGCACAGGCGGAGGATGCAGTGGCTGGGGGCGAAGTTGTAATCGCGGTGTCGTTGGACATCTCCAACGCATTCAACTCGCTGCCCTGGCCCTGCATCCACGAGGCACTGCGGTACCACGTGGTGCCACCCTATCTCCGGCGTCTGGTGCACGCGTATCTGTCTGACAGGCACGTGGTGTATCCGGGCGCCGATGGGTGGCACCGAAGAGCGATGTCGTGCGGTGTTCCACAGGGCTCGGTTTTGGGCCCTTTCCTGTGGAACATCGGGTACGACTGGGTGCTCCGTGGTTTCAATCTCCGGGGCGTCGGCGTGACTTGTTACGCCGACGATACGTTAGTCACAGCGACTGCTGGGACCTTCCGGGACGCCGCAACTCTGGCGGCGGCGGGCACCGGCCAAGTAGTTGGAAGAATTCAACGTTTAGGTCTGAAGGTGGCCCTCGAGAAAACCGAGGCTGTGTGTTTTCACGGACCTCGGAGAGGGCCACCGGCCGGTGCCGGCATCGTCGTTGGGGGAGTGCGGATCCCCCCCCATCGGCTCTAGCATGAAGTATTTAGGTTTAGTCCTAGATAGCCGATGGCGATTCCGCACCCACTTTAAGGAGTTGAGGACAAAATTGTCCCGGGCAGCGGGCGCTCTTTCCGGCCTGCTTCCCAACCTGGAAGGTCCTGGCTTCCCTTGCCGGAGGCTGTATCACGGAGTCGTGCGGTCCATAGCCCTTTACGGCAGCCCCGTTTGGGCTGACTCCCTGGGCCGCCCCTGCGTCGCCCTTCTGCGCGCCCCGCAGAGAGCTTTAGCGCAGCGGGCGGTCAGGGCGTACCGCACGGTCTCTTTCGAGGCGGCTTGCCTATTGGCCGGATTTCTGCCCTGGGACCTGGACGCCAAATCCCTTGCCGATGTATTCCATTGGCGGGAGGAGGCGTTCAGTCGCGGGGAGCGTCCGGCCCTGAAGGAGGTGGAGGCCAAGAGGGCCTCCTTACGGCGAGCCGCCGTGGAGGAGTGGCGTCTCAGGCTGGAGGCCGCGTCGTGGGGGCATAGGGTCGTAGAGGCAGTGCGTCCTGTCTTTGCCGAATGGCTGGACAGGCGCCACGGAGCGGCAACATACCGCCTGACGCAGGTGCTCACCGGGCATGGCTGCTTCGGTGAGTTCCTGTTTCGGGTGGTAGATATAGAGGAGTCGGCCGTGTGTCACTATTGTGACAACTGCCCAATGGACACGGCCCAACATACGTTGGAGTGTTGTCCAGCCTGGGATGAAGAACGCAGTGCTCTCAGAGCAGTCGTCGGAGAAGACCTCTCGCTGCCGGCCGTGGTCGCTTCCATGGTCGGCGGCCGGGAGGCCTGGCAGGCGGTGGCCCACTTCTGCGAGGCGGTCCTCTCGCGGAAGGAGAGTGCCGAGAGGGATCGCCAGCGCAGTGGTGATCCCTCCCGCCGCCAGACGAGACGTAGGAGGCGTCGGGTGGACGACTGACCGACGTCTCCCGCCCTGTGGATTGGGGGCGTTTGGAGAATTCCACCACGGTATCCCCTGCCTGTCGTAAAAGGCGACTAATAGGGGCCTCCGGGGGTCACGGGTGGGCGGGACGTGCCGCCCACCCATTAGTCTAGCCAACTTCTGTGACCCCCGTGATGGACACCAAAAGGTGGACACGGTACGGTGTTTCGGGGGCTTCTGAGCCCCCGCAACAGGAAAAGGACCGCAAAAAAGCGGTACGCGCAGGGGCGGTTGCGGACGACAACTTAGACGTGAGTCGGAGGAAGCCCGCAGCCGTCCCTAATGCGCCGAAGATGGCGTTTAAAAAAAAAAAAAACTCATTTCATTAAATGTCAGCAACGTGTCCGTAGTTTATCTGACTATTATGGGTTATCATGATCTTAATGATCATTTTCTCAGGTCATCCACTTTGTAGATTTACTGCGATAAAAACAGACAAGTTTTAAACGAAAAACTACAATATTTATCAAGTGGAAATAATATATTTTTATTGCCTCCTACATTCCTAAATATTTGAAGTATCGTTAGTGTAAAAAGAAATATCATCTGCTTCTTAATATTATTCGATGCGTCACAGTAAGTAAATGACCAAGTTATTTATTTCAATATCTAATCTAAATCAATCAGAAAACTTCTCGTAATGCCATCAAGTAGAAAATAATCCAATAACTACTTCTACTAGCCTATTAACTTTTCTATTTCATACTCGAAAGATTAAAGTAAATAAAGAAATAGCAAAATAAGCGGCAACCACAACTTGCAGGCTCACAGCGAAGGATAATTTGTTTTATTACAGCTGAATTCCCTCTGCTTACTTGTAGGTAATTGATCTAGAAGAACTGAGGATCGAATCTCATTCACCGTCGATAACCTTCACTGTTTATTATTTTTCAATATCATTTAGTACGTTCGATTCAATTAACTTTATCAATCGTAAGATGGATAGAGCAGTTAAGATATTATATTAATGATAAACTACGTTAATTATAATTTATCTATAGTATTATAAAGCTGAAGATTTTTTTGGTTGAACGCAGCAATCTTAGGAACTGCTGAACCGATTTTGAAAATTCTTTCACTAATAGGAAGCTACATTACTCCTTAGTGCTAGTGTTTTTCATCCCAGAACAACTTTCTCACGCGGGCGGAGCCGCGAGCGATACTAGTCTCTTATATGGATAATGATTTTACTTATATTGAAACATAAGATCATAAAGTTATGTCAACGGCCAGCATTTAATAAGCGCATATATCTTGAAACATTGATGCTATAACTCAGCATTATATAGCATTCAGAATTCAAGCCATTCGTCGTTTCACGCTGGGGCTATAAAAATAAATAACAAAATAAGACGTGTGTATAAATAAACCATAAAACACTTACGCGATATACCTATCTGCACGGTGGGTGGCAAATTGCCCAGCTGTATAAAAGCTGCGAGGACTGCGAAAAGCAATGTTCCCGGGATTCCGACGTCGCACTATGTACATATGGCATTAATTATGTTTTCAGTGAGAAATATATGTGTCTTGGTGACTACACAATTTACAACACTAAGAAGATTTATAAACTTCTCCTTGCCCTTAGGACTTTATGCCACTCCCGTGTAAGGTCGGTCTCTTCAGGTTAGTTACAAAAGGATTGTGCTTGGTAAGATCGGCCATTTGCTTGAGGCCAATCGCCCTGGAGTATTTTCAACTCAGTTCTAAATTCAGAGTCTTAAAAAATAGCGCTCAATTATAGCCAATAATATTCTAAGTGGAAATCTAAAGTATTTTCAAGGCAAGGCAGTTTAGCGATGGCGTAACATTGATGAAATCGCATTCCCTTATATGATTTGAATGACTGTCTGATAGATTTAGATATATCAAAAAAGAAATATACAAACAGCAATACCCAATGCTAAAAGATATTTGGGTCACGTAGTTGAAGTTCTAAATCACACGCTATATTTTTGTGTCTTGACTGGTCAGTACTAATCGAGTTAATATTTATAATAAGTTACTTTATAATTCTTATTTTTACCCTTGATATTATAAATGAAACTCGTTCACCAATCAGGTACTGGCTATAAATTGTGTTACGGTAAAACGTACCAGATTAGGGTCAAAAGGGGCCAAAACATCATTTAATATTGATAAAAGCGGACATGAACAGCTAGAGCAGAGATCTCTTTGAATAAAACTAGTCTGACGGCTGATTACACGGTTATGTGTTGAAAACGTATGAATAATTTCAATAATAATACTATTGATAGAGAGTATAATAAAAATATAATTAACGAATGCTGATAATAAATTATTGGAATATTTAAATGTTAATTCTATATTGGTTGTAGTGTAAATCAAACTGGTTATGTATAATCATAAATTATAAATTTAATTACAGATCATACTTGTTTTTTACATAAAAACAAAAAACAATCTTATATTATTTATTTCGCAAACGATATCAGTGTTATGCAATAATCAATTTAAAAGCATACCTACCTTTTGAGCAATTCTTTAAAGTTTCCCTTATTACCTTTGCCGCCTTGATGACTGATGTTTTATGACTTATTTTGAGCTATTTCGAATATATTCGTTACAAATCAATAAAGTAACGCCTGAGATATCACGTGACATAATAGGAAGCTATAAGCTGTACGCTACATCGTCCTCGAAATTAAAATGTTTTCAGTATACTCTTATTGGTAGTAAACCCAGAATTGCTCCTTTCAATGCGCTTTACTGGAGTCGTAACTCGTACAGCTCTAGTGCATTTATCAGTGAATCTTGTGTAGCCGGAGGAGTGCCGCGAGCAACTCGCTGGCCCGACCGGTATCCTCCTTCCCTCTCTAGTCATTACCGACAACCGGTATCGCCACGTTGCCCCCAAGTCTCCGGGTCTCGCTAACTAGATTATAGACTTGATATTTACGCTGGCATGGGCTGACTGGAATGTTCGTATCTTAGATTTTAAATTACCTCCGGTGATGGCTTCTAGAGAGTAAGAGCTTTTAACGATTGGTAATCGAAAACCAGATGTAAAATATGTTGTCTCCAGTTTCTTGTGATGAGTGTATCTCTCGAAATAGATTTGCTATACCAATTTTATGAGACATTTTTTACAATTTACTCTTTTTTCGGAAAGTATTCAAAAAAGAAGATGAAGAAGAAACAATAAAAAGAAATCTCGAATTTCTGGCAGCACTGGCATTAACAATAGTCTGCAAAAACGAGCTTCAAGTAGCACTAAAACTGTATACACACAACAAATAAAAACCAAATATGCAGTAAAAGTAAGATCGAAACTCTTGCCTGGCCGTAAATGGCGCTCAGGGCGATACAAATACGACGAAACTTGGATACAACCCAACACACTTTTATTAATGTCTTATGCAGTGGCTATAAGTAAAGGAAATACGTTATTAATCTACAGAATTATGTTGCTGAATGCACTACTAAAATCTAGGTTAATTATGAAGAACACACGCTTAAAGTACCTCGCCAAATTGAGGTCATTCCATTTTAATACATAATCGCCAGACAAGGATGACAAAAATGTGAAATATTAATTGCAAACTTGCTTGCTATACCCAATGAGACTTCAACAAAATCAAATTTTAAAATGTTATGTTCGGACACAACCTCACTTACGTTTAATATTCCCTCATAATAATAGTCAAAATTGAAATGGTATTTCATGATACCCCTTTTTATTGGCAGAAACAGGTAGGGGAGAAAACAAAAAAATACATAGAAAGCTGTTGTCAATATAATAAAAATAAATCTCAAAGATATCCATTATCATATCCATCAGAAAGTAACAAAAGTAACGTGAAGTCTCATATTCTCGAGAATGAAGTGCTTTGGTCTACTAATAACAAAGTGCTATGACGTCACCCATTGTGGCATGCTAAAACAAAACCAGCGATTTACATAATAGCGTCTCCAATGCGACCGGAGATTACCGTAAATAGGAGCGTAATGGCGCTGCGAACGTCTGTCGGAACTTCAATCTTTAGTTCCATCTCACTCGGCCTGTCGACGATTCATTTAAATAACATTCCATTATAACTTTTTGTCGACTCACAATTGAATTGCCTGAGAATTTCGCATCACTTTATAGCTTTTATTGTTAGCGAGATAACATAATAAAATATGCAAAGCTATAAGTAATAAAACCGAGTTGTGTATTCACGAGGGGAGTTAGCCATGTAGAATTGGATCAGCAATCTCTGCTATTCGTGGCACCGCAAGCTTCCCTATTATATTGGCGTACGTTAGATAAACCCGCTCTCTATGTCGGGACAGGTTTGGGCCGGGCTTGTCAGGTGATATTTATTCACGTATAGCTCTATGCGGCGTGTGGGCGTGCGTGGGACGCAGACGAGCGCCATAGTATTAATGTACCGCCTTTGTGAAGCATCGTCTAGCGAGCCATTCGACGCCATATTTGGACTTTATTGCTCTCATGTCCATAATTTATTTGGTAAAAGCAAGATAACAATAGGCTAAATTATGCCAGCACCTGTCGGAATTATGTAATGGTACATTGAATACCGTTAAAGAGCCGACATCAAAGAATTACGTGACCTTTACTCATTGTGAAATACAACCAAAAGAGTTCCAATCGAAAATTGAATGTTTATAAATGGAGCAGACGGCGGTACTCGTTTAATCGTATCCAACAAAAGAACAACAACGACTTAAAAAGAAGTTAGAGAAGAACAAAAGCAAACACCAGAACGAGTTGCAGATGTTCTTTCCTTTTTCAGCCGATGTAATAACAATATGGCCGATATTGAACATGGCGGGCGTCGATTAATTGTGCGTGGGACTGCTCTCATTTTGGACGCTGAAAAATCTTTATTAATTAAGGGAAATGTAAATATATTTTTGTATAACGTTCATATGAATATGTTTATTGCATAAAAGGTAGGAAGGAAAGAGACAGCGGTGTTCATCGGGGTGTGGTTAATCGTGCTTTGTATGCACTGCGTCCATATAACTCCACGTGAGTAACGTAATCTGTGTGCATATATTGGATAGCCGTGCTCATGCCATTATATGCTAATTAGCTTTCCGATGCATGATCACTATTACAGATTAGACAGTGCGTAACAATGTTTTGAAGACAAAGGAAGTGATAAGCATATAATTAGATAAAAGGTGGATAGCACAGTTTCTTATTCATAATTCTAAATTTAAACACGAGTTAATTACTAAATATGGTGCAGAGGAAAGGTTTCACTACATTTGCATTATTTACGAATAATTGTATTCTAATAAAGAATGAAAATAATGCTGTGGTATAATAAACAGAAAGTTTAGCACAAATAACTTAAAAATACATAGCACAGTCTAAACCAATTTGGTAGTTGCTGTAAACAAATTAAAGTGTAGTCAACATACAGTCTAACAATGTATAAATAATTATAGAGTATGACATAATGATATATAAAAAGTGACAGCTAAAATATAAACAGTAAACAATGAGTCATCAAGTACCGCTAGTGTCCACGATAGATCCACGGTTCGATACGGCCACAAACCACCAAATCACTTCACGGTGACGTCACCAGTAACATCGAAATTTCGAAAAACATGTGACGCTCTAATGCGGTGAAAGGTAAAGATGCGTTAAGTTAACCATTCGGAGTAGAGAGTAACCGAACGAAGTGGTGCCGGCGCGGGAGAATGGCGCAAACTGCCGCCGGGGGCGGGGCTGGGGGGTCGGAGAGGCCCCCGCGATCCCCCGCCGCCCCCAAACACGTCCCTCCCGCTCCTCGACCGGCCAGCAACGCAGCCCGGCCACCAGACAGAAGCTTGCATAATTAATTATACTTCACACACATTGCAGCTTCCGCACATGCAAGGTCATCATTTATTTAGTTGTACGGCTTCTGATATCCGCTGACAGACTATATCATCTCTCGATATCAAATTAAGTTAAATAGCTTTACATTCATGTTGATACCGATATTAACAAATCGAATCAAAAGGTGTGTGTGTGTCTCTAGGCCGACATTATTCAGTTATAAAATTAAAATCTTTGTATCAAAAATTTAAAACAAAACTTATAACAAAGAAATTAACAAACATAGTATGCGAACAAAGCGTATTGCGTAAACATAATAGCTAAAGAAAATATATTCATAGAAGCCATCCGTCAAACTCGTTGCCAAACACACAAGCTCAGGTCGAAATGAATGTTAACCTTCAAACAAAACAAGAACAAAGTAGTGAGTGGCACATTAATACAGACCCTTTTGACGGCTACCGGGCACAGGGGGAGGCGGTTGTGGTAGGGGCGCATGGTTACCCGGGCGTGCCAGACGAATCCCGGCATCCCGCACTTGTCGCGATCGATACCCCGCACGGCACGGGAACCGGCATTAACTACGTTGAGCGGAGGTGAAACTCGGCCGATGTTGTTGCACACTTTACCGATTACACTTACCTGAACTACTCCTCTTGTTACTCTAAATGAATCAACAACTCATTATATTGCCGCATTAAAGATACCGATGCTCTTTAATAGGAAATAAGATCAACGAACAACAAAAATTATCGAATAAACAACAATACTTTTGCATTATGATTTATGAGTCATGACATTAGAAAATTAGAAGAAGAAACCATCAAAATATGGTAAACTGTTTCCATTTTAGGAATACAAATTTAAAATATGGCACAAAATGGAATAAATAATGAAATTCCAATGCTGGCAAAACAAAAAGCCCAAAAGGGTGCCGAGGGGCTTTCGAACTCAATCAATCATCGTTCAGAAAGAAGTTTGAAACATTTGTTACAAATGAAACACAATACATTAAAACGGGCCAGGCGCCGTCGACGAGTTCCAAACGTATATGAGGAAAGCACTGAAATAAATTGCTTATTTGAAACTATCCATTCTTGTAACAGTGTCCTTAGTAACTTCTATATTGCTCTATACCTTTATTTATTGTTATAGGAATGCGATATTTATAAGTTTGCGAAAAGGAATTTGTATAACTTTACACTTCCATAGTGAGCCTATAATAATCATAAAAGCCCATTGCTATATCGGTATAAACATGGTTAATGGGTATTAGGACGAAATTAAAAATGATCATTGATATACTAGAATAAATTATCAAGAAACCTCATGGTCATAAAATATACCTCATCCCTTAATGACACTCATTCATCGTAAAAGAAAAAAAAAGATGTGTGGCACTCGGAGACTGCCGCGGTAAATATATTGCATAGCATTTTTTATCAACTTATGTAATTATAATTATTTATTTATTTTATTTTTTGTCTATTGTCCAAATTTCACTCGTGCCCTAACGCCGAAACTCTACTAATATTTATAACCTCTTTGAACAGATATAAAATAAAAACTTTTTAAAAATTCAAACTTAGAATCACGTCATCCCGCCACGGAGACATTCTCATCAACTGCGCGCGTTTGGCATTTCGATACGTTTCACTGACTGGAACAATTTTTAAGTACACTGTAATTTCGACCTTTTATCGTTTAACATTCAGCTCACATCCTCTTACATATTGTATTCTTACATGACTGCGATATTAAATTTATTTATGGAATTTTACACTCTACATGGTTGTGATAGAGTTGAAAATAGTGAGGGGTGGCAGGTTATTTTCGTCACGGAATTTCTGGGTTCGGTCTCCACGCTCAAGGCCCACGATAGAAGCTATGCAATAGCATAAAAAGTACCATAAACAAATAGCATTGCTGAACTAGTCGGTCATGATAACCACAGACTTGTGAATGTAATCTAAAAAGATACTACCGAGAAATGTAAAATAGACATATTTAAATAAAAAATAATAGCTCTCACTTCCAAACCAAAGTAGAGGAATAGATCATCATCAGCCTCTCTGGCAGTGTGGGTGTAAGCAAGATCAAATTGTGTACGTAAACAAAAACAAGTGTGACTCAAAACCTATTCCATAGTAATAGGATAAGTTTCAATCGATTCACGCGATCTCACGAACCGACACGAGTACGCCGCGATGTGGGAACCATGCTTCGGGTGTTTTCTACAATGCTGAATACCCTGACGTATACTTGGAAATTGCGCTAGGAAAACTTTTATGCACTTAAATTCAGCTTTCTACAAATCGAATTTTACAACATATTCGGTTCTGTTTAAGGGGCTATCGTTACTAGAAACGCTTATAAGAATACTCAAATCATATTATGGGATTAGAAAGGAGCGTATCAAAATTGAATGATTTATGTGCTCTAACCATTGATGTATTAAAGGGTTTTTTAATACATCAATGGCTCTGACTGACATTTTAATGCATCTTTATTACACCAACATTTTTAAAAACAGTAACAATATCTCGCATTAATTATTCTTTACAGATAATTATTCAAAGGCTTAAAAATTTCGAACGTTGATTAATTAACATTTCTGTTGCAAATATTCCATGTAAACAATAATTTATATTTAATGAAGCGCATTCAGGTGAAAATAATGTTCATAAATTGTTTATTTTGAATCTATAGGGATTCCGATGAATTGGTGAAACGCAAAAGCGAAGTGCACTCATAAGTACTCATAACGAGTTAATATACCTGAAGCTGATAGAAGATATAGCATTAGAAAACAAACTGGAATTTATATTCACAGTCCTGTTATGGTGCTTTAACCCAGATCATATTGTCAAGCGACGATAGCCTAGTTGGGAATGGCACGGTCTTCCGAGAAAATGTCCAGAGATTCAAAACTCAAGGCCAACACGTCTGACTTTTCGAAGTTACGTGTGTTGTTTATCAATTATTGTTCGTTTTAACGGTGAAGGAAAACATCGTGAGGAAACCTACATTTATCTGAGAATTCTCCATAAGAATCTCGAAGGTATGTGAAGTCTGCCAACCCGCACTAGGCCAGCGTAGTGGATTAAGGCCTTAACCCCTCTCAGTAGTAGAGGAGGCCCCATTCCGTTCTGAGCAGCCGACTCGAGCGGACCTTTTGTTTGTCGCAGTACCTGCTGCGACATTCCATTGTTCCGTCCGAGTACCTGCTCGGTGCGTTCCGTAGCGACCTCGCTACAGCCAAGGCCAAACAGGTAGCAAAGGGGCAACCCTTTGCTATTTTGTTAGCCTATTTCGGGCCAAGCCGCGTCCTTTTCAGGACAGGGTTTAGCCCAATTTGTTTCTTATCGACGTTTGGCCCCTTCAGGGTATTGGCTCGGCGGAAACCTAACGGTGCTAACAAGCCGAGTCGCGTCACCGGCAACGCGCTACGCCTTTTCAGGGCAAGGCAAAGCCGACGGGTACGGATCCGGAGGCTGCGGAGGCACACCGCAGTCTCTCCCGTATATCACCTTCCCAACCCTACCCTTTCCTTAAAATCCATCCCGTGTATCGGTTGAGCGTGCGGCCTCCGGCCAATACGGTTTACGGTACACGGACTGTTAGGAACCCTTTTGCACAATAAGACTGGCAAAAGGGATACAAGCTTAGGGCACACCTAATTCTAAGTACACCCCCCCTCGCCTATACCCGGCGGGGAGGGACACGCACTCACTCACCCCCGGGCGTTCCTACCCGGGGACTTAGTTCATCGCGTCCCATACCGTGTCGCGATCCGCGCTCGTTTCGTTTTGTGTGAACCCGCCTGGTTTCTTCTGTGTGTTCTTTACAGGCGGTGCACACCCGGGGTTAGTGAACACACACGCGGCCCCTAATTAAGTATTATCATAGGCTCGGACTCAGCCGCCAAAATGGCTGATCCTGGGCCTATGAATTTGGCTCCCGAGCGGCCTGTCGTCGCCGCTCAACCAAACTTAGCTAGCACCCCCTTCGCCGCTCCCATTATTTCCAAGGAGGAAATAATGAGAGTAGTGAGGGAGATGTTCCGGTCGGACAACGCGGTCCGACAAGAAATTATCTCAATGGCTAGGGAAGCCAGGGAACCGTCTGCGTCCTCAGACACCTCGGAGTCGTCCGAGGCTACGACCTCAACGGAGACCACCGAAACCTCGGGCGGCTCCGCGGAGTCTGAAGAGGAAATGGACACGTCCCCCAGCCAACCCGAAGCCAATAACCCGAAAAAACGGCCGATCTCGGCCTCTTCCTCCGCCTGTGAATCCGGGGAGGAGTCGTCCTCGTCGGAACGCGACGAGGACAGCTTCACCACGGTGAAAAACAGCCGGAGGAAGAAGCAGAGAAGCGTCGCTGCTCCCGCACCAACCTCCCCATCCGCGCCTTCTGCGCCTTCCGCGCCTTCAGCGCAAACCGCGTCCGCGTCTGCGTCGACGCCGCCACCGCTGCCGACTCAACCAAAGGGGCCTAAAAAACCCCCGAGGTTGAACTTACAACTCCCATCAAATATGTCCATGCGGGACATATTTGAAGAATTGCGCAAACAGCGCATATCCATCGCGTCCAACTCGTGGAATAAAATCCACAAGCTTCTTGCCCTGCAGCCCGCCTCAATCGCGGACCACAGGGCGCTGACCAAATTCTTGGATGCCAAACACTGGCACTATTTTACCTATTCTCTCCCAGACGAGCGGCGCTTCCGCTACGTCATTCGCGGTATCCCCGTCCAAATGTCGACTCTCGAGGTCAAAGAAGGCCTTGAAGAGAAAGGCATAGTCACATTAGAAGTGCACAGGATGCACAGACAGTCCCGCGCCTCCCGGCCGGGAATACAATACGAGATGGTTCTCGCCATCTTCCAGTCCCCTTCCGACGTCAAACGACTATTTGAGATAAAAGATATCTCGGGGCTAGGCGGCTTCACCGTCGAAGCCCCACACAAATCGACCCAGATAGGGCAGTGTCACAACTGCCAGAAATACGGCCACAATTCTCGTGGCTGTCGCCTCCCCGCCCGGTGCGTCAAGTGCCTCGGCGAACACGGCACATCCGAGTGCCCCCGTCCAAAGGACCGCTCTCAGTGCACGGAGCCGCCTTCGTGCACCAACTGCCGGCAAACCGGCCATCCAGCGAACTATCGCGGATGCCCTCGCGCCCCCAAAAGAGTTGCCAAAGCTCCTAAAGCTGCGGCTCCCTCGGCCCCTCAGGCCACCACATTCAAACTGGCACCTGCGCCAGTGCGCAACCCGTGGTTTCCTCCCACTGCGCGCGCTGAACCCGTTTCACAGGCCCCCAGCGGAGTCACTCCCGCTGCCCCGGCCTCTACTCGACCCTCTCCTCCCCCAGCTGTCGCTCCTTCTTCAAAGGCAGCCCAGCCCAAACCCAAACCCAAACCCACCACCCCTCCCACCCCTTCTCAGTCGGCGACGGTGGCGGCGAAGGCAAGCGACGCCTCTTCCTCAGTCGCCTCACTACTAGGCTCCCCGGAGATAATGATTCTCCACGGGAAACTTTTCGAGCGTTCTCGTCTACTCACCCGTACGGGAGTAGAAGACCCCCTTTTAATCGCTGAGATCGCTCTGATCCAGCAACAAATCTTCGAGGCTACAGTTAACGCTGTGCGTCTCCCCTTTTTAATTTCATAAATGGCTACCAACGCCAGACAACTCCCCCAGCGGACAAAACCTCGCTCCCTCAGAGTGGGGTTTTTCAATTGTAACGGCATTCGGGACCAAAAAGCCGAAATTTCTTCTTTTGTCCGCGACAACCAAATTGACGTTTTCCTCATCCAGGAAACGTTCCTTAAGCCCTCTCACCGCGATCCCAACATCCCAAACTTCAAACTGGTGCGAAATGATCGTACCAGTGGCCGTTTAGGAGGCACTCTCATTTATTACAAAAGGTCCCTTCATTGTATCCCATTAGAATCACCGATAAGCTTGAGCAACATTGAGGCTTCGGTCTGCAGGCTAGCCATGACCGGACACCCGCCGATCACCATCATATCGGCCTATCTCTCGCCCACTAAGGAGCTTCACTCCAACGAACTTGAAACCCTATTTGATCTGGGGGATTCCGTCATTTTGGCGGGAGACCTCAATGCCAAGAGCACTCTCTGGAACTGCAACTCGACCAACGAGCGAGGTGCAGTCCTAGAGAGTTGTCTTGACACAATCAATCTAAGCCTATTGGTTCCTTCAGAACATACCCACTATAGTTACAATGACGACCACCGACCGGACATACTCGACGTGGCACTTGTACGGAACGTAAGCCTTAGCGTGCGTTCCATGCAAGTGTTACAAGAGTTAGACTCTGACCACAGACCTGTGATCCTCGATCTAGTCCCCGAAAACAGTCCAACAGACACAGGTCCTAATATTCTGATGAAGGTGAAAACGAATTGGCGTCTTTTAGGCACCAAGCTCGCGGACACCTCATCCACTGATCTCTCCGCGATCCCGACCAACATCGTGACTCCTGAGGAAACGACCAGCGCGATACGCGTCTTCACCGACCACCTTCAGAACGTTTTGAGCGAAAGCTCCGAGAGGGTGCCAGAGACTGTTCACAGTCACTGGCAACTTCCCGAAGACGTTCGGTGGTGGGTGAGGTTGCGTAACGCTACGCTCAAAGCCTGCGCGACGAGACCCGTCCCGGAACGACGACATCTTGCGCGCTACCTCCAACGTGAGGTTAAGCGTCGCATAAAAGAGGTCGTCGATTCGAGGTGGGACACTCGCCTTGCCGATATCGATCCGACACATACCGCCTTTTGGCAACTGGTTCGTTCCTTCAAGAGAAACGATGTGGCCTCCATGCCTCCGCTCAATCGTCCGAATCAACGCCCGGCGTTTGATGACGACGAGAAAGCGGAACTACTGGCCGGCAGCCTGGAGTCTCAATGCTCGCTCACCTCCGTACCCGTAGATGACGACATTCTTGTTGCGGTTGACACCTTCGTCGAAGATAGGAACGCGGTCCGGCCACCGCCAGTCTCTATACCGCGACCGTTATACGATAACGTCGACCCGGACGTCGACCCGCCGCCCGACCCCCTTGCGCCGGTGACGATCGAAGAAGTCACCACTCTGATCAAGGCACTCAAACGTAGAAAAGCCCCCGGGGGCGATCTAATCCCTACTCGTATGATTAAGATGCTCCTGGAGCATCTAGTTCAAATCTTAACATCCATTTATGACGCCGCGTTTCGTAACTGCATCTTCCCAGAGGTCTGGAAAGAGGCAGTTGTGATAGGAATCCACAAGCCGGGGAAACCCGCTTTCGAACCCTCCTCTTATAGGCCCATCAGTCTGCTCAGTACTCTGGGCAAAATCTACGAGCGGATCGTCCTCGACCGCCTTAAAATAGTAGCTTTTAATCAAAATTTGATCCCTCCAGAACAGTTTGGCTTTCGTCCTAGACACAGTTGTGTCAATCAGGTGCTCCGCATCACGGAGTACGTCCACGATCAATTTCGTAAAGGAATGCCTACCGGTGCTATTTTCTTCGATATCGAAAAAGCATTCGACAGGGTGTGGCACAACGGCTTGCTTTTCAAGCTGTACACTCTCAACGTGCCCACACAACTCGTGCACATCATACGAGATTTCCTGTCGAATCGCGGTTTCAGATATCGCGTGGAGGGAACTCTCTCTTCCCGACACACCATCACGGCCGGAGTCCCGCAAGGCTCCGCCCTGTCCCCCTTTCTATTCTCGCTGTACACAAGCGACATCCCTAGACCACAAAACGCCCATCTGGCACTATTCGCGGATGATACCGCAATATACGCTTCACGTATAGACCCCGACAAAGTGGTGCGCACTTTGCAAACCGCCGCCGACGAACTCGGTGAGTGGTTCCGCAAATGGCGAATCACCGTCAATCCCACCAAAAGTCAGGCCATCCTTTTCACTCGGAAAAGGAAAGTCCATGTCCCTCACTTTTCAGTCCGCATGTCCGACCAGGTTATTCCCTGGAAGGGCCAAGCCAAATATTTAGGAGTAACCCTTGATCAGAGGTTGACCTTCATCCCACACGTAAATGCGGTACGCGCGCGAGCCGCATTCGCGATGAGCCAGCTTCACTGGCTCCTAAACAAAAATAGTAAGATGTCAATCCGCAACAAGATTAGGATCTTTAAAACATGCATCCGTCCGATAATGACATACGCGTCGCCCGTATTCGCTCATTTACCGCCCGGTCGCCTTCAACGAATGCAGGTGCTTCAAAATCGATTCTTACGACATGCACTTGGTGCCCCGTGGTACGTTCGCAATCGCAACCTCCACGTGGACACCAATATGCCGACCATCAGGCACTTTATGCAGTGCGCCAGCAGACGCTATTTCGACAGGGCGGTAAACCACCCGAACACGCTTATCCGTAAAGCGTCTAGAACGAGCATCTAAAGCTCATACACTCAACAAGACCTCTGTACCGTCCTCGCCGTCGAGGACCTCGTCGCGTTCCCCAACCCCCTGCCCCCTCTTAGCAGTTCCGGCCCGCGTGCCGAAGACTACGATCAACAAGTTAAATAGGATTAGGTTAAAAACCATCTTCCCCAAACACTGATGTCTTATCCTCTCAGTGGCCGCCCTGAGCCGAGGTCGTGACCCATTAGTGGGTCGCCCTCAGCGTGGTCGCTTAAATTTAAGGGTTGCGAGCGCCTTCTGCGCTCACCCACAAGACCGGTGTTCTTGTATAAGCCGACCCTCGTCAGGCTAACAAGAGTTTAGTCAGGGACAAAAAAAAAAAAAAAAAAAAAAAAAAAAAAAAAAAAAAAAAAAAGAGGAGGCCCGTGCTCAGCAGTGTGCAGTATATACAGGGCTGATTGCATTGCATATTTTCATAAGCATGTACGTTAGTAAATCATTTTTAAATAAGTGTGTCGGCATCCAATTTTAGTTTTCTCGGAAGTTATTTGCTGCATAGCTTTTGCATATGAAATGAGCATTGTGACATTATATGCACGTTAGTATGCTCGTTAAACCACTAGACATTTTAAAATAGGTTGCCTATAAACTGTACATTTTATTATGCAATTATTACGTTAGGTTCGTGTTTATCAACAGTGAGTCTCCGATGATAATTTATTCGCATTGGCCAGAAGGTGCAGAGTTGTTTTTGGCTCATGTCCAGCCAGAAATTGTTTCTCAGAAATGTTACTGCAAATACGAGATGACTTCCTTACATCTATGTACTAAATTTATGTGTTTACTGTTTGTGCTACGTGAATGGTATATGATATATGTTTGTATAGTAAATTGTTAATAGAGTCAAAATATATAATTTATTACGGTTCATTTTTTGTTGTTATATATTTTGTGTATAGATACATATTGTGTATAAACTTTTAGTATCGCAGCTATGCGAAATTACTGATAAATAGTAGAATTCATTCGTAAAATAAATCAGTTATCATTAAATGAGGCCTTAGTGTTATATATTTTAATTATACTTGTTTTGTAATAAAAACATTCAGACGTTTATACCGCCATTCATATTGTTACATCCATTGGCGCTCGCCGGTAACATAACAATATTTCAGTCTCTTGATATGATGAGAAAACGCCCACGAATAAAAAAGCATACCAAATAAAACCTGTTTAACTAAAACAAAAATTCCAAACACTTAGAGAAGCAGTTTCGAATTAAACGCACTGAGCAATAAAAAAAAATACAAAATTAATAATTAATGCAATAATCTTTGTTATTCAATCTTAAAACTTTCGCGGTATACATATTTTCATTGACCGATACATTAGTCAGTTTCTTATCAGTATGAATGTATCTGCCATACATTAATGAGCACATTAATTAGGAATAGCAACGTCCTTCGACATCAAAGAGGGATAGAATTTAAATTTAATCCCCTTTGCCCGAATACTCCTGACACATCCATTACAAAGGGAGTATAATTATAGACCGGGGATACGTGTAGTATGTCATCGTAAAATATTAATACATTATTCGTACGCTATCACAAAATGTAATTTCTAACACGGTACCCATAACATTAACGATTCTAAAAATAAATTAATATAAAATACTGTGACATAACGATTCGTGGGTAATATTTTTATTCAGTTAATTATAATTATTTTTATTGCTTTCCATCACGATATGGGGTAACTATGTTGGCACTTATTATTACATTGTCGTTTATACTCTATAATGTGACAAACTTAACGCACAAACATGATTGATGAATAAATTCAAAAACTGATAACGTTTATTCAAAACAAACAATAGCTTATACTCTATCTCTCTCTTATTAAAAACGTGTTTAATGATAATCTGATCAGTAGGGACCTTCATACCTTACATCAACAGGAAAGTAGGTTAGCGTAGGGGTCATTTGATTAATAGTCAACAGCACATCCGGTAAAAATGTATATCATATTAACCAACTTGACTTGGTCTGTAATAACGCCTAATTGTAGTAATTAGACTCTACGGTTGCGTGAAGGACAGCACATTGTATAGTATCATAATTTCAGATATCATGTTATCTAACTTCATAGTATTTTACATGTTTGTTATTAGTATGCATATACACACACTCACGCTTTTTATCTCCGAAGGGGTAGGCACAGGTGCAAATAATGCACCTTCTTATCGCCGTCCGTATTCTGACCCATGATGTGATAGGGGGCGAGCCTATCGCCATACCGGGCACAAATTCCAGACTCCGGGCTGATACTGAAGAGAAAAATCCAATGTCACTTTACCCGACCTGGGGATCGAACCCAAGACCTCAGCAGTGTACGTACGTACGTGCAGTTGTACCGTAATACAACCACGCAACCGAGGCAGTATCAGTATGCGATAATTGATATTGTTATTAGATTTCAGTATTAACGTCATTTGGGAATTAGCATAATTAAATCAACAGAAAAAATAAATGCAACTGGACACTTCAAAGCTTGCTTTGAATACTGCCATTGCGTTAAATTAAAACTGATCGCCGAAAGAAATTTGAAAATCAAAGGCTCGTTGGTTAAAATGACGCGTGTAATAACTGATCAAATACATTCAAAGGAATACGTTGCAATGTGATTATTCAAAAACGAAATATTAGACAGTGCACAACTAAGAAATAGCATATCTTTATACACGACTTTAATTAAAGATTTATGACTTGGTATTACGACAGAATAAATCTGCCAAGTTTGTTGCGTCAAAACATTAAAAAATTCAAACGAAATTCCTAAAGATTGGCAACATGGTGAGTCATCGGACTACCCGTACCAGCACATTTATCATGAATATTAATAAAATAGTTAACAAATATATCATCCATGACATCAAACCATCTTTCGATTGAAAAGGCAGGAAACTAGAACTGTATGAAGCGTTACGTCCAAACGAGTCGCCTTGACCGTTCAATTCAACAAAGTCAATAGAAAAAGCAGCTCAGTAATAGAAGTTTCACGAACAGCAACACCTGCATGCGAAGTCGTGTTGCAATCTAAAAACATTCCAAAGTGCATTTTGTAAAGTCCCATTTACCGTTGACGCGGACGTGAGGGAGCAGCCCGAGTCAGGATTACAATTTAACATTCCGCTCGTGTGTCGAAAGAGACGGTCATATTACGGCACAGCCAGAGGGAAAAGTGGAGATGATTTGTTTGTATGTACTTTGCGAATCGATATTCAAGAGCGTCATAATGCCTATGATGTCCTCTCGCTATGCGTAGATTTTGCAAGATGAATTGTTTATGGGCACACAGCGCGGGAATACTCATGTCTCCGAAAAGGGTCGGTGAACCAGACAAATTGCCACGGAGAGGATTCCTCCCCTTTGTCAGTTTGGGCGCAATGTTCAGCTTAATCGTATTATTTGCAGGATTTACGTAGGGTTGAATTTTCGACCGAAATAAAATCGGAGGTAAGAGGGACAGGAATTTGCACTAATTGAGCATAAATTGTACCTTTATGAATGCCAAACTAGGTTTCCGTCGGGTATGCAAATGTGAGATCGTTTTGGATGCTTTGTTACTGTCCGAAGTGAATGCGACGTAAATAATACCGGGAAGGTTTACTATGCTACGTGCGGGGACTTTCAAATTGATTTTTCAAGGTGTTATGTAGAATGAGACATGACACATTAATGAATGTGTTTCATTAAAAACTCGTACGAGTATACAGAAATCGTGCTGTTCAAAGTACAACAGTTTGATTTATGAGGCGCGTGTCACCAGATTGGTGTGACAAACACGGCCAGATCTGAATTATAGGCAAGTGTATTGGCCGCATACGGGATGAGCACAATCGGCCATTTCACGACTGCACGTGACATTCATGAACAATGCATCACTAAATCTCTCCTATTCCTTTCATGCTTTCAAGAGAAAAAGGTTTTAGAAGCGATGACACGATTCCGAACTGCTGTATTATAATCGTACGCCAGTTCCTTAATAAATATGTAGAGACAAAATGTCATAGATATTCTGGAGTTTATTCTATTTTCATTGTGCATTGTACGTAGTACTTTCTTACAACGGAAACGTGTAGCAAATATTGATTTTCTATTATGGTATTATACGTCTGCATAGCATTGTAAATTGACTGCAACGTCGGTTTTCTGTAAAAACTATAGCACAACTTATACTCCATTTTGCACCTTTATAATTTGATAGACAACTAGCCGATAGCTATGCTAGCGTAAAGAAAGGGTGATTTTTCGCGTTGTCAAAATTGATTTTCGACTTTTAAAACTCTTGCAATCAGTGCTGCGTAGTGCGTACAAACTAGAGACCTCACCAATATAGTTCATTAAACAATGATTGATCTAATCAACATTGTCTTACTTTCAAATTACAGCAAACCCGTGAGCAGTACACTGATTGATAAGTAATAATGTCTAGTGGTAGTAGGTAGAGATAAACAATTCTTCATTTGTAACATCTTTCATAAATCTATACAAATTGTGGAGGGACGTGTGAATTGTGATGTATTATTCTTATATTGCGTAGCTCTGCCCTGAATGGGTCACCTCATTCTTTGTCTTGCCTTGTTTCACTCTTTATCCTTTGTACTTGAAATATAGCTTTACTTATTGTACATCCACCATTTCTTGAACAATATAAAATTCTTATTTGCTGCATAAGTAAAAAGAAATGAATTTAAAATAAAAGAAATTGTACTTTACGTTTGACATACTTTTAAAGAGAACATTATTTGAAATTCTAGACGTAAACTTGACGAATACATCGAAAAGTAAGTACCCAGTCCCAATCACCGTTTCAAAAGATTTGCATTAGTTCTTTTAAATCTATACCTACCGACATGACAACTTCACTGAGAATATTGTATGACAAAAATACTCTGCGGCTAGGACGTGAAAAAAAACACTTTTTTTTCACGTCCGGTCTCCGCTTATTTATGATCTGAACTAAAAGCTAATTATCTCTCATATTTGTAAATCTTACTTTAACTTTTAAAGCTACAGCATGTAAATAGAGAAAGGTTTGTTTCGTTTTTTTTTATTGCATCGAATGACGAGACGAGTATGCCGTTCGCCTGATGGTAATCGATACGACCACCCATAAACAATAGAAACACCATCCAGCACCTTGAGTTACAAAGTACTATGTGGCATTCCACTGCGCTCGTCATCCTGAGACATAAGATGTTAAGTCTCATTATGTCCTGTAGTTACACTGGCTACAATGCCCTTCAAATCGGAACACAACAGTGCATGCACACTGCTGCTTGGCGGTAGAAATAAACATTGCGGTGGTACCCACCCAGACGGACTCTTACATATGAGAGTCCTACCACCAGTATGCTTGCGTCCAACTCAAGCACCCACAGATTAACATTAGTTTAAAACAATGCCGACGTACCGAACAAACTACTTAGTGGCCCTGTGTTTCTATTCCAATATTCAAATGAGCGCAGTGGCGCTGAAACTCGAACGTTTATAGTTCGTATACAAAATGATACAGCGAGCGAAATATTGTAAATTATCGACGTGTGCTTCTTCGATTTCTAAGTCTATGTGTAATGTATTTTTACGATGCTCCGAATTCGTGGAGTAAGACAGGGGAATATAACAATTTCCCAGTATAAAGTAATACACTTCGTTTGCGTATAATTGGTACAGATTAATGAATGGTAACTTTGCATAACAGAATCACGACTGTAAAGTCGTTAATGTAATGATTGTCATTATCTTTCTTGGAAGTTACATACTTATCTATGTAAGCATTAAGTAATTATAGTTTTAATCTAGTAGACGGTTATATTATACAAAATACTTTGAATACTTGAACATCAATTACGTAATAAATATATGTGACCAAAATCCACTACTCGAAAAATATAATGCAAAGGAAATAATAGCCTCTTTTCTCTTTTACAGATCCTTTCAAATATATTGAGTAAACTTCTATAATACTTGCGATGCAATTCTGTAAAGAGCCAACGCGTATGAAATCTATTACTCATGTATACCATATTTAGCTCCACCAGTGAATATTGTGGGTAATGTTAGGGCATGCGTCACCGGGCGCCGGGAGCTGTCGCGACTCGAGGCTCAAAAATAAACCCAGCTAATGAATGATGCTTGAATATACATCAACTATTTGCATTCAATTGTAAAGTAAACAACAGACGAAAAAACATGTAAACCTCTTTTGTGAATATTCGAATGTGAATAATGATGTTTTTGTAACAGTTAGAGGTGCAGGTAAAAATACTGTCATGGAGGTTTAGCTTCCATTTTTTTTATTTGTTTCTGCTAACTGAAGTTCTATGTTATACACAAACAGAATAACGCCTCTTCCCAAGTTAATGATATATCGTATCTTTTAGTGCATCTCTCCGCTCTACAAACCATAAGAATATTCCACTCAAGTTGTTACTTTTAATTTATAAAACAATCATCAAACTACAAAATACTCTATCATGGTAATCCGAACTACTACTAACTATTAACTAACTTGATCCCAGCTTGCTATAACAATTTAGAGGTATAATACCCTACGTACTGGAAAACAAACTCCGCCAGCCCCTTAATTGTATATATGTTTACTTTTAATTAAACTCTTTAAAGTGGAGCAAATAATTCGCACAGACGATTAATTTACAAGGGCGCCCCACAGAAACGGTTGCCATACGAAATTTTACATATGAGCGTTGAATTTTGAATACAGTGTTCAGATTCTCATATGACTTCAAAATATAAGAGCGGCTAGTATGACCCTCTTATAATTTAAGTCTAAATTGGAATTCATAACATTGAGAGCTTTCTTTAGTTTGGGATAACATGAAATTTTGATTGTTGGAACACTTTTAGAAGTTTACTAACTCATGAACAGTGCTATTATTTAATCGATTTGGTATACAGATATCGTAAATTAACAAAGATGCAATGCAATAGCTCTGTATTATGTACTGCCCAGTGCTGAGCACCGGCCTCCTCTACTACTGAGAGGGGTTAGGCCTTAGTCCATCACGCTGGCCTAGTGCGGGTTGGCAGAATTCACATACCCTCGAGATTCTTATGAATTTCTCAGGTATGTAGGTTTCCTCGCGATGTATTCCTTCACCGTTAAAACGAACGATAATTGATAAACAATACACATGTAACAACGAAAAGTCAGAGATGTGTGCCTTGGCTTTTGAACCGCCGGATATTGCCTCGGCAGACCGTACTATTCCCAACTAGGCTATCGTCCACTTAACAAATAGTTAATCTTTAAAAAATAACACTCTAATGCTTTCAATTGGATTACTATTCTTAGAAACGATTCTCACGCAAGCACATATGTCTATAAACCTTGTTATTTATGTAATTTCCTGTTATAAATGAGGATATGACACTCACTTGCAGGTTGGAGCGGGATCTCCTTGGCATGACACCCACCACTTCGCCACGCATTATCGATTCGATAACTGAAACAAACAAAATTAATAAATTATTGATAGAACAAAATTTAATGTGCTTATATAGAAATCTTTGCATTTTGGTACAGGGTTTTGTTATTAGTTTACTTTTTTAATGTCAATGACATTATTTGACTGCTTTAGGAATGGAATCAATTCCATGAAAATGAATTCCTAAAACTTATTTAAAACTTGTATAATATCCTACTATCCTACTAATATCCTACTAATCCTACTAATATTATAAAGGCGAAAGTTTGTAAGAATGTATGGATGTTTGGATGTTTGGATGTATGGATGTAAGGATGTTTGTTCCTGTTTCAAGCAAAAACTACTGAACGGATTTCGATGAAATTTGGCACACGGGTAGATCATGTCCTGGATTAACACATAGGCTACTTTTTATCCCGGGAAAATATAAAGCGGGACTTTTATCCCGGAAAAACTTTTTAAAGCGGGCGGAGCCGCGGGCAAAAGCTAGTTATATAATAAAACGTTTACATGGAATAATAAACACACCTACAAAAATATTTAATGTTAATTTCAGCTTTGTTATTGTGTTTTTATTCGGAAAAATTATGTCATGAAGCAGCAGACTATTTAAATAGATACTTATACAATATCTTTATGACCAGACATGTTATTATTTACAATTCATAAATAATTCATTTTTTAAAAGTGTGCATATTAAAAGCTTAAAGAAATATCTTATTTTAGCGTAAGGAATTTCTTTATCTTGAACATTCGTTATGAGTGACGCCATCTGTTATCGCGATGGTTCAACTAATTTGTTTGCAGAGAATAAACGGGTAATTTTCCTTTAAAGCAAATTTACGAAATGTTTGTAAGGTTTCAATCCAATTACGCGAATAAAGGCGATATACACGCATATATTCTTTTCACAATATTATACCTTTTTTACATTGGAAAGGGAATAAATATAGGTAAAAGCAACTGAATTGTGATTGCTATCTATGAACATTAAACACCCACGATGAGACGATAGAGCAATCGTGGGTGCGCTGCCGACCTTGAGACAAGGGTAGTCGTGGGATGCGTAAGAGTGAGCTTGACAACCCTACCGGCTATCCAAAACGAAACAAAAACAATTGGTTAGCGCCATTTTTTATAATACAGATGTATCATTCCTATTCAGACCCCCCATTCAATTTATACGAACTGTATATACAAAACGCCTTCATTTATAATTAAAATTAATATTAAAAATGGTTCAAATTAATAGAGATTAAACTTTTACCTACGCGTGACACAAAAAGGCTAAAATTGTACTAAAGGTGTAATAAAATCACCTTAGTGACTTTCACAATGATTAATAATTCATTTAAAACATAGTGACGTAATAACGGTAATTCTACGTTATTTCACATTAATCTTCTTCAAGAGATCTAGACAAAGGTCGATTGAATAACACAGCTTGACTCAGTGTGTTATAACTGAGGCCTAATTAATTCATTGTTAAACTAAGATAAACTTCATAATGGAATGTTTACTTTCATACGTTGTGTTATGTATAGAAATTCGAAGCGAAACCTCGAGGTTATTTGTATTATTCTTCATGTTATTCAAATTATTTTTGTTTTTTAATATTCAAATTTAAATTAACATTCGTAACATAATATAATAACTTTAAAACGAGTTTGATCAAAAATAAATTACATAAATGCAATATAATTCGCTATACCTACAATTAATTAGAATGCAACATCACGTCGAAACAGCAAGCAAAGGTCAAGTTTACTTTATCGGGTCACTCCAGTGGATACTACATTAAACAACTTGCGACTCGTCACGTGATAACCTTTGATGACACATTGTTATTATAAAATATCCTTTTGCTAAAAATAATTCGAATTCATGCCAACAAAGCGTTCATGTAGAAGGTCAACATGGATTCAAGTGACAAACTTGCACGTCATTTACTAAATATGTAAGAACATTTTGTATTTTCTATTCTCATTACGGATAATAAGTATTTGTTCAAGACAAATACATGACTAGCCAACTGAATCGAATTCATTACCGTGACAAGTATAATGATGGATTTGTAAAATAGTTGCGAACATTAACAAACACAATTATTTGTTCAAGTTCTCAACTGGTGTTGGTAGGTTTGTCATACGTAAGAGTCCGTCTGGGTGGGTACCACCGCAATGTCTATTTCTACAGCCAAGCACCAGTGTGCACTGCTGTGTTTCGGTTTGAGGGCATTGTAGCCAGTGTAACTACTGGACATAATGAGACTTAACATCCTTATGTCTCAGAATGACGAGCGCAGTGGAATGCCACACAGAACATTGTAACTCAAGGTGCTGGACCGTGTTGCTACTGTTTATGGGTGGTCGTATCGCTCACCATCAGACAAACGGCATGCTCGTCTCGTCATTCAATGCAATAAAAAAAGCATAATTTTTCTGTATCTATATTATACATAATTTGTCTGTACAAAGTCTCAATTGAAATAGAATGATAATCATAAAACATTATATGACTAAACACAGAAACTGCACAGATTACCACATAACATAAATCCACACACACAAGCCAATTGATCCGCATATCTAAATTATATATTTAAAATATGTGAGACATAAATCATAACTGTTTGCGGTACGGGTGCCGGTGAGGTCCATTGTTCTCGCATGGCAGATACGATATTATTCAGTGCACCGTGCAACTTATGTAACTGAGAGCATTGTTTCAACGCACGTTACGCTATCGTAATCAATCATGACGGTTCATTTAATCTCGGATGGGGGAATATCAAGTTTATCTACGGAATGCTCGATGAAAAGGGTTGCGAGATGGATGTTTGAGCCTCGTACGAGAATTCATTTAGTCATTCGTTCAGAAAGACTGATGGCTATTTATTTATTTGTGCATTTAATTCATTGATCTGCATTGCATGGGTTTTGGATAAATTTGTGTAGATAACGCACGGTATATAAAAAAATGTTTCATAAAAATACGAAATCTAATGAGAAGGCTGAATTCCGCATCTAAAAGCTTCTCCTAAGACTTGGCAAAGTTATCCTATACTTTAAAATTCACAATCAAACGATTTTATATTTTTATGGAAACTTGAAAAAGAACAGTCGAAGGTGGGACTCGAACCCACGACCTCCGGCGTACCGTGTCGGTGCTCTTCCAATTGTGCCACCTCGAACCCCACTTCGGCTGTCGAATTTCAAGATCCATATTTTAAATCTCTTAAAGGAGATGACAGCGACATCTGTTAGTTTTCAAGTTTCCATAAAAATATAAAATCATTATCCAGGCACTACATGGCCATTAACATGTATAAAAAATCATAATATAGGTTCACAATCAAACGTCAGCAGTAACATAATATTTTTAGATCAAGTTCTTTGAAACCAAAATATAAAGTTTCTAACACAAATGTCACTGCTACTCCATGATCATAATCAATATCTCTAGAAAAAAATGTATTATGGATTCAGTTGAGTATAGCATGCAGTAAAAATTGTGCAGCTTCGTATGGAACAAAAAGAGCGGTGAGTGCAGGAAATAAAAAGATCGGTTAGTGAATGGATTAAAATGGTAGTACCTCCGTCGCCAAGCAGTCTCATCTGAACCAGCGCCGGGTCCTCACTGTGCTCCTCCAGCACCGTGTCGTCGGTCACCGTCAGCTCCTGATCAAAACAGAAATAATTTCTAATAAGATATTAAATCGAACCCAATATCGGAAAATTCTATTTTGTGAACTCCAACAGATAAATCATACAAACTGGCGTTTAAGGTTTTCTTTTACTAACAACACAGAAAACTTGTATGAGGCATTTATATTTCTATTTACCAAACATATTCCAAAGAGCACAATAAAATATAAAAATCTGTATTTTCCATAAAGTACAAACAAAACAACAGTTTGTTTGCCTGAGTAAGCGTAGCAACAATAAGGCAATGCCCAACCTTAAAGCAATCTACTAGAATAACACCCAGTAACAAGCTCTTTGTATCCCGTCATCCTGTGGTTGCTATCCAATATTTGTTACAATTTGTTAAAGAAGTTCATTGCTCTTCTGTGAACAATCAACCTTTGCTATAAAAAGCTTTAGATCCTGCAGAAGACGCAAAAACGTAAAATGGGTGAAAAAGGGAGACGTTTCTTATCGCGTTATGTGAAAATATAAACGAAATGAGTAGTATCTAACACTGAATACTAAAATATTTGAAAGTCTGATTAAGGTGACTGAACAAAATATATTAACGTATAAAATTAACTGTTTACAATCCACCAGCTATTATAATGATAGACGAACATATGTGAGATACAGCACAGATTCACAGAATCCCAAGAAATAGCATAAACACTGGAATTTCATCACAACTAAAATTCCCCGTGTAAGAATAAGCAATTTCGTTCAATGTGAAACACAAGTTCGCCTGTTCTGTGTGCCAGGTGTTTTATATTCGTAAGCAAACAAGATTCCCCAAATTCTCATCTAAACTTTCTCACGCCCCGATGTGGTTTCCTACGTATATAAAGTAAACAGTACTGTGTCTGTTCTATGTAGCTTTCATCGACCGAAATATATGCCCCACGCACAAATTTCATTGAAAGTTTCACAATAAATAACTTTATAAAGGAACTAGTTTCATAACAAGTCGTATCGTAAAGATATATTGTACAGAGTATGGGTGATGTTTTAGAATAATACATCTTTGAGTAAATCCTTGAAGTATATTTTAGACTGTCTGTCTGGGCGAACGTTGGACTAAATCACTTTAATCCTACAATTATTGTAATGGATGGACCATAACTACTTTAAAGATCCAAACTCTATTAGCCAATGTGAAGAAATAACATTAAAATAATATCAACATTTCAAGCTTGTTGAATGTAGCGACATCTGTTGAAACTTTGCGCAATAATTTTGGAAAACTCAGCATGAACTTAGAAAAAAAACATTTATTTATTATCCAGGAAAAGTGCTCAGTTGTATCGTTATTTCGAGAATGCATGCGCGGTTATATGAGTGTGATAAAGTGAGTATCAGAACATTTCTAAAGTATTTATAAAATACTTAATACTTCGACTTATCTTCCGATAACAGCTTAAAACCAAAACCACAGACTTGGCAATTATTATCTTTCATCTTTGTAGATCCCAGGTCGTGCAGAGAAGCGCAAATGAACTCCTCTAATTTACCGTGGTTGTAAGTACCTCCATACTGTTATACTGATTTAATTCAAAACAAACTATTATTACCATGTTTTTTTTTGCTAGGTAACTATTACCGCTGTGGACACGATACTTCTTCAAGGAAATAAGTATTAGGTTTCAGACATCTCAACAAAAAGTACAAATACAGTAATACCGTTTAGTGTACCAATACAGAAACCATTCAACTGTGCCTTTCATAAACTATTTGAACTCAATAATATGTTACCAATAGTTATTTGTTGAACCTTTCAATTTCAATCGACAGTCATATTTTCTGATTTCACCTACTTTCAATTGTATTTTTTATATATTGGTCAAATTAAATGGTTTATACTTACATATTGAATTTAAATCACAAAAGCTTTCGATACCTCAAAGAGATGCTTTTCGTTTATTAAATGTATACCATCTATAAATTTGTATGAAATCGTATTCCTTTGTAACTCGTAAAAGTTTATAAGTGAAGTATAATTGAAAAGAGCTCTTTGAACCCAAACATGAGCGGGGCACGCGAAGTTATGCGTCATATTAGTAAAATCAACTAGTTCGACATGGAGTTGTCGATAAACATGTCGCCTTTAGTCCGAAAGACGGAGTTGTTCACAAACTTGCGAGAAACAAAGAGAGAACTTTAAGGAAGTTACTTCGAAAACCAGGAAAGGGGGGCGAGTGGGCGAGGCCGGGTGCTTGCTCGCAAGTTCCACGACAAACGCCAGTTATACGAACTTCGCAAAGTTTTCCACTCGCTAATTCCCAGTATAAATTTGTTTAACGTCTCAACTTTTTAACTGTAATTACTAAGCAAAGTTCGAGATAGATTGAAGTACTCAGAAACTTTGACAGTCAGTGAAGAGTTTGATGAGTTATTGGAATAATTGTAGTTGAAATTTTGTTCACAACAGCGTCTTTTATGTAACACAAAGAGCGCCACAGATAAAAGCATCTACAAATGTTACGACTGTTTGACATTAATATTATCTTATCGCGTTTGTTTAATAACACTACAATAATAACTAGATGTGATAGCTTTATTATTGTCTGGAAATAAACTCAACAATCAATTTTAAACATAACAGCAATTATACGTAGACATACCTACACATTTTGTACGTGTACATAATAAATAGCTCTGCTATTGTCAATGTAGATGAAGTAAAGGAGTATGCCGATGCTGAAATCCAGGACAACGACACACTTTCTAAACACTACATATTTTTGTCTCTAAAGAATGAACGACATACAAACATAAACTAGAACACTCCAAAAAGTCTTTTATCCAAAAGACAATTCAATTAATAACGAGTTTATGGAATATTGCGATACATCATTGATCATACAACATCCTTGTTTCTTTCTTCTTTCCATCATACAATAAAACTCAGATAAATATATTATTATTCAGTATACTAATAACAATGAGAGACAATCTATGCACAATATAAGAAATATGAGTAGATATAAACGGATATAATACGAATAAATCATGTGAGTCGCCGCTACATGTGGTTAAATGAATTAACGCGTCAAATTAATGTTTGACATCAATCAATAATTTGAATACAAAGCAGGTAAAATACAAAATAACAAAGACGAAGTAAAAGAACAGAGAAACAAAGAGCTAACTGTACAAGAAATGATACGTGAAACCTTAAATAATGTACGAAATACAAAGACACGTCTCGGCGAGTCCCAGGTCGTCAAATTTATAAGCAATTCCTGCTTCCGCGGCAACACCGTCGACCGCAGGGAGATCGTGATAAAACAAAAGAACTCAATTGTAGAATTAAATTGTTACCAACAATTCTATTTCTATCAGCAGATTTTAACAATACACTTTTGAACAATTTCGAGTGAATTGTTTCGTTTGGATACGTACAAGAAACTTCAGCTCGTCCACAAAGGGGAGCAGATGAAAGTAAAACAATAAAGTGTTTCAATAACGCAAAACAACAAAGTTTGTTTGTTGGAGTTAGCGAAGGGGTGAATCGGGGGTGGCAATCCGACGGTCGACGGGCGAGGGCGCCGGCGGCGCAACTTACAGATTTATTGATACGTTAATTCTTTGAAGGTCGGATTAACTACAACAAAAGCTCTTACACAAAAAACATCTGGTAATTTAGTACGTCTGTATCGTACAAACAGCGTCGAACCATTAATAACAATGTGAAAGGAAAATTTTTCATAATAGCCCAGTGATTACATGTAAACAAAGTATTATATATTTTCATAAAGACTCGAATGTTTTATAAACTAAAATATATTAACAGGATATTTCCCAGACATCAAACAACGAACGTGTGTACTTTCTATTTTTAACAATAAAATTCATCGAACTTATAAAACTACAAGCAGCTGCATACACAGTATTTATCAATAACAATAATAATCAGATGTCTGTAGAAAACTGCTCCAAGAATGTAAAATACAATGCTTACTCTCATGAATAAACGGATAAATCAAACATATCCAACTGTGCAGCAACAAATCTCAAAACACAACAAGCCGGACACAAAACGATAAATAAGTAAATAATGTGAACAATTCAAAAACCGTTCACGACTGTGTTATTAAGACCACGGTTGTACAATTAAATTCCTATTGAGATAATCGAGACACGAACTGGATATCCATAAATCGAGCAGGCCATTACCCTTTTTAGTGCGTAATTAATTAAAAACGAAGACAGGTGGATAGTTGGGCATTCTCGCTCCTTTGCCGGCGGGCAAAGGTATGAGACGGGTTTCTTTACGCGACGCAACACACTAACAGTGTTTCGATGCTTATACGATGCCCTTATAAATCGAATATGGGGGCCTCAGATGCCGACGCGTTCAATAAACCGAGCAGGTTCTATCCTGAACTTCCCGCTTTGGTATTATCTTGTAGAATGCTTGTACAGTTAGCGGTACGCGCTTCGACCCTTCATTTATTCACCTGTCTGCGTTTAATGAAAATGTCGATAAAAATGCAATTATAATATAACACGGTAAAATAATTGCTAAGGTATAATAATGGCACCTAACTCTTCTGACATTTGTACTAGATGGATATATTAATTTCGTTGAATTAACTTGGTTTACTTGCAGCTATTTCTAGTTAATATAAGAAAAATGTACCACAGCATTAATATTGTAGTATAACATGCTGCTGTCATTATTAAGAAACCAGTCTTGTAGGTTCATTATACATATCAAATATTTCAAACGGAATATTGCTAAAGTAAACTGCGTATTTTTAATTCGAATGACTTTTTATATGTTTCTTAGAATCGGAATTATAAGTAGACAAAGGAATCTTAATTAGGTATAAACGTTACTAAGCGTACTATAAATGTAATCATTCATGTATTTTCCTCCGTTCGGGGGAAAATGAACGCAATTATAAAACGTTTGATAATTAAATTAATACGTGCCAGTTCTAATTGAATAAGCATATGTAGGTGAACTGAGCACTTAATAAACTGAAGCAATCAATACATGTACGTAGTCTTGTTATTTTCCTGTAACATGTAATTAATAATTTTTCATTAAAATAATAATATACTTATTACATTCGTTTTACATGTCTCAAGCATAACTCAACATTATCAGTGTGAGCACGTTTTAACAAAGAACACGTTACGATTTTACGACCTACTTGACGCCAAATCAAATTAGAAATTGCGCTCTAGTCGTAAAATGACATCATCTTCCGTTCAATCAAATTGAGCGTTAAGTATTGCCTTTTATGTTTTGTTTCTTTTGACTCTGCCTTGATAATATTACCCAGAACTTGTCCTATAAAACATTAGCTACATCACTGATCTGCGCTCAGCATTCTGAGACATTTTATGGTTTTATAATGTTTAATTATTACGCTGGATACAACGTTCCTCTTACTTACGCACAGTTCTTTATTTAGTGGACTGAAATAAAAAGTATAATGATACTTTGAATCTCAATCCTCATTCTTTACACGGGTATACTCAATGAAGAAAACAACAGCTTTGTCCTAATGCAGTATCCGATCTCTAGAGACTCGCTTCAATAATTGCCATTTATTAAGTTAATTGCATTGAATGTATTGTATAAAACGTATTACCTAGGTAAGGATACCTGTATGTTTCATTGACTGCAATAGCAGCTATAATTCAATGGTACCTTATATCACTTCCAGAACCAACAAGTAAATTATAGCCTGACTAAGAAAATTAACACATGCTTGGCGGTGCGACATTTGCCTTTTATAAAAGTTGTCGTTATCAGTACTAGAAATGAGTACCTTATTTTACCACAACATAGCGAGGTTTTTATTGATTGCCTCTGCGGCGTAGTTGTATTACGGTACGAATGCAATGCTAAGGGTTTGTGTTAAGTATTAGCTCGGAGTCTAGAGTTTCTGTCCGATATGGCGGTAGGCTCGCCTCCTCATGGGACGGAATACAGCCAAAAGTGGGTGCACTAGTTGCTCCTCCGCCTACCCCTTCGGAACTAAAAAGCGAGAATGTATGTGTACTAAAATTGCATGAAACATAGTGAACTCCCTCACCCCGGTATGCTCGTTGACGCCGACGATAACAGCCGTGTACCACTGCGTCGCGCCGGCCACGCGATACACCTGCGCGCGACACCCGCCCAGCACCGAGGGCGTTGTGGTCAGGATGCGCTGGCCGTCCTGCATGGTGCGCCACGAGGACGCCTCCGTGGACAGTGCGGTCAGCGTGATCGCATCCACACCGCAATCCGATCCGGCCTGATATGGATCCCATTCCTGGAACAAATTGTGCTTAGTATTGCATTATTAGTGTTCGATTGGTCTTATATAGTTTTAATTATATGAAGTATGAATTGTATAGCATGTATCTTTGTGTATCATGTATTTTGTTTGTAAAATTAGTACCGTACGGACTAAATAATAACTTACTCATATTATAAAGAAGAAAGATTTTATTGTTTGTTTGTAATGGATGAAGTGAAAAACTATTGGAACAATTTTAAAAATTCTTTCACCAATATAAAGCTGCATTATCAGCGAGTAATATAGGCTACTTTTTATCCCGGGAAAATACAAAACGGGACTTTTATCCCAGAAAAACTTAATCACGCGAGCGGAGCCAAGAGAAAAGTTAGTAACTTATAGATCAATGTTGTCCGATACTAGCATAATTATTTTTAAATGGATCTTATAAAGTCAACTATTTATTATGATGAGGATAATTACTTTATTCCTTAACCACAAACAGACATTTTATAGGAATAATGATTAAGTTTAACTTTGAGGACCAATATATTGATAATGTCTTTTGTGGTTAACATCTAATTCGATTTCCTCTTAAGTTAGTCCTGTTTACACTTGTAAGCAGCTTATGCGTATTATCCTATTAAAAAGGCAGTGAAGCCTGTCAGGGACGTAAATCTATTACCACATCAGGAATTCCAGTGCCAGACAATTTAAGTGTCTTCTCAAATATAAAAATCTTACACGAATTTCGATTACCCATCCTGAGGAGTGCACATAGAACTTCATCGTTACAGGATTTAAGTACTTAATTTGCCAAGAGACCAATGAGACGACAAAAAAATTCATTACCTTTTACTGCTCATAAATTAAATCTCTAAGTTCAATCTATTTATCATTCTTTTATTAGTCTGGATCCGATATCTTCGACCTTCCATTCTTCTTTTAATGAGTGTTACGTAAAAATGCATTCACCATCGCATTCTGTATTAATGACGGCAATTAGTATAAAATAGGTAATTGAGTATGTGTGTTACGTATAATTCAATCATTCTGTATCCACCGTACGTACGACAGCGGAATGCAATCACAGAATCACAGCAATTACAACATAAATCGCTAACTTTTACGGCCTCGTATCAAATACATGTAAACATTATGGCCTACATTACAGAACACCTCCACAAATCAACATTACATACGCGGCCGCGTATATCGTGTTAAGTGCAGTAATAATTCACCGAGTACAACATACACGATGAAACTACGTGTGCCGTGTGTAATGTGTATTGTGTGCTGTATACACGAGTGTAGACCGTGGCTGTGTGTGCTCCGAGTTGTCAGTGTGTGTTTAGTGTATAGGCACACGAGTGCACTAGTATTTATGTCAATGTTACAGCGCGCACGCACACAGGCGCACCCAACCCACACCTGTTCCAATGTTGGGCCCGGCGACAGACGTATCCGGTGCGTTGAACCGGCCTCCCCACTACCCACTCGCCCCCTTACATCCACCGCGCTATAGGCTGCATAACTAGATACATGTGGCCTGCAGTATCCGCCTGTTTGCTAACCAACGCTATTGGACCGGTCAGGGTCAGCCGCCTTGCGCGGACGGCTCGCTTGAATAATGAATTAAAAATTATAAAAACCAACACAATACCGACTATCGATGCCGTAATTGTAGACAAGGACACCAGAAACTCCGTAAACGGATCTAATAATTGCAATGTAAATAGCGATACGGCATAATAAAGAAAGCGAACAATAGGAATGGCATTGAGCGAAAAATTACAATTGGCTCTACGTAAACTTAATAAAAAGTCAGAGCCCTTTTCACGGTCAGGCCATTTTAGAACAATTTGTAAACTAGGGACATATGTAATAGTGAGTTGCGAGTTGCGAAGTCACGCTCTGATGAGCGGCGGCGAGTCGCGCGGCGCGGGAGGTGAGTCAGCAACATTGCGCAACGCGCCCGGAGGCATTACAAGCGTTACTGTTTATTTTGCCCTCCGGCTAGTCCAGTTACTCCATTTGGTGAGATTACGCTCCGTGATTAATACCGGGTCGTGGCTTGGAGAATGAGAACGCGGATTATGCCGGTGTTGTTTGAGAAAGTGATGAATATTAATGCTGCAGAACCAAAGCCGTCTCGTCAATACTGACGTAATATCCGAATGCCATTGAAGTTCACTGGGCGCTGGTATAAAGATTAACATTTATCGATAATCGTAAATCTTTTACGATTTGCCGGAATCGTGAAGAATTTAGTGTTCGAAACACAAAGTCAAAACATGTGAATTTATCATTATTATTATCTCATATTAATATCTACACTACTTCATAACATAGTATCAAGATCTAAGTATGTATTTATTTCCACGTTGATAAAGAGTGAATCTCTCGGTGGCGTAGTTGAATTTCAGTATGACTGCAATGCTGAGGTTCGATTCCTGGGTCGGGAATCGATCAAAGTGACATTGGGTTTTTAAATTCAGTATCAACTCGAAGTCTGGAATTTGTGTCCGATATTCCGATAGGCTCGCCCCATATCACATCATGGGACGGAATACGCACGGTGAAAAGTGGGTGCACCAGTTGCGCCTCCACCTACCCCTTCGGGGATAAAAGGCGTGAGTGTATATGTATGTATGTATGTGAATTTTTTAAGCTATCTGATGGCATAAAAATTAAGTTTACGATATTTTTGCGCTTAGCATGGCAGTATAGCACTCAACTGTTTTATGTTCGAATAAAATCTGTGTACATGAAACGCTATTCCTACGTAGAAAATTTGTCTACGCCCATATGAGAGCAGTATCCTAGCTAAAATATCGATTATGCAACTTGCTCTATGCTCTATGTATAGTTACATACCTAACTCGAGTATACGCGAGCGACAGGCTACCAGGAAGCCATTACGTCTGGCATACATTCGCGGCTCTCATTCAATTTCCTGCCAACACAGTCCGACCGCTCGCGACGTGATACCGCTCCTGATAACGATGGATATTCCAGCAGATACTTTGATTTGAAAGAAAGATTTTAAAAGCTGACTAATTCTTATCAATATAACAGTCTTGCGAAACTGCAAATGAACATTCTATGATGCTTATTAATACCTCTCTCGTTTAAAAACAGATTATGTATATGTAAAAGATGCGCACGTTGGGATATGCTATATAACAATGTAGTCTGAGAGTAAAACATCTCGGCAATTTCCATCGCAATCCTTCTCCTGCAGCGCACCGTTCACCTTCACATTTTTCTACCCAAATACAGCCAAGTGAAACGTTTAATGCAAAGTTATATTTTATTCAACAACGCTCATCCAAGGTCTTGTATTAAACCCTGAATAAAAGCAGGGACTAATAATAACGTTACCAAGACTATAACAAATATTCCCCACCTGCTCATAAAAATCCGCATAAAATTAAACAATGAAACAGCTAACTTGGCTCTCACGAGTAGCTTTATTGCTGCATTAAGAGTGCCCCAGGCAGTTGTGGAGGCAAGTTTTCAGATTCGCAGACAATGCACTAAAACGCTATCCATCAAACAAGATGAAACGTATGAAGGTATGCGCTGGGGGAGAGACGGGCGGAAAACGCAACCATGTATATTGCGGGTATGAAGTACAGTAAACGACACAATGTCGAAAATTTGGTAAATTACTTCGCTCTTCAATACCAGCCAAAGCTGAAGGAAACATACGACCTTTGTCGTACAGACGCCATATATTTATTCAATCCAGTATCCAACAATTCGGAACTAAACGACAGCATTCGCGCTATTAATGCTTCCAAATATTGAAAAACAATTCGCAATATGTCAGCGAATGGCCCCTATGAACACATAAATTTCATAATAAATTGGTCTAGAGAAAGGCCGCAGTTTCCGATATTGATGTCGTTCATGAAACAGAGCGCGCTATCGAAACAACATTGTCTCTTGTCTAACACGCGAGTATATGAATGCCACGTTTCCCTCCTTAATGGGGTAGGGAGTCAAGGGGTCCGGGCGCGTCGGACACTGGAGTAAGCTAACTGAAACAAACTTTACTCGTTTAAATTTTGCGGTTAACAGTTTCTGAGTTGTATTGCGTGTATGCTGACGGCGACAAAGTTAAGAAACTCGCGATAAACTTTTATTGCCGGTTTGTTAATTGAGTTTTTTTAATTATACGTACTTTGTGACGAAGTTGCGCTCATTAATAACTCCAGAAATGTGTTAATAAGCTATAAGTTTAAAATGTTTGACGGTGAAATTTTAAGATCTTTTTAATGATGATTTATATAGAAAGTTTATGAAAAGAATTATGAGAACATTTTAACGTTAACATGTAGGTAAGCTTGGTAAGTCAAATTTTTAAACGACACATCGCAGTGTGATTTATTTTAAAACCAAATTAATCTTAAACATTCTAATAAATACAGGAGCTAATAGCTGTACTTTAATCAGCTTCGTAATAGGTTCCGATGTTGATACAAATATGTTTATATAACATACGGTACATAAAGGCACAAGAGTATTCACCCACGCCACCCTAGCTTCCATGGCGACTGGCTACCGGTTACGCAACCCGAACTCTCCTTTTGGACAGTAATAAAAACAAACAACTTCATCCCGAGCAAATACCTGTAAACGGGAAACATAGAAACATAATAGAACAACAGTATTTGATTAAGTCTTTGTTCTCTTTACACATTATGTAAAATTGTTTGTTCTCTACGAAATGTTAATAATAATGGTGATGAGGCAGTTTTAATTGGTGCATTTTCATTATATCAAATGTTATGATATAATTGTTTTTTCCAGCAAAATAGGCTATCGGTATAACCATTGTTTATGTCATTTTATTATTTACATGTTTTGATAGTTACTATGTATAATAATATAATCATTTAGTGTGTTGTTATTATTTATATATTCAGCGAATTGTGGTATAATTAAAAGACCATTCAGAATATTTTAAGCAAGTGTTTGTTACAAAATCCTTGACTCAATGACGTTTATAAATTCATTTATTTAAATAAATCAAATTGGTGAATCGTTGGTGGTCGTTTAATAAAATTAATGAATGCACACAAAACAAAAAACGAGTTTCTCAATTTAACTTCACACAAAGCAAACGTCAAAGAAAAAAAATAGCTAAGGATATACATAGCCCGGCGCCGGCTCACGGCTCGCTGGCTATGAAAGGAAATTTAACGTAAATGAACATCCTTTTCTTGATATTTTGTACAGAATAAGGGTATATGTAAGGAACACAGAAAATTTCACTCCCACGCGCTGACATAATTAAATTTTTGGCCGACTCGTATCAAAGGCTAGATAATACAAAAATAACCAAGATGAAACAAAAGATGTAATTTTTATAAGGGGACTGATTGAAAGATCGTGTCTGTCTGAAATTTAATTTACGTCCCATTCAACGCTACAATGTTTAAGGATTCCCTTGAAATTAAAAAGCAGAAATATGAAAAGATATAAGAGCCTGTTGGGTAGCAACCGATCGTTCAATTTTGATGGGAACGGCGACAGACAGCCTGCTAACCAAAAATAATTCCAATCGTCAGCAACAGCACCTGAATCTCGGGAAAACAAGCACAAAATCTAATCTAAAACGTTATCATTTATTAGATGTTTCATTTTAAATAAAGGGGGAATATAAAGTACGTAGGTAGAATGCATTTTAAACCTTTCAAACGACTTTTTTGACGATTCAAAAGAGCTTGCAAAAGACTATTTGAATAAAGATTTTTTTTGTTTGAGTTTATTTTATCGTTTTCTTTTTGCCCCACTTGGTACTATAGCTATACACAATTTAATTCGTAAACCATTGAGATCACAATATAAACGTATTTGGAATAGGTGTACTTATTTAATATATGAATTAAAACTACAGTGAATAGTTTTAAACGGAGTAATCAAGCAACAAATCTTATTTGTCTTCCACTAAAGCTAACCACTCTAAACCGCCGATAAAGTAAAAACATACATAAATCCAAATTATTCAGAATGCAATAAATGTTATTATAAAAATAAACATATTAGAAATACAAAGGACAACAATACATACGACCCAATGTCCGGACATAAGACAATAAATCAAATGATAACATCCAAAAAATCGACCCAATCTATACAAAGCACGAATCGCGTTGTACTTAACCCAAAGCGTATTAAACCAACAAACCCCACGCATGCGAGAAAGTTTAAACTAAAAAAATCATTCACCGCAAAACAGTGACATTGTTGCCATAGGTCTAAATATACTGTTATGTACTTCAAACGCGTAATAAAAAGTAGCCAAAAGGGTCGGATGCCGGATAGTGTCCGGATATCCGCTGCACCACTAATGTATATAATAAAAGGGAGGTACGGGTGGTGCGACGAGGAAAATCAATAAAGCGGGCGGCGAGCATCAAAACATACCCATCCCCGCGTTACCCACCGTCGCCCGGCGCCCGGCCCCGGCCACCCCTAGCTCCTCGTCTCCCGGGGAAACCCTCCCCATGTTTGGCAGACACCGTCCTTGATCTCCCTACTTCGCCCGGGCGCGCAAGTTTGGATAAACACTCGTATCGTCTCAGTGGAAATTGGGTCGTCTATGCGTTTTGCTTTTTACCATGTTCAGCTCCTTTCATCTCTTAAACTAATAAGGTCTGTCTTTTGACAAAATATGTAAGTGTGTGAGCAAACAGTCTTTGTGCTCACAGATAAATGTTAACTAGGCTCTGTTAGCCCATAATTATGTACATACTCACTGTTCAAGTTACAAGTGTGAATGCGTAAGCGTTGAGATTTTATGTCTTAAGTTAGTTGCAATACAGATCTCGTATCAAGCACCCGTGTCATTTTATTTTAAATCACTACCTGAGTCTAAGCAAAGCAAAGTAAACCTTATTACGTCAACAAATGGTCCAAACGAGCCGCATACAATCACCGGCCGGCGGAACAACAGGAATCGTCGCCGATACGTTTTTTCTATATGAAGCTCATTAGTGATGAATAGAAACACTCGGCCGCTGCTATACAAATTATAATTGTGTGGTGTATTCAACAGTTATTACTGAGCGAAGATTTTACGACGATTGTATAAACAAGTTATAAAGATGGCATCTTTAGAACAAACGCTGGGAATTTTAGAAGATCTTAAAGACAATATAGTGAGGACTAAAGCAAATTTTAAGAAAGCACCGAAATTAAGGCTGACCAAGGGCTTCGTGGAAGCAAGATTACAAAGTTTAGAAGAATATTGGAAATCATATAAAAATGGATACGAAAATCTTGTTCAGAATACGAAGAAGGAACAACGCATAAATATTACATTTTTTAAGGAAGAATGTTACGGTCAGTGCGAAGAAGTTTATTTGGATTTGAAGTCAGATATGCTAGATATGCTCCAGTCGTTAAATGAACAGAAAAAAGAAGACTCGTCGCAGAATGCATCATCACAATTAGAAGAATTAAATGACTCTGAGGTCAAACTACCAAGGTTAAACTTACCTACATTTTCGGGCGCATATGAAGATTGGCAATCGTTCGAGGACACATTTACGGTTGTAGTGCATAATAATAGGAAGCTAAAGAACGTGCAAAAATTATTTTATCTCAAATCCTGTTTGACGGGCGAAGCAAGAAATGCGATCAAACATATAAAAACTACTGAGCGAAACTATGAAAACGCTTGGGATACTTTAAAAACGAGATATAGCCACAAGCGGCTTATAATGAATTCTATCCTAAAAAGATTATTTTCACTGAAAAAAGTGAACACATATTTGCCGATGCAGATTAAAACTCTTATCGACAGTACAAAGGAGTGTTTACATTGTTTAAATAATTTAGATATTTCGACAACTGGTTGGGATCCTATGATTATCTTCCTAACAGTACAAAAATTAGATCGCGAGACGCATGCAGAGTGGGAAACATTTGTTAGTCGAGAGTACAAAATCGAATTACCCACATTTACAAATCTAGTTATGTTTTTGGTGGATAGAATACATACACTAGAATTAACAACTCAAGTTCCCTTGAATACTCAAAGGATACATAAAGAGACACGTTCATTACATTCCACAACCGTGCAAGTGGCCTGCAAGTTATGTAATGGAGAACATTTATTATGCCATTGCAAGGAATTCGTGAAATTTGACCCAGAGAAGAGAATCGAGATCGTTAAACAGCATCAATTGTGCTACAACTGCTTATCATCAGGACATCCAGTGTATAATTGTAGACAGAAGAGTTCTTGTAAGATATGTGGAAAGCGTCATCATTCACTTCTTCATTATAAGAAGAAACAAAATTCACAGGAAATTGAGAAGATAAGTAATTCACCTGGAATTTCATCAATGCACGCAAAAGAAAACGTACAAGAATGCCTTCAGGATGAGTCCATCGTGTCAAACTTTGTATGTAAGCAGAACAGAGGATTATTAGCAACTGCATTAGTGTTAGCCAAGAATGAGTGTGGTTTAGAGACTACATTGAGAGCACTGATCGATCCAGGGTCGCAAGCATCATTTATAACTGAGAGCGCAACTCAGCTACTTCGACTCAAGAAAACTCACGTACAATGTTCGATTACCGGAGTTGGAACTACAACAACTTCAGTAAATTATGTAGTGCAGCTGAAGATTGTATCAAGATATGAGAAACAATTTAGTACTCCTGTAAGAGCGTACGTATTAAAGTCATGCATCACGTCTAAATTACCAAGTTCTACAATACGTCCAAACAGTAAGTGGTCTCACTTAGACGGACTTAACTTAGCCGATCCACAATACTTCATGTCCAGCAAAATCGATTTATTGCTTGGCATTGATGTATATACAGAGATAGTGAAGAATAATTTAGTGAAGGGTCCACTGGGCTCACCTTCAGCTCAAGAAACAAGCCTTGGCTGGATATTGTTTGGCAACATTTCAGAATCTACAAAACTCAACAATCATGTGGCAGTTATGCATCACCGTGTAGATATAAACATGGACAACTTATTGAAAAATCTTTGGAGCATCGATGAATCAACAAAACGCAAACTTACCTCTGAAGAAAGAATATGCGAAGAAATTTACCAGACGACACATAATAGAACAGATGATGGGAAATATGTAGTCAAATTGCCATTTAAAACATCACCGCAAAATCTAGGATCTACAAGAAACATAGCATTAAGAAGGCTAGAACAATTAGAAAGAAGATTAGAAAACAAGCCAAAATTAAAAGAAGAATATTCCAAGGTAATGGAAGAATATATACAACTTAATCATATGGAAAAGGTACCACCAAAAGAGTTAGATAAACCTGCAATTTATCTACCACACCACGCAGTTGTAAGAGAAGACAGTGAAACTACTAAGGTCAGGGTAGTTTTTGATGCATCGTGTAAAAGTTCAAGCAACACTTCTCTTAACGATATACTATTAGTTGGACCTCAATTACAAGAAGATTTACGAAGCTTAATTATGCGATGCCGTCTGAAGAAAATTTGTTTTATCGCAGATATTCAGAAAATGTATCGTATGATACTTGTAGCTAAAGACAACACAGACTACCAACGTATACTTTGGAGAAGTGATCCAACACAGGAAGTTGAAGACTATCGAATGCTAAGAGTCACATTTGGCACTGCATCAGCACCATACTTAGCCATAAAAACTCTTAAACAGCTGTCAATAGATGAAGAAAGTAAATATCCTCTTGGTGCAAGAATACTTTCTGAAGACTTTTATGTTGATGACTGCATAAGTGGACATTCAAACCTAGAAGAAGCTATAGAAGCAAGTCGGCAATTAACAGAGATCTTAAAAAGCGGAGGATTTACATTGCAAAAATGGGCATCAAATAGTAAAGAATTCATAGATCACATTCCACAATCATTGAGGAGTGCAAGCATTAACAAGGGGTTGATAGATGAAAGCATAATAAAAACATTGGGACTATCGTGGAATATGGCTACTGATACTTTTTCATATCAAATAAAATTACCATCTAAATCTATATTTACAACAAAGCGTATTATATTAGCAGATTTACAACGTTTATTTGACCCTCTCGGGTGGATATCACCTGCAATAGTTCCTGCCAAGATTTTATTGCAAAATATATGGATGAAGGGACTTGACTGGGATGCAAATATTGGAAAGATACATACAGAAGAATGGGTAAAGATACGAGATAGCTTCACTAGTTTGCATAAAATACGAATTAAGCGATGGATACATACTGGAAAAGAAATTGATAAAGTACAGCTACATGGATATTGCGATGCCTCAATAAAAGCATATTGTGCAGTAGTGTATTATAGAGTAGAAATCGAAAATGGGGATATCAAAACTGGTATTATAGCATCTAAAACAAGAGTGGCACCAGTGAAAGCTATTTCTTTGCCACGCCTAGAATTATGTGGTGCTCTTCTACTAGCTAATCTGTTAACACAAGTGAGAGAGGCCATGAGGTTGGAACATAATCGAATTTATGCTTGGACAGACTCAACTGTAGTTTTGTCATGGCTCTTGGGTGACCCAAAAAGATGGAAACCATTTGTAAGTAACCGCGTGATTGAGATATTGGACAATACTTCCAATACACAATGGTTTCATGTAAAGTCTAATGATAACCCAGCAGATATAGGTTCCAGAGGTACATATTTGGAAAATCTAATAGATAATAAATTATGGTGGGAAGGGCCAGAATGGCTCAGGAAAAAGAATATTAAGTTCACAAAACCAAACATCACACCTACTGAGATAGAGATGAAGAAGATAGTAGTAAATACTAAAATAGTAGAATGCAAAGGTATACATTTTGAAGATTTTCATGAATTACAAGAACTTTTAAGGACAATAGTATACAGCATAAGATTTTTATCATATAAGAAAGATCCTGAAAATATCGATAAAGGAATTACTACAACTGAATTAGAAGCTTCATTATTAAAGTGTATAAAAATAGCACAAAGAGAAGAATTTATAAAAGAGATAGATAATTTACTAAACAAAAGAAACGTATCAAAAGAAAGTAAATTAAAAACTTTGAATCCCTACCTTGATGAAGATAATATTATCAGGGTGGGCGGAAGATTAAGAAATTCAGATCTTAGCTATGATCAAAAACATCCAATAATTTTGGGCACAAAAAGTTATCTGTCATACCTTATAGCTGCAGAAGCGCATCGAAAAACTTTACATGGTGGTATACAGTTAATGTTGAGCTACATTCGGTCTAAATATTGGATAATACGAGTAAAGACTGTCATCAAAAAATGCATACACAAGTGTCTGATTTGTGCAAAATATAAGGCTTTATCACGAACTCAACTAATGGGTGATTTGCCTACGGTCCGCACAGTTCCTGCACGTCCATTTATCCATAGTGGAGTAGACTTCGCTGGGCCTTTACAGATATTGATGTATGGCTACTGATACTTTTTCATATCAAATAAAATTACCATCTAAATCTATATTTACAACAAAGCGTATTATATTAGCAGATTTACAACGTTTATTTGACCCTCTCGGGTGGATATCACCTGCAATAGTTCCTGCCAAGATTTTATTGCAAAATATATGGATGAAGGGACTTGACTGGGATGCAAATATTGGAAAGATACATACAGAAGAATGGGTAAAGATACGAGATAGCTTCACTAGTTTGCATAAAATACGAATTAAGCGATGGATACATACTGGAAAAGAAATTGATAAAGTACAGCTACATGGATATTGCGATGCCTCAATAAAAGCATATTGTGCAGTAGTGTATTATAGAGTAGAAATCGAAAATGGGGATATCAAAACTGGTATTATAGCATCTAAAACAAGAGTGGCACCAGTGAAAGCTATTTCTTTGCCACGCCTAGAATTATGTGGTGCTCTTCTACTAGCTAATCTGTTAACACAAGTGAGAGAGGCCATGAGGTTGGAACATAATCGAATTTATGCTTGGACAGACTCAACTGTAGTTTTGTCATGGCTCTTGGGTGACCCAAAAAGATGGAAACCATTTGTAAGTAACCGCGTGATTGAGATATTGGACAATACTTCCAATACACAATGGTTTCATGTAAAGTCTAATGATAACCCAGCAGATATAGGTTCCAGAGGTACATATTTGGAAAATCTAATAGATAATAAATTATGGTGGGAAGGGCCAGAATGGCTCAGGAAAAAGAATATTAAGTTCACAAAACCAAACATCACACCTACTGAGATAGAGATGAAGAAGATAGTAGTAAATACTAAAATAGTAGAATGCAAAGGTATACATTTTGAAGATTTTCATGAATTACAAGAACTTTTAAGGACAATAGTATACAGCATAAGATTTTTATCATATAAGAAAGATCCTGAAAATATCGATAAAGGAATTACTACAACTGAATTAGAAGCTTCATTATTAAAGTGTATAAAAATAGCACAAAGAGAAGAATTTATAAAAGAGATAGATAATTTACTAAACAAAAGAAACGTATCAAAAGAAAGTAAATTAAAAACTTTGAATCCCTACCTTGATGAAGATAATATTATCAGGGTGGGCGGAAGATTAAGAAATTCAGATCTTAGCTATGATCAAAAACATCCAATAATTTTGGGCACAAAAAGTTATCTGTCATACCTTATAGCTGCAGAAGCGCATCGAAAAACTTTACATGGTGGTATACAGTTAATGTTGAGCTACATTCGGTCTAAATATTGGATAATACGAGTAAAGACTGTCATCAAAAAATGCATACACAAGTGTCTGATTTGTGCAAAATATAAGGCTTTATCACGAACTCAACTAATGGGTGATTTGCCTACGGTCCGCACAGTTCCTGCACGTCCATTTATCCATAGTGGAGTAGACTTCGCTGGGCCTTTACAGATATTGATGTATGGCTACTGATACTTTTTCATATCAAATAAAATTACCATCTAAATCTATATTTACAACAAAGCGTATTATATTAGCAGATTTACAACGTTTATTTGACCCTCTCGGGTGGATATCACCTGCAATAGTTCCTGCCAAGATTTTATTGCAAAATATATGGATGAAGGGACTTGACTGGGATGCAAATATTGGAAAGATACATACAGAAGAATGGGTAAAGATACGAGATAGCTTCACTAGTTTGCATAAAATACGAATTAAGCGATGGATACATACTGGAAAAGAAATTGATAAAGTACAGCTACATGGATATTGCGATGCCTCAATAAAAGCATATTGTGCAGTAGTGTATTATAGAGTAGAAATCGAAAATGGGGATATCAAAACTGGTATTATAGCATCTAAAACAAGAGTGGCACCAGTGAAAGCTATTTCTTTGCCACGCCTAGAATTATGTGGTGCTCTTCTACTAGCTAATCTGTTAACACAAGTGAGAGAGGCCATGAGGTTGGAACATAATCGAATTTATGCTTGGACAGACTCAACTGTAGTTTTGTCATGGCTCTTGGGTGACCCAAAAAGATGGAAACCATTTGTAAGTAACCGCGTGATTGAGATATTGGACAATACTTCCAATACACAATGGTTTCATGTAAAGTCTAATGATAACCCAGCAGATATAGGTTCCAGAGGTACATATTTGGAAAATCTAATAGATAATAAATTATGGTGGGAAGGGCCAGAATGGCTCAGGAAAAAGAATATTAAGTTCACAAAACCAAACATCACACCTACTGAGATAGAGATGAAGAAGATAGTAGTAAATACTAAAATAGTAGAATGCAAAGGTATACATTTTGAAGATTTTCATGAATTACAAGAACTTTTAAGGACAATAGTATACAGCATAAGATTTTTATCATATAAGAAAGATCCTGAAAATATCGATAAAGGAATTACTACAACTGAATTAGAAGCTTCATTATTAAAGTGTATAAAAATAGCACAAAGAGAAGAATTTATAAAAGAGATAGATAATTTACTAAACAAAAGAAACGTATCAAAAGAAAGTAAATTAAAAACTTTGAATCCCTACCTTGATGAAGATAATATTATCAGGGTGGGCGGAAGATTAAGAAATTCAGATCTTAGCTATGATCAAAAACATCCAATAATTTTGGGCACAAAAAGTTATCTGTCATACCTTATAGCTGCAGAAGCGCATCGAAAAACTTTACATGGTGGTATACAGTTAATGTTGAGCTACATTCGGTCTAAATATTGGATAATACGAGTAAAGACTGTCATCAAAAAATGCATACACAAGTGTCTGATTTGTGCAAAATATAAGGCTTTATCACGAACTCAACTAATGGGTGATTTGCCTACGGTCCGCACAGTTCCTGCACGTCCATTTATCCATAGTGGAGTAGACTTCGCTGGGCCTTTACAGATATTGATGTCGAAGGGGAGAGGAGCCAAAACTCAAAAAGCTTACATAGCAATATTTATTTGTATGGCAGTAAAAGCTATTCATTTGGAGGTGGTGAGTGACCTTACTTCTGAGGCTTTCATCGGAGCATTTCATCGATTTGTATCCAGACGTGGAAGATGTACTGAGATATGGAGTGACCATGGTCGAAATTTCGTCGGTGCGAATAAAGAATTACAGGCGGCATGGAAAGAAGCTAATTTAGACTTGCCTGGTCATCTAGTAGATATCCTCGCAGCAGACGGCATGCAGTGGAAATTTATACCCCCGTACAGTCCAAATTTCGGTGGATTATGGGAAGCGGGTGTGAAGTCCACAAAGTATCATTTGAGAAGAATTCTGGATTCTCACTTGACTTATGAAGAGCTGACAACGATATTGTGCCAAATTGAAGCATGTCTCAATTCTCGACCTCTGATACCCATAGACACGACAAACGTAGAATTTGATGTTTTAACTCCTGGACATTTTCTGATCGGAGAAGCACCTATTACTATACCTAATCCAGACCTTCGTGAGCAAAAGATTAGCCCCTTATCCAGATGGCAACTCAGTCAACGACTAGTTGCAAATTTTTGGTATCGTTGGAAAACCGAATATTTGACACGACTGCAGACACGTCCAAAGTGGATGAAAATACAAAAGGAATTTGAGATTGGCGATATAGTCATATTGAAGGAAGATCAACTACCCCCTGGAAAATGGTCGCTTGGTCGAATTTTGGCTAAATATCCAGGCGAAGATGGTCTTACTAGAGTTTACAGTGTTAAGTGTCGCAACGGAATTGTTAAAAGATCAGTGTCTAAAATATGTGCTTTGCCAATCGATAATAATGATTGATTAATATAACAATGTGTAGTTAAGCAGTAGATTATAAAGTTTGTTAATATCACTATTAAGTGTCACATAACTTTTGTTTCTTTAACCTTTCAAGTTATTAATCATTGTAAGAATTACTTAACATCTGATTATTTAAATATTTTTATCCGTTTCCACCTCAATTGTTTTGTAAAGGACTAGGTCCTTTGGTGGGCGGGATGTTCAAGTTACAAGTGTGAATGCGTAAGCGTTGAGATTTTATGTCTTAAGTTAGTTGCAATACAGATCTCGTATCAAGCACCCGTGTCATTTTATTTTAAATCACTACCTGAGTCTAAGCAAAGCAAAGTAAACCTTATTACGTCAACACTCACTTTGTACTGTGTAGGCTTTATATTTTATTACGTTTATTATTATTTATCTACGTAACGTGTATTATAATTTACAAGCGTAGGTAGACTGTAGATCTACTTTATACCTATTATAAGATTGCTCGCGGCTTCGCCCGCGTAAAAGGGTTTTTCCAGGATTAAAGTCGCGGTTTTTATTTTAGCGGGATAAATGTCCTTTCTAGGGTCTCAAACTATCTCCACACCAAATTTTATCCCAATCCGTTCAGTAGTTCCGGAGATGTGCAGTAACAAACAAACAGACAGAAAAGAATTACAAAAATCCTCTTTAGTCACCCCCTCTCTATTTTATAACATTTCTTAAAATGTACATACACACCGGGGTCTACTGCTTTATTATAATATGTATAGATAGATATTTATATGATAAAATTTTCATACCAAGCTTTTTGGGTTTGATATTCGAAAATACCTAAGACGCATGATTAAACATTTCAGTAATAAAACAAATAATTTTATATAAACATGAATTCTTACAATTTCCACGAAATTTACTCATACAGATGTTAATTTATATCAGTATTTCGATTTAGATAAATGATATTTATTACCTCATATTGTGCAATATAAATAGCACATCTGTTTTACATAATCAGCTTGATAAGGATATTTCTAGAACCACATTAACAAATTGTTCTGATGAAGATATGTAGGCGCACAACTAATGAATAAATAATGAAGTCTTATAGCTCTTGAAAAGGTAATCCATAAACATCAAAAGCCTACCTCTTATGGACGTTATTAAAGGCCAGGTATTCCCTTCAGACAAATTCCTTTGAAATAACTTCTTATAAAAAAAAACTGAATTTACTTGGGCTAAAAAAAATGTTTATATTGCCTTGGTGGCGTAGTCGTATTATAGTACGACTGCAATGCTAAAGTCTCGGGTTCAATCCCCCGATCGGGCCAAGTGATATTGGGGTTTTCGAATCCGTATCAGCCCGGAGCCTGGAATTGGAATCATGGGACGGAATGCGTATGGCGAAAAGTGTGTGCACTATTTGCATCTCTGCCTCCCCCTACAGGGATAAAAGGCGTGAGTATGCGTAACCATATGCTTAAAAAAATTTTATTCCTCGCCATCAAGGTCCAATGTCTCGTTAACCATTTTGTGAACAGTAACAAGTCGTTTAAATTCTAAAGTAGTAGTCTTAAACAATATTAAGGTAACCATTTTACTTTCATAATGTGTTAGAATATAATAAAATCTAACAAAAATGCATTTACAAAGCCTGTTACAAAATAATGATAACCTAAAAATTGCAAATACTGTGCCACGGATAACGTGTAAATTATGGCCAAGATAAGACTACTTATAAAGATTTTATGACAGCGATAAGATAAAGTGAGAATGTAGGTGAAATACCTCAGGCGTTATGTAATCATTATCTACATAATCATAAATCCGATTATTAGTTTACTTAGTTATGTACCTTTCCAATAAGGTTTTGAACCGTATATTTTTATGAGAATAAAAGTTTTTGTTGTCTGCATGGATCAAAAACCAATTTGTCATATTCTCGTGAGTAATTTAAAAACACTTGAAAGGTGATAAATTGTTACTGTAAATGGCAAATGTGACTATACATGAGTGACATGTATATTATATCTCTTTTTTGGTGCTACTCATGCATTAGGTAAGCCCAAATTGAAATTGTGCCCACGTATTCAGTGCTGCTTTTAGGTAAGATGTCGATAAAAATGTATTTTAATACATTATTTTGTATGACTGCTTCGGTGGCGTCGTTGTATTATGGTACGACTGCAATGCTGAGGTCTCGGGTTCGATCCCCAGGTCGGGCAAAGTGATATTGAGTTTTTCTATTCAGTATCAGCTCGGAGTCTAGAATTTGCGCCCGATATTGCGATAGGCTCGCCCCCTATCACATCATGGAACGGAATAACGGCGAAAAGTGGGTGCACTAGTTGCGCCTCTGCCTACCCCTTCGGGGATAACAGGCGTGAGTGAGTGTGTTGTGTATATTTTGTATAGAAAAATATGACCTTTCAACCTTCACAGTATTAGTACACATACTAATAGCAATATTAACTACATAGTAATTATTGTCCTTAGGTTAGTGACATAAATTTAACTTTATAGGGTGATTATGGCTTAACATCAATTATTAATCTATTGTTAGAGATATTTTATATTGTGGTCACCGTTAATCATCATCATTCATCAATCAATCATCAATCATCATCATCGACAAAAGTCCTTTAAAAGGACTTTTGTTTTGATTGCATTGGTGTATGAGTTAACTAATAAAAGCTTACATATTTCGATTAAATTATTTTTGCTGTTTATAATTAACTAGTAGTGCTCGCGGCTCCGCCCGCGTGAAAAAGTTTTTCCGGGACAAAAATATTTTCCCGGGATAAAAAGCCTATAGCACTCAGGAGTTATGTAGCTTCCTATTAGTGAAAGAATTTTCAAAATCGGTTCAGTAGTTCCTGAGATCAGTGCGTTCAAACAAACAAACAAACAAACTCTTCAGCTTTATAATATTAGTATAGATAAATGGACTTTAAAAATAAATAACCTTTTCGTAACCATAAAATTTATTTAGTCGTATCGTATTCGAATAAAAACGAACAAATAGGAATAAATAATGTATAATATATTAACGCCTTATCACATCCGTATATTGTAATCTAATTGCTTTAAACATATAACCTTGTTTTTATTTGCTACAAGACATGAGTAAATATAACTACAAATGCAAACACGCTACACTTTCAAAATGTATTTAAAATTAATTAAAACACACCTGTCTTCAATTAATAGACAAAGGTAAGGCGGAATTAGTGTTGCATGGTAAAAAAATGAGTAGATTTTTAACCCCCGACAGAAAAAGAGGGGTGTTGAGTTTAGGGTGTGTATCTGTGTATTTGGGTATCAGTGTATCTGTATGTCTGTCTGTGGCATCGTAGCTCTCAAACGAATGTACCAATGTTGACGCGGTTTTTTTGTTTGAAAGCTGATGTAAATTATATATAAGTATGTGAGTAAACTGGTGGACTAGGACTTAATAAGTAATAGTTCTCGCACATTCTCTAAACACCTCAATAATCCTACTAATATTATAAAGGCGAAAGTTTGTAAGAATGTATGGATGTGTGGATGTATGGATGTTTGTTCCTCTTTCACGCAAAAACTACAGATCGGATTTCAATGAAATTTGGCACACAAGTAGATCATGTCCTGGATTAACACATAGGCTACTTTTTATCCCGGAAAACCTTTTTAATTTTTATTTTTTAACTTTTTCTACTAACATGCACATTTCACAATGTCAAAGTTGACACAATATGTATTTCATGCAATAAACGCTGGACTAGAGAGGGAAAATACTAATTAATACTATAAGTTTTAAATTCAATTTTAATACTGTTACATGTATCATAAGAAAACACAGATGTAAAGACAAATTACAAAAGAAATAAGACTATCCTGCCTACGTAATAACTCTAATCGTGTATTATAAAAAGTCTTACTTACATCATCTACAGGAAATACCGATAAGCACATAATGTACCTATCCGCCAAGAAACTAGTCGCAATAAACATTTACTATTCTAGTAAACATAAAATGCAGTATGCACGTGGTATTTTGAATTAACGTAAGATAATAATAAACAGGTTTTTTCATCGCTTACGGGCATTAAAAACAGGTACAATAAACTCGTCGATAATCCGGCATCGAAGAATTTCGATTATTTCAACGCAATCTAAGCGTGTCCGTTAAAAAACGACAGTAAAGATAACAACAGTTTTATTTCCTAGTACGCGTTACATAATACATAGAAATGAGTCACGTCATTGAATAATAATATGATCCCTGTGTTGTTGGTGATTCATGCAAATCACGCTCCCTAGTCGCCGGGCGCCGTGCTCGATACACGTAGAATAACCTATTGTAAAGAACTACGTATGTGTTGTTGTATACAGTACGCACTGTGGTCGTTTTACTTCTAACACTAAACACTGTGACGCAACTTATAATTAGTGTCAAGTAATAAATGTTAAGGAATATAGAGTAGAGGTTCATTATTGACCGCAACCACCGCAATATAGTTACTTGTGGACGCAATTATTAGTATATTATATTCTATCAATTTCAAGGAAATAGTACGTAAGTATGACAAGTAGATGGTAAAAAATACATGTTGTTTCCTTTATACATATGTAGGTATATGTAATAGTTAATTTAGGTCGAGATGGACCCTCTATGAATTAAAATAATTATTGAGGTGAATTACATATCATTACTTTTGTACAAATTTAGTAAAGATAAAACTGCCACGCATATTTCTGTTTAATCAAATGATTTATACAAAATATTAGCGAAATCTAATTAAATTTAGAATATGTAGGATGTACCTTTATTTTAGCAGCGATTTTACATTTTCTCTTATACTTTGGACAGAACGCAATTATAATAATAAACATATTTGGATATACAGACATTTAAGATAAAATTATATTGCTCGTATCGAGCTTTCTAATCTAGAATATAGACATAGAACAATTGGCTCATCAATCCGTAGTGGCCATATTTTGATGCCGTAATAAAGAGAGAAGGCATCAGGTTACCGCACTCCGGATTGTTCACTAGAAATCGTACCGGTCTTTTAAATTATATGTATAAGAATAATCTAAAAATCGCCACAATAGTGTAGTTATTGTTACGACCGTCCTGAGGTCTTGGTTGCTACCTCCGGATCCTACCCACTACCTACCTACCTCCCTATTCTTTTGTTTGATTAACTTCGTTGCGCGTTAAGACTAATTAGTATTCCCTGAGACTATTTTCCTAGCTTCACCGCTCGGTGTCATAAAATGCGTGCCACTGTCGATCCTGGCTTACAGGAGTTGTAGTGGCGGGTGTGAGGGCGGGATAGTCTCGTCCCTCCGGATCAGGTAAATTGGTTTTTGATTTCTTGGTCAATATCAAGAGTGTGGAATTTTTGCACGATATGATGATCTTTAGGAGATGCCTACGTTCAGCAGTGGAATCATATGGCTGATGATGATGACGACAGGCTCCAGCTTACCACATGATGGCCCATGGGACGAATACACATGACGAAATATGGGTGCACTAATAACGCATCTGCCTACCCCTTCGGGAATAAATACCTTTTCACGTGAATGTGTGTGTAAATAGGTACCTAAATGGGATTATTATAACTCGTGTTATTGAACTTTAAACATGCTGCGGCTTATTTTTTAACCTAATAATCACTTCGTGAATCAAAAGTGGTAATCCTTTCATCAAAATGTTTACAACATAAGACTCTACCTAGAGTGTGTAATCCATCTAGATATTAGATTGTCAGATTTACTCACGAGATTAGCATGCTTGAGCAATAGATAGCTACTTTCTTAAACTATTTATTACATATTTTTACTTTGATAATCTAATGACCAAGTTAAGTGAGAGGTCTTATCTGTGTTACAACGAAAATCAATTAATATTATAACTACCTTCCTCATTCATCCTACTAATATTATAAAGGCGAAAGTTTGTAAGAATGTATGGATGTTTGGATGTTTAGATGTTTGGATGTTTGGATGTTTGGATGTAAGGATGTTTGTTCCTCTTTCACGCAAAAACTACTGAACGGATTTCGATGAAATTTGGCACACGGGTAGATCATGTCCTGGATTAACACATAGGCTACTTTTTATCCCGGGAAAATATAAAGCGGGACTTTTATCCCGGAAAAACTTTTTAAAGCGGGCGGAGCCGCGGGCAATAGCTAGTATTGTATATTTTAATGAATATTTTCTATTATCTTTTCTCGATGGTTTATTGACACAAGGTATTTGTAAAACTTGTCCAATGCTTAAAACTTATGACAAGATAATGCTTCTTTCCGCAGCCTCACGACATTTACTATAATTATTTATTACTATATCAAATGCAGGGAGAAAAATAATTTAAACGGAAACAAAAGACCCGCTTTTCTATTATGATAAAATCTCATTTGAGCTGTAGGTATTTAGGATAACACCAACAGACGTTATTTGAAAGGAATGATTAAATATGGTATGAGACCATAATTATTACTTACTAGAATTCTGCTCGCGTCTCCGCGCGCGTGAAAAAGTTTTTCCGGGATAAAAATATTGTTCCGGGACAAAAAGTAGCACACTCAGGAGTAATGTAGCTTCCTATTAGTGAAAGATTTTTCAAAATCGGTCCAGTAGTTTTTGAGTTTATCCATGAAAAACAAACAAACAATCACATCTTTCCTAAATCTTTTAAAAATCTGACCTAAATTGGGTTGTCACAAAATGTGATATTATCTAGTTATCTGAATACCTGATACGGTTGAAGGTTGGCGTAATCGAAAAATTGTAGTTGCTGGTCATGAAGATACTCCACTGGCTGCGAGTCCGCCTGCAGTGTCAGGTCAGCCGCCAGTGGCGTGAATGTCTGGAAGAGAATTGGATTACGTTTCAAATATCGTACAAGTTGACATATCTTAAATATTGATAAATAATCTTGAAACAATTTTGTCAGCATTAGAAGCAAAGCCTTAACGAAGAAATTTATATTGTTTGTGCCATAAATAAAATCCATGATAGATCATCTTAAATATTTTCAACTTGATTGACAAAACTATTAAATGAACCACGTCCTAATTGCACATAATTACGCTATTACAGTTTATATAATGTTTGAAGCGCCATCTGTTGACGTTTAGCAACACTATAACATAAATTGGATTCGCGATTGGACTCTACATTAAGAAAGTCCAATTTTAAATAAAAATTATATAGTCTACAATAACATTTAAATTTAGGTGAAAATATCAAATATTCTGGTGAATAGCTGAATTATAAACAAACCTCAAATTCATAAAAACAAGTGATCGTCATTAAATTAAATGTACAAATTCCAAACGCAAATCTACCTACACAACGCCAAAAGCTTTTGCGAAAAGACAAATTTGTTTTGACCTCAGACAGACAGAACGTGATTTCCATACAAAACAAGGGCGCGCGTGAATCCAACACAAATGGAGTTGATCTGGGACACGCGTCACGCAGAGGTGTTTCATCACACGAGCAACGTGGCCGTACACGTTCCAAATACAAAATATTTACACAAATTATCGACATTTTGAACTGTATCCACTTTATCTAAACATGCGGGTGTGAATGGTGTCATGCATAGACAAGGGCCGTTTTGTAAATCTACGATACCTACGTATTTCGTTTCTATTTTTGGTACCTAACAATCGAATTAGAAAAAAAAGAAACAGTGTTGTGTTTTAAGAAAAAACACAAAAAAAAACTCAATTTTAGTATAAAAATAATTCACACAGAAAAAAAATATCTGTAGAAAATAAACCTCATAATTCATTTCATATCTAGTTTATAGATTTTATAGTACTGCTCTAGTAGTAAATACCAAATATCACACAATTTTTAAGTCGGTAGCGCCATCTAGTGGAACCCTCATACACCTAGTATAAAGCAAGTTCAGTAAAATTAGAAATAATACACTCACCAAAGCAGGCCATTTTACTTCTTTTCCTTCAACCACTCTAGACGCCCAAACAAGAGTTCTTTCCACTAAAAACACTCGAAAGGTCCTACGCGAATAAACTGCCACCCACTCACGGCGCTGCCAATCAACACCATCATATTCCACTAACACCTGTAACAAAAACAAACAAAATAAGTAACAAATCTAAATTTCTCTTTCGTACATTTTATTTTATAAAAATAATTATCATAATGGAACATTTATATTTGCGCAAATATTTATTAATACATAAAGCGCCCTCTGTAATCGAATAGCAGAAGTAAGTGGTTCGGTGTCAAGTCCTATTAGTTCACAGTCGACCGCTAGATGGCGGGACATATGTATAACTTCATAATCAATCCTTGAACCCCGCCCGTGGTGCTGTGCGAAAGAGACAATAATGTAGAAAAAGAACAAAACAATAACAAATCAGCTTTCTAGCACTATTACACCTGAGTCATGAATGCACTGCATAATTTTCGCGCCGTGTACGAAGTTTCTTTCCTAACAACAATCGATTGCGTATTGGCTGAGGCCTGAGAGATGATATATGATGATAATGACTTGCTTATTTAATTACCCGAGCGTCTAACATATATAGTCAGCAGCATAACTAGCTGAAAATATTAAAAACTCAAATCCCCTACATACGCGTTAATGTAAACTGAAACTTTTTTTTTCTCAATTTGAAGTACAGTAAATCTTTTTTATTTCATTTTTGTGCAGAGAAACAAAAGATTAGTAAAAACACAAAAGTATGTCATTAGAAAATTTTGAATTTGTTCAGCTACTTATGATGCTAACTGTACATTTTACATCCTTCTTCAACTTAGTCATATACCAATGTCAACTAAAGAAAATATCGCCGTTAATTATTTCCTATACCCCCACGTCTTCAATAAGAACATGATCATGATAAATTTTATAAGGCGGTTGAGCTTGCTGAGCTTTGGTCGTTGCCATTTCTATGTTACATCACGATTCCTGGGTGTAATAAAAACCTACGCAACAATATTTAGTAGGCACTTACCTACAATTTATTATTAAGTATGTCAATAGTATACAATAAATTAGAAGGTTTTTACTGAAGAAAAAGTACCTAATAAATACCCATGTTCAGTCGCCACGACAACTTTACTTTTTATACATAATATTATATTTCCTCCTCACATACGAACATAAAACCTTTGTCATGTAACAGAGCCTAAAACTTATTGTTATTACAATTATTTACATCCGACAAAGCTCTGAGCATCCTACAGACGAATCAAATATCAATCGGTTCTCAGACTCCATTGGACTGAAAAAAACTATAGCAACTTGATATAATAATACAGTTTAAAATATAATATTTTGAATTAATGTTCATCCAAGTCCTATCTATCCGGCGTTGACAATACTGGAAATACTTGTTCCACGACCAGTTTGTCTATGGTCAAGATTTTATAGACGCTTTACTCGTATATTTATGATGTGACTGATTTATTTGTATTCCAGAAAATAAAATAAGCTTCTAAACAGGTTTTTGTCTTATTATCTTACCCATGTAATTTTCTTTGCATAAGTTTATGATTATGCATGGAAATGTGGCCTTAGGTGAATTACGTATATAATTTTATATAATTTTGTTGCAATTTAAATATGGAAAGAAAATTGAATGGATTGACAAACTATGACTCTAAAATAAACTGTCTATATATTATATTTACTAATATGGGGTTAGTTTAACAGCTATACCTAAACCTAGAGTAATGAAATCTTCACCCACGTCACTAACGCATTTTGCCTACGTGCCACGTATTAAAACATATATAAAACGTTGAAGATAATATCTAGAGAATACAAAGAGTAATTAACTAGTACGTGAGTGGCGTGCGGCGCGGCGTGCTGGCGCATGGCATGCCGTCGGCTCGTCGCGTCCCGGTTTCGTACGAAGCCCTACCGCCATCAGTGTTGGATGACGACCTTGCTGCTCGCGTGACTATGCGCGTAAACTATCTGCCTTTATTTGTTTATGAATACGGTCGTGCGGTTAGTTCATGCATCTTGATTATTATGTATCTTGTTTTACTCCATTTGGATATTATCTGTACTCGAGTTTCTTATTCAAGTTGCTGGAATACCTAAACAATGACGAGGTTGTCTTATCGGGTAAGGCAGAAGACCTGATTAGTTTTTAGATGAAGCAACATCGGATTCATTTGATAACTTGTAAATAGAACACACGGTACGATCTATGAGTTATGAAAGTAACATAGCACAGAAACACTGTGTTCAGATACATCCAACAGTACTAAACTATATACATGTAATACCCTATTCCCTGCCGCCTGCCAGTGCATAATGCGTTGAGAGTACCTACCTGCGGCTGCGAGTATCTTCACCGCGAAACCTGTCTCTGTGGGTGAAGGCACCAGACCTACGCGATCTCAACTATATACGATAATATGCTAAATTTGAATTGTTTAAAGTAAGATATACTGTCTAAATTGCGAAATACAAGAGAATTTAGGCGCCAAGATTATCGTACGCAACGTGGTAACAATAGCACAAAATGGTATTGGACGTTTTCAAGCCATGATAATGTATTTAGATTTCGATTCGTTGTCGTGAGTTTCAAATGTCATTATAGCAAGAGTTATGTGATAGTTACAAGAAAAATTACTGGTACTTTTGACACAGTTATGGTGTTTGTGTTTGGTACAATTCTTATAGCTTTCTGGCCGATGAGCTTGAGCTGTTTCTGACGTGTGTTGGTTTGCTTTGTTTACTGGCAGTTATAGCGTTTACAAAAAGTGAGCAAATAAAAAAAAATAGACCATTACTATAGATAAATACGTAAAGAAGACATCATCAGCAAATGTCACACATCAATGTCAATGCCACGTCTAGAAAACATCTACACTGACAGCGACTAATACAAACAAGTGGAAACGCATGACATTCACATAAGATTTATTTATTCCGTTTTTGTGTACAAAATATTTTGTTAATGGACATTGACACAATGCGAGACCTTGCCTCCTTTGGCAACGGGCCACCGAAAGCGGTTTTAATGTTGTTATTATAAGAACCGAAATTTACAGCATTTTTTTAACCAAGTAGGTACAATACTGTTCTAGGTATGCACCTACATAAGTACCTTAATTCATAGGCGTAACTGGAGCCATTTTCCAGGGAGGGCCTGGGTCATAAATGCAGGACTACGACGTTATATCAGTGCTATACCTAAATTGTGACTAGGGACAATAGTGCCAAGTGATAATATAAGTGGCCGATTATAACAATAATCGGTCACGACTCAGTGTCATTGTCATCATAATCATATTTATCAAACTGCGTTGTACTGTACATCATCGACTGCGTATCAGTGTAATATAATTGTGTATGTTCAGCGAACTGTTGATTATCGTATACCCTTTGTGACGACAAACAAACAAAATAACAACGATGTATTCAAAATCGTAGCCTGTAGAGACTGCAAGTATGCTCGTCAGTCTAAATTTAATACGAATATCTAAACACGAAGGTCACGAAAAGTCTAGATATTATTACAGACAAGTCAATAAATTAAATGTTCTAAAAACTGTCCATCGATACAAAAATTCGAAGCGGACGGAACTCGTTTATAATTGGAATAGGTATTAAAATATGCAAGTGATGGTTGGCATCCACTTGTAATCCAAAATAAGACGGATCTCGTATGAGGATCACGTAAACAAACACGCCAGAAGACTCTGCGTCCAATGCATTCGTTATAGACGGTTTGATTCATATGCAACACGAACATCTCAGTTTTCTACATAATAATACACATTACGTAATGCTAGCTACTGCATATAATGATATGCAGTAGCTAGTATATATTCATAATGATGAAATCACCGCCATTCTTATATCTATGTCATTAGCGCTCAATTACTCTCGTATGTTGTCTTCTAGCAGATTAAGGTACCGCGTCTCCTGCCTAAGCAATACAAATTCACTTGAGCTATTAACAATATACAGCGTAATATTCTTCTATTAATTGAAAATTATACTAAACAAATACTTAAATTCGAGACGAGACATCAATTATGTATTGTGAGAAATCAAAGTAAATACTGATTGACATAATCTAATAAATAATAACTAACAAAATTAGCAACTTCTGCCAAATGAGTACTTGTAAAAACAAATCCTTGACCAGAGTATGTAGTTTGTAGGGACTAGGGAAAAACAAAATTTTCGATCCGCTCTTGTGAAACTAACAGCTGTGACAATTGGCTCTACTTGCTCTCGAATTTACCTAAAATCCCTATTGGTGAATTACAATTGCCATTTGCCGCGTTATACGCATTTATACGTGACTAATTGTCTCCCGCTGTGCATGTTTCCACACTGACATGTCTAATCTTGTCTTATCTAATATTATTATAAATGTGAAAGTTTTGTAAAAGTGATTATGTATTTTTATGCTTGCTAGAAGTAAACGCAGAAGCAGCTGATTGAACGGATTTGGATAATTATAATTTGGCACACGAAAAGACCATGTTCTGGAATAACTCATAGGGTTTATATCCCAGTAATTGACCCCCATAGGAAATGTTGTCTAATAAGCTAAGATGGCGCTAGTGTTTTAGAAACTTTTATAGCGGGAAAGGCTTAGCACGTAGGTGAAGCCACGAGCAACAGCAAGTTTTTATTTAAAAACTAATTGGGAATAAAAACACCCTTATTGTAAAGTGCAATTAAATTAAACATAATAATCTATTGAAATTTCATTTGAATTTAAACTAAATTGAACAGCGATGTGCTTAAAATTATACTATTACGTAAACGCCCTTTGCGTCTTGTGAGATGGCCGGATACCTGGCTGACGATATTACTCGATATTTATTTATCCATTCAATCGGCACTTCTCCGTGGTGTGGAAACGAGTCTGTTATTATTATTAGAAACAGCGAGTACCTACGTCAAGGTTGCAAAACTAGGCCAGACGCGAGATTATACCAACTTTGCTACTCTATTGGGTACTTTAAAAATATATATGATCAAGTCAGTCGATCCACGGTGCCTTTCATCTTACAGTAATATGTAAATAAGAATTAGGCTGACTAGCTGCTAGCAAGATACATACAATATTATACGTAAATGATCAGTACCAGTTACGAGCACTCAAAACTAAAAAATCGAAATCAATTATGTTATAGAGTCCCTTCAAGGCCCGCTTATATATATAGATGTATGAGAGAACCCTATGTATATGGACACCGGTGTCCGTCGCGGGGCTTGACAGACTACCAACCTTAGTTTTCCGCCAAGAATAATCAATCAACACCTAGCGTGGAGTCCAGGGTGGCTAGTGAGAAACCACAATTAACTACGAAGTGTGCGAAGCGATCACAGTACCTAGTGTTCATTGGGTCAATGAACGTTGTGTTGGACGCGAGTGCGGACTAGTCGTCAGATCGGTTGCAAAACATCGCCGCGTTGACCTTGGCGAATAAGAAAAACTTGCCACAACTTTTTAACAAGAACATAACAATAACAAAAGATAAGATATTACGCATTAAACAAACTGCTGTTGTAAACAAAATATAATGAGCGATTGATAATTCATATTTTACGATTTAATTTAATGATACGTTACTGTAACACGGCAATTTATGTTAGGTCCACATTGTAAATCATCTTACTAATATCACAGCTAATATTATAAATCTAAAATGATGTGAAGCAATCTGCACAAAAGTAATTGCAGATACCGCTAAACGGATTAAATTGTTGGTACACAGATTTTGTCTCCTTTTTATGCCGAAAAACTAGAGTGGGACATTTGTAATTGGAGAGTTCACGCCAGGTAAACTGCGAGTAATACCTACATAATTAAAAATAGTCTCTTCAGTTTTAGACATGATAAAGATTATTCTAACTTTGCATAAGGTTTTTAATAAATAAATTTCAATTATATTTCATCAAATGTTTACTCTGTGAAACACATGTATTATCAGAAAAATAAAATAAATCATTATAACCGAATCCAAATGCATGAAAATCGACCTTCAACGCTGTATGTTTGTTATTTTATGCATATTTAATGACGATTTAGAATCCCTTGACACATATCTTGTATAAAATGATCGTGAGTCTAAATCTCCTGATCGCTTCTCGGCGATAGAAAAAAATCTACAATTCGAATAAGATACATTTCGGCTTTAATCACTGATACTTTTGATCTGGTATAGAATTCAAATTTTGTAACTAACAGTCTTCTCTACTTAGTAATTTTATCTGTATCATCCCCCCAAAAAGTTTATAGATCTTTATGTGAAATGATGTTAAACATGCTACTCAACGTGGGAAAACCAATTCAAAATCTAAAAAGTATCTTTAGATGCATATATCATATAATATAAAATATATATCATAAAATCTGGTATTGCAAAATTATGGAATGCATCTGCACTCATGGTGACTGTAGTTTAAATCTCGCTATGAAAACCTTTTAAATTTGTGACTATCTATTTTGGGTTATGGAGAAATTTATACTAATATTATAGGATTAATTTGGTTGTTTGTTTGTATTGAATAGGCTCCGATACTACTGGACCGATTTTAAAAATTCTTTCACCAATATAAAGCTACATTATCAGCGAATAACGTAGGCTACATTTTATCCCGGGAAAATATAAAGCGGTTTATGCAGTCTACGTACTGTGAAAGTATACGCCTGATGAAAACAAATCGGTTAGAAATGTTACCTTAAAGGTCACAGAATTCCAGGGGCTCGTTTATCAAATCCGGCAGTACACTGATGTTGCAATTATTGCGCATGACTGATGTGGGTCCAAAGGTACATTAACAAGCTTATAGATGCTACTTGTACTGACTGATCAACGACTGATTTTGTGAGTCAATAAAAAAAGTTACGCCATAACCTGGCTGCTTCTGCGTTTTTTTTTTTGTATTTAAATGACAAGACAAGCATGGCACTCGCCCTATGGTAAGCAATACGACGGGCCATAAACAGTAGCAATGCCGCACAGAACTCTAAATTACTAAGTACGGCATGGCTCTCCACTGCGGTCGTCACCCTGAGACGTAAGATGTGAAGTCTCATAAGGCCCAGTAATTACGCTGGCTACAATGTCCTTCAAACCGAAATACAACAGTGCTTGCACGCTGCTGCTTGGAGATAGATATTGAGATGGTACCTACCCAGACGGTCCCTCGCATACGGGAGACTTACCACCAGTAAAAGCGTTCAACATTATTGCGAAAAAACCTCGACGTTTCGATTATACCATTGATTACTCCACTTCACTGAGGAGAATCCTAAGATCTAATGAAATGAAAGCAACTGGTCGAAAGATAGAGAACGGCATTGGGATTGGAATAAATCCGGGCAGAACGAAAATAGCAGCCATTTTCTGTCGATCACCAGATACCACTCAAGTCTAGGATCTCATCCATAAATTAGAAACTCTTAGCAACTCAAGGTCACGGTACTCACAATATACAGCCGGGATAGATAAGTACGTGCATCTTTTCTCATATCACTCACTTCCGACAGGCTCGTGAATCATATTATACATCCGTGTTACGGTGCTCTGAGGCACTTACATTAATGTTGTACACGCGCTCGGAGTACGTATGAACTATGAGTAGATCTGATAAAAGATCTGGATTTAAGAGGCACGTAGACAAGATTTCATTTCGACATTTCATTGTATCGCAGTGAAATATAGAAATTCATAAAGTTTTACATTTACTAACTATATATTTTTTTCTCCGCTTTAAATAATAAGGTTTGTTTACAAACTAATTGGGATCCAAAATCGTATTACCGTGGATACCTCATAAACATTTTAGTATTTACATTATAATCTACATTTTGGATCTATTATGTAATTTGAAGTTGGAAAATACTGTAAGATTATAAATTTTATGATCATTCCGATTTCCGATATACGTTCAAGTATTTACCCGAATTCATCAATATCATGTACTTATAATTGTACATGTTTAAAGTAGTAAACACAATCACATTGACGAAGTGACGTCGTTTGATGTCGTAGAGGTTAAATAAGTCCACTAACCTCGTTATATAAGTTTAAAAACAATTTATTAATACCATTGATGTATTGGGTTTTTAATACATCAATGATTAATACCTAGTATCTTGAAATTATCAATACAATACGTTTTGGAACTTATAAGTATAGTAGGACAATTTGGTAACCAAAAAGATGTTATTTCTTTTTGAATTAAGCATGTCGTTATTTCAAAGGAATGAAGTACACGAAAACACACTCATAAATTCATGTTAATAAACATTTCTTATCAGAGTAAAGTTATACAATTAAAAACCTAAATAACTATTTGTGTCAAACACCTCAAATTATTGAGAATTTCTTAGAACTGAAAAGTCAAGCAGAACACAGAGGTCACGTAAAGTTAAATGAAACTTTTGATCCACAGGCCACAGCGGACAAGCCGACTCAAGAGAATATAGTGTACAATGGCAAGTAGAATTTATATATTCAAATTCTTTGCATATAATCTCGAAATAGTCTTAACATAGCTATGATTTTTTTTCAAAATGGAATGCGGTGTACTGGTAATAAACTTTACAACATCTTTGCATCTGTGAAAGCGTGAAAATCAAGGTATAGGCTATAGAACACTATAAAATGATAAAAAGATGATCTGCATAATACATAACGTATTAGTAAATGACTATCAGTTAATTGAAATGGACATCCAAGTTAAATACTACTTGTTTTAGAAGGAACCATTAATTTTGGATCACAGTTGGCAGTATTACTTTTGTATTTTAGTCGTCTTATAGCACCAGTAGCACTAACTCAGACATGGTGAATAGGTGCTAATTAAAAAAAAAACTGCACTGTGGTTTTGTTGCACGCAAACAATATATTTTTCCGCGTGATGTATTTCTAATGAGTTGAGAGAGAACGCCGCGCCGCTGTTGTACAGTCAATATAAGAGCCACTAGTCACCGTCGGAGTCAAGTGGGATTGCAAGTGCTTTTCAAATTTCATCTCATACACAAAGCAGAAGAGCCGAGCATAACGATAGAATCTCAAGTCTCAAAAAATGACAGACACAAACACAATTAGAAAGAAACGAGAAGACGACTGTCTGTCATTTGTTTGGCTAATTATTTGTGTCATGATTAGTAATATAATGCAGGCCATTACAAACTCGTTTGCGTAGATCGCGAACTGGAATATGTAAAGAAAATACCAAAAAATCGCTGTAACTTATTCCAACATTTTGCCGAATGTAGAGCAGGTAAGTTATCTTTTACGTATCAGATTAGGACCCGCCCATATACAGTGTGAAAATCAGAGATATACAGGGCGAAATTGAAGTCATGGGCATTAAGTAAACCTTATATTATAACCTAGTTAATGGGAATACTTAGAATACATTTAAAATGTGAATAGAATCATGTTATTTTTACAGACGGCTTTGTTTCGCGCCGCACGAGACAGCGCAAAATCCTTCTCGACTTTGATATTGGAAGATTTATTGGCGCTTGTAAGGGTTTTAATTGTTTTATTCTGGTATATTTTTGGCAGTAGTAAATAATCTATTGCAATAGGCTTTAAGCCATTTGTGGGTTTTTCATATTACACTATTAATAATCTTGATTTGCGTAATTCTAATTCGGTTCAAAGGATGGTCATGAATTCAATTTCACCTGTATAAACCCATATCAGTAATTCATAACAGACGACGCCGCTATATAAAATCTAACATAGCGTGAGAATATCAGATAAACAGTTTCACTTACATCACAGGCCGGGCACGGCAACACTGACCTTGAAACATATCGCTGTGGTAAAAACAATAACACAGTCACGTTCGTATGGAAAGGACTTGTGTAGGTATACTTACTTTACTTTTAGCGATAAAATATACTTTATGATAACTACTGCTTGCGCGGCAACTGAAAGAACAAATATAGGAAACAAGGAGGCCCTCTATGTACGTAGAGGAGAACAAAGTTGGTCAAGACTTCTTTATTAGCGTCCAATGTTTTGTATACTCTTACATTAGTTTGGATATTCTCTGTGGATTTTTAAACAAAACATTGGTTACGCATATTAACTATAAGCTTTTGACTGTGTCAACTGGGGTTGCTTATGGAAAGTCCTACAATAACTTGGAGTACCTAATTATCTCATCGCCCTACTTCGCACCCTGTATGGCTCAAGTCGCGGAGTCGTAAGAGTCGATTGAAAGTAGCAGACCGCGAACGCATTGACGCATTTGAGATGTGGTGTTGGAGAAAGATGCTCTGTATTCCTTAGACAGTATTTCGAACTAACATCTTCATATTGCGAGAACTCAAAATCTCCTCCCGGCTGTCATCAGCGTCTACGCACAATATTAGAATATTTTGGTTATATTGTAAGAAAAGACGGTGAAAACCTCGTGAAACTCATCGTGACCGGCAAAATAGATGGGAGAAGGCCTCGTGGACGCAGACCAATACGTTGGTCTAACTAGATCCGCACTGCTCTTGACTCTATAGTTCACAGCGCCCTCCGCACCGCATGTGACAGAAATAAATGGAGAAAGATCGTTCGAGAGAAAGTGATGCAGAAGAGGGATCGCGATTCTCAGTACTGAGGATCACGACACAAGAAGAGATTAACTTCAGAAGTAATTTTATGTAAGCAAATTAATGGAAAGACATAGACAAAAAATACAATTTCTGTATCTACTTTTTATTGCTTTTAATGATGAGACGAGCATGCCGTTCGCTTGATGGCAAGCGATACGACCACCCATAAACAGTAGGAACACCATCCAGCGCCTTGAGTTACAAAGTACTGTGTGGCATTCCACTGCGCTCGTCATTCTGAGACATAGGATGTCAAGTTTCATTATGTCCAGTACTGACACTGGCTACAATGTCCTTCAAACTGAAACATAACAGTGCACACTGCTGCTTGACTTTAGAAATAGACAATGGGGTGGGACCCGCCCAGACAGACTCTTACATATGAGAGACCTACCACCAGTATACGGACAGACTCTTACTATGATAGACTTACTACCTTCAATTTTTTAATGCATAAATGCTCAGAATATACGTTTTTTTAAGATTCTTAAAATACAGTTAACAAAGTTTCATTCATATTGAACAAAATCGTTTGTTTAACACAAAAATATAAACACTGGAACAGCTTGCGAGTGCTCCAAATAGTTTGGTTGTTCTGGAAAGTGATTTTGTGAAACGCGTTACGGATCCATTGATAAATAAACTGAAATTTATTACAGCGAATTCTTAAATAGCCAAGCATGTGTTTAAATATAAACACACCTGCTGCATTACACAATCTTGTAGATATTTGTAACAGATCTCTTGTTTCAATATTGAAACGGCTATGTGTTTGCCCAAGTAAAACATCTTCACTTTATGTAAAGATATTGTATAAATAGGACAAGAGTGATACTTGATTGCTATGTTCTTTTTATATTCTGTTTCTTAAATCAAAAGAATATTAGTAAAATTTGGTATTATTTATTTTATATTCATACGTCATAAAGCGTACTTTGAAATAAAGCACAAATAGATGTACGTAATAATTTATAATCTGTTGGTCTTTAGCCACGGATATAATAACAGCAGATTTTATCTCGAAAATGGTATAAAAAGCGTGTGTAACAAAATCCTTAGGTAATTAAACAAATTCTACGATGAAGTCACACGTTAGGCTAACATGAGACGACCGAATCGTAATGACCTTGCTGCCACTGACCGACCTCGAAGCGATCCATATTCAATGAAGCCACATACAACACCGCCTTATAGCGCTTCTCGGCACGATCTGTGTACTTAATTTTTACATTGTTGTACAAGTTTTCCGCCCGCATCGGTTTTTACACTTTTAACAAACCAAGGTCTTCACTTACGACTTGTCACGAATCATTAGGAGTGTAAATTCTTTAATTCTTCACATCACTTCTTTACGTATTTTTTACATTTCGTAGGTATTATAGTAATATATTGGCATGTAGAGGTGGAAAAATACGGATTAATTTCACGAAAAACTGTTGTTCTCATGGTGATAAAAAATAACAAACTACTTGACCATTTCAAAGATGAAGCACTAAATGGAATGATTCGATTGTCGACCACCCTGTTACTAAACACTATCCATCACGTGCGTAATAAAATTGACGTGTTCCGGCAGCGTGAGGGTGTCAGTGACTTGGTGTATAATCTGTGCGAGTATTTGAATGACAATATGCGAAGAGGCACAGGAAGCATACTGTGATTGTATGCAAGGGCCACCTGCGTCGGAATTTGGCAGCGGACGCACCGCCCCGTGTGCTGGAGTGATTACGTTAATAGAATTAATTGGTGCGTTGCTGTGCAGAGGCCTGAGCCATTATCGTGGTAACTACTAACGCTATCGACGTCTTATGTCAGGGAATATATTAATAGAAATAAAATCATGATCAAATATTAATTACTCTGCAGCAAATTGAGCAGCATGCGTGTTGCATAGCGTAGGGGAAAATGATCGAGTTGCGTATTGAAACTGGAATTTTTGTATTAATATGCTTTGTTAATCAATGGTTAAAACGCATATTATTATAGACAGAATTTGGCAGTGTAAAAGAGGTAATGCAATGCCAAGGCAGATGTTGCAGGTGTGCATCTCCAGAACTTTTCGATTTTACGCGTCTGTATACCTACTTCTATTGTCTCAGAATAAAACAACTCCTGTGTTAAAAATATGAAAACATTTTTACACTCTCTTTACTGTTCAAACTTTGATCCTTAATCCTCGACATGAATTTATAATTAGTAGACCATTTCCCTCGGAGGAGAAGGTCTTGTAAAAATATAAAACAATAAGTGCTTCGCTTTATGCCGTTCATAAAGCAGCCATGGTAAATGCAGTCCTGGGGGATAGGAGGGCTAAGGGAGTAAATAGAAAGGGAGTAATATAAAAGGTTCAAAACACATAGATCTATGTATGGAGATAAGGTGTTTCAGTCGAGATTTAGAAAAGAAATTTAATTTTATATATGATGTATTAGAGAGAAATATACAGAAAATATTCATAATAATGTGTTTATTATAGAAAATATTTTACCTGTATAATATAATATTTTGTGTTTATAATCTTTCTATCTGCTAATATACTCATAGGCAAGTTTATAGCTTCTCCATATTTGCTTAAATCATTGTTTTACGAACTTCTAAAAATCAAAAGTATAACTAGTAATTAAATATTTATATTCGTTTACGATTGTGTTGACATAACATCGTTAGAATATTGAAACCGTTGAAACTTAAATGTAGTTATTTACTTCAGTTACAAATAGAATAAACGTAAAGAGCTAATAAGTTTCTTTACTTGCAGTTCAAACTTTATAGTATAGCAAGTAGCGACCTCTTTCTGTACAACTTAGGACTACTTTTTGTTATGAATTGAGAACCAACAAGGACACATTACACTCAAAAATTATATAACTGCAAAAAAATACTGTACGCTACACACTTAGACGTAATAATCATTAATTTCTTATCCACGAATAGTGAATATTGTTTTTTTTTTAAGTAAAGTGAACATTAAGTAGATTACTGTACTTCATTACTGCAACTTGCATGATCATTAGTAGGATGTACTATGTAGTTAAGTACTAGACGATTATGATGACTTAAGAGGTCATGAATGGAATTGTAAAAGCTATTTAGTTAGAATACAAGTTTTACTACATGCCTAGTAATAAACTAATAAGTAATAGCTAATACTGTATCTCTTTCGTATGCGAGAAGCTATAATTTAAATAGGCACATCGCTTCATCTTGTTCTGCCACTACGCAGCTGTAGGAAAACACGGTCATGTTCCGATTTAAATGATATTGTTGTCAGAAATGTATTGTTTTTATCTAGGAGGCTAAATACTTTTGTAGGTAACATAAATAAAACATAAAAGATTCTACAGTAACTACGGTCTGCGAACCCAGAATGTATTATGTACCTTAAAATTATTTCTTCGAAATCAAACGTCGTATTCCTACATTCAGTCATTGAACCGGACTACTCTTTTTATTATCAACAACATAACTAAAATTAATGATATCAGTAGTCAGTGCATCCACTTCCAATATTCAAGAAACTGACAGGAAACTGAATCGAGTATTTCACATATTCTTATATTGCAGTCATTGATGTTTTAAAAACCCAATCAATGATTGTAGTCTACTGTCTTATGCTCGCACGTTAGCAAAATATGGAAACAGCTGCGCATGCGCTCGCCAGTGCAGCGGTGCATTCCTAGCGGTCAACGCTCGGCTGCGCAGGCGCGTGCAATTCTTATTGTTTTGTATCCGCTCATAGACATTTCTATAAACATGATAGTGTTATTACGCAGTAGTTAATATTGAAAATGTAAGGTCTTTGTATCTTTAAAATGTTTGGGGTCATTCTGTGACTTCACACTGCATCTAGTACAATTCAGGATTGGCTATCGTTGATAAAGAATTATCAAACATAGCTTTTGCCCGCGGCTCCGCCCGCTTTAAATAGTTTTTCCGGGATAAAAGTCCCGCTTTATATTTTCCCGGGATAAAAAGCCTATGTGTTAATCCAGGACATGATCTAGCCGTGCGCCAAATTTCATCGAAATCCGTTCAATAGTTTTTGCGTGAAAGAGTAACAAACATCCATACATCCAAACATCCATACATTCTTACAAACTTTCGCCTTTATAATATTAGTAGGATAACACAGTGTTCTACCTTATTTTTATATAACCTAATAATAAGAAAAAATGCTTTGCTCATATTTCCAAATGTAAGTAGAGGTAGTTTCGGACTTTAGTCTTATGACTGAAAGTGATAACGTAAAGTACATTGAACTCTTCGAGGCATAGAAATGCACAAGTAAGTTCACAACTAGCCATCACCTCCCTTTTAAATACCTCCGCAGGTCCCCAAAATGATTCCATTTTAGTAAGGTCACGTAATATTGCTTCTGTATCTTACTTAAGTACCAGTTACGGCGAAACGCCTCTCTATTTCCCGTAAATACAGATAGCGCGTGCCTACGGTGATAATTTCCCATTTTCTCGAAACTTGAGTCAGCACATTTCATTTTATTACTTAAAACATTCTGTTTCAAAAAAGACTTACTGTATCGTGTTCATTTTTTTGTTCGAGTGGATAGCATTTTGAACATGATGTCTAAATCTACAAAAGTGGCTTTCGGAACAGTGCGCAAGGCAGCAATAATTTTGGCCACCAACGAGTTACGCCTCTCTCTTGACAGTTGAAATTTTATTTGGTCTAATCCACCGCATCAGGCAATGTGATTGCCCTGGAGAGATAAAAAATATTGGTAATGTTCCAAAGACAGTATTTCATCACTGGATAGATATAGAATGCTAATATTATTCGTCCCTTCGACGCTTTCGCCCTTGATGTGGGTCACGCTTACATAACCACGTTAGAAAGTAAATAAACACCGCTATAAATGCACGCATTACACCGAGAGAAACTTATTTGCGGGTTGAACGTATGTATATTGCGTATTAAATAAAAATATAAGAATTTAAGTTATTTTAACGAGGCCACAACGCCCCGGGCGTTTGCTTTTCATTGTGAAAATTATCATGAAACCACAAAATTGCTGTTACTTATGTGATTTCAAGCAAAAAAAAACAATACCCTCCTTAGTTAAATAACAGTTCCAATTAAAGTTAGAAGGTGGATATTTTTAAAACTGCGACACTGATCACTAATTGCAATTAGGTACTCTTAACGTTGCAACAACTCGAATCCATAGTTCATGTAGTTTCTTGGTTATGCAAGTAGAAAAATTGGTATTTAAGAAATTTTACCGTTTTGGACGTCCATATAACGCAAATATTTGTATTTACACAAATAGATATTTGAGTGTTTTCTTCGGGAACTTCCCGTAAAATCACAAAGTACCTATATTATATTTTATACGTTATATATTATCTACAAATTGAAATTGAATACTTTGAAAGCTCTTGTGCTATAGAGTTTAATTAGTGCCCAGATGGCTATAATGACAACAAGACAAAAAAATCGTATTGTCTACATTATGAAATATTCATATATTATATACTTTGTCACTTGGTAATCAGCCTTGACTCGTCAAGCCCCGCGAGGGATGCCGGCGTCCGAGTATATAGGGTTTCCCCATACATCTATAATTATATAAGCGGAGTTTGATGGGTTAAATTAGCATTTATTTGTATAATATGTAACAAGCACGTATGCTGCGCGAGTATAAAAAAATGATATCATTTTAATGATGTATTAGCACATTTAATTATATCTAACTTCAAAATATTGGTTCATTTTCTACGTAATAAACCGACAAAAATCTGTACTCAATTTTCGGATTCAGTAGGTAAGTATTTTTTTTTATATTTTGAGATGCTAAGTAAAACACTTCAATAACCTAGGCCATAATATACACAACGCAGTCACTAACTCTCGCGATCCAAGGTGTCGCGCCGAAAAACAGCGCAGAGATTGATTATTTTTGTTAAAAAGTTTTTATTTATTGATTTTTTGTTAGTTAATTATGAAATGATATAAGTAAACAATACATCTAATTTTTAAATCCTCCTAGCCAGTTTCGGCCACGGCGGCCAATCTCAACGGAGATCAGCCAGGTACGCAGGAGATATTATAGTGCACAAGTGTGTGCGCAATACACAAGTGCAGTCGCTATTCCTTCACTCTCATAGTCCGATGAGACGGCAATCCGACATGACCGGAGAGAGATCAGGCGCAGGACCAACGGCTTTACGTGCTTTCCGAGGCACGGGGGTATCACACCGCCAACTTCCTGACTCCGAGCTGCAACTGAGTAATTTTAAAGATGGAAAAACCCAGTCACAAAAAAAAAAATACATCTAAGATATACGACTGGAGCATTCGCGAGTCATCTCCTGTTAGTTATTGAAGAGTCCCATTGTGTATCTCCAAAGATCTTCATCAGATCTTCATAAATTATATACTAAAACCTTCCCTGATAATATACATTTGACTAAAAATATACATTTGAATATCGAAAACCACATCCAAATCGGATCAGGAGTTTTTGAGAAACTCGCAGCCATACAAATTTACATACATACATACGGATCGAATACAGAACCTCCTTTTTTGAAGTCGTTTAATAAAGTGGTCAAAAGACCCCCTCGCTTCGAGCGAGGCGTTAATTTTTCAAACGCAGTGAATTAGAGGTGGGCCCAAGTCGGCTACCTCGTCTCCGCTGGTTTCGATCGATACAGGGTTACCGGGCGTAAGCTCGTTACCGTTGTACAGGGTATAGGCAGGGTAAATGCCCCAGTTCGCCGTACTTGCACGCTTACAACCGGTTAAACTTATAACTTGGCTCGTATGTTTTGTTTGACCTTTTAAATATTTCTACGGTCGATATATATATATTGTAATTATAGTTCATAGTTTTATAATTTAGTACCTAAAATATTGATATAACTGATTGTTCAAAGCATTTCGTTGTAAGTAAAGGTTTTTTAAAAAACACAAATAGCAGAAATTTTCTTTGGGAAAGTTCTTTTCCATCATCTTGAGTCAACGTTAATTAGATGTAAATATTCGAGAGGGTCGAGAAATATTATTCTTGTTAATGAAGAAAACCGTTTATGCGAAGAACTCATACTTCGAGCGAATTTATTATTCCCTTACATTTTTTCATGAAAAAAACATACTATTTCTTTGAATACCTTATTTTATTGAATAATCGTTTAGTGCCCTTGTGTAAATACCTGTGCGAACCTAATAATGTCAATTATATGCAAATAATGTAAATATTATCATAAAGGCAAAAGATAATAAAATGTGTTACACTCAATTACGTTCCGTTTGGCGGCAAGGCCAATTTACCGATCGGAGCGAATCACAATGCCATGTTTCAATGCTTGGAATAATCGACGGAAATCACCGATATCGCAAAGGAAACTAAGCAAGGTTTTTATTGACGGATAAATTCGTTTACGATAACTTTTCATGTGAGATTGTAGAGTTTTTTTTTTTGGGAGAGTATTTTTTTTAGGGAAAAATAAAATTCATTATTGTATTTTGAGTATTCGGATTATTGTAATTTGGCATAAAGCTATGCTCATGAAACGTGGGAACTTAGCACGTTAAATATTAAATGTGACCATTTCCAAGTCTTTTAGAGTTATAGCCCTTTAAATAAATTGCAACGATTCCATATGCAAATATCTATTTGCATGTTTTTTTTTTACCGAAATTAAAAAAATACAATTCAAAACAAATATTTTCTCTTCCAATCCAATCAAACCACAAAACGGTTATTAATAAAACTATTTTAATAGACTTGTTTTCTTGCAATTTTGCTTTCTCCGGCAATTAATTGCTTATCGATAAACTTTAAAACTTCGCTATATACTTTCCATAGAACTACGTCAAGTCACACAACTCTATGAATAATGCAACGCAAGCGGCACAGAATGAAATATGATTGGAATACACAACACCTTTCCTTGAACGTACAAACACTGCTTATGCGGAATTAATAGTAACACAAAACAAAACTTTTGTTTGATAAATTGGATTCAGCAAATGACGTACTCTGATATCTATAAAACGTGTTAGTAGCATTGGAAAAAATAGATCAGTTTCAAATACAGACTTAAATCAATGTTTAAGTTAAGACTTAAACAGCATTGATGGACGGATGCAAATCAAATGTTCAAGAAGAGTTCATACATCACACTGAAGTTGTACACCTAATATTGTTATCTTATCTACCTTAATACTGCATTGTGAATAATTATGGTATAGCAAATAAATAGGCTAGTCAGAGACTTCGGTAGAACATCTAAGTTGTAATATGTATTATTACCTAGTATGTGGCTTTAATTTATACAATGATAATATAGAATATTATAATATAGAATTGAATGATAAGACGAGCATATAGCTCGTCCCACAGTAAGGCTTGCCTAGTACTATTATGTATGCAACAACACAACAAAATGTCAATTGTAGGTAACAAAACATGGTATTAACCCTTATAAAGTTCGAATTCGAATGTCCATAAGTGTAAATCAAAGTGCATAATATGAATGATATGACATAATATAATGCAGCTGTGTCACGATATAAGACTTATTACTGTACTTTAAGAAATTTAATACTTTCTTGAATTCATTTTAGACTTTCTGAAATACAGACAGACGACAAGAACAAAGATGAAGCGACTAATTAAAGTTTTGATAGTCTAAAATAGATTAACATTTTCTAGTTTAAAACTAACTTATAACGGATTCAAGATACGTGAATATAATTTAATATTAATTCATCTGCCAGGTTCTTGGGTAGAATGACGCCACAAAAACCTGGTTTCTTGTGAAGAGGAAGATCGTATGATCCTGCTCAGAGGTACAATGACGATTTTCTGGCCTATATTAATTAATTATATCACGTACTCAATGAAATTGTTACGAAATCCCATTACTGCGACACCTTACCAGTCGGCCTCAAAATTTTGAACGTGCATTGACTTGGTTCAATTGATGTACAATAGTCTATTAATTCTCAACACATTACCAACGTGGTTGTAAAACCGCCTTTTAAACTGTTCTATGACTTATATATCTGCATTGTATTGTTTTTATTGGCTTGTAAGGTCATCGATTTTTTTTAAGTTTTATTTAGTACCAGGCTAACATACTAATGTTAGCCTGGTACTGACTACATTAAACAAGGTATTAACATCAATGGGAACTATAAAGGATGACGACCTGCAATCTGTAGTAGGTACTAACAGGCCTACAATACAGTAATTGAACACAGCGATAAGGCATTTGTACTCAAAGGAATGAATTTATCACGGCATACAGAAAGATACTCTTGTACACATGAAAATAATTAATTTAAGGACAATTTAGGACGAATAAATTGGGATCTATTTTATAAATAATACGCAAAAAAAACTTCTAATTGCTTAAATAGACAATTACGCAATGGTTTCTCCTCGTTATATATATAATTTTGTACCCCAATAACTTTATTACGCAGCAATTATTATCTATCGTTATAATCGACTGCAGAATCTACTATTTTTACGGTATTATTGGGTGAAAACGCGAATCATTACGCTATTATACGGTACCTGGATTACGAAGGTTTCAGCACCTTAATGGCGCCCAGAGCTTAAAGGCACGACATGAAAACATCGATAAAAAGATGAATTTCAATTTAAAAGTAATTTCTATTAAAACAGATAATATTTATGGAAGGTAACGAGTTTCCGACTTCTAAAAATCACCTTAATTTTCTTTGTGTACAAAATTTGTTTCGTCATTTTGGAAGACCTGACTTTTTAGGGAAATGTAATCAAACATCACTTATGTTAATGGCGTCCGAAATAATATCCAACATTTTCAACGAAATATCTTGTAAAGACGTGCGACGTCGCGCGCGCCATTATTAAATTTAAATAAAACTGTAGAACACTATAATTACATTTGACCCACAGCAGCGCCTAACATGAGTTATGTACTCTGGTCTCAGGCGTGTAAAGCTGTGATTCCGCAGAACGCAGCAAACGGCAGACGGCATGTGTCGCGACGGCAGACGGCACTACTATGCAGTATTAAATTGTATGAGACCGATTCCGTACACGACGGCAATGACGCGCGGCAGGTGATATCCTACCGGGCGTCATTTGGCGTCTGCCGTTACCGTCTGCCGCGTCCTGCGGAATCACAGCTTTAGACTTCCTTTTACCCCTCTAAAAGCAATGATCCGTTTTAAACACGCGTATTATTCGCAATTAGAGTGTTGAAGGAAGTGTTTCCTCGTTACCTTTCCACATCACTGACATTCACTTCGAACTGATTGGATATCTAAGAACCATGTGTACGATATTAAATTTACAAAAAGATATGAAAACGAATAAGTAGATACTTCTTCATTATTTTCAAAGTACACAATACACGTAATTTTTTATGATATAGGGGGCAGGCAAACAAGCATACGGTTCACCTGATGGTAAATGATCACCGTCGCCCATGAACATCTGCAATACAAGGGGGCATAGAGATGCGTTGCCGGCCTTTTAGGTAGAAAAACGCTCTTTTTTTTTAAGGTCGCCAGGTCGTATCTGTCCGGAAATACTGCTGGCGGCAATTGGTTCCATAGTTTTGTAGTACGTGGTAAAAAATGTCGGCAAAAACGTCCTGTGGTGGATTACCAAGCTCCAAGGTGATGTGGATGGAATTTGGAGTTTTGTCGCTTTGTACGGTGTTGGAACTCAGCAGCAGGGATAACTCCGAACAATTCTTCAGAGCTCTCTCCATGGTAAAGGCGATAAAGAATGCAAAGCGATGCTACATCTCTACGCTATGCAAAAGGACCAAGCCGATCGTAAAGAATACGGTAACAACTATTTAACATTTTAAAAACCTAATAATACTAATATTAAAATTTAATTATTACGAAGAATTCACGTTCGGATTGACTTCACTCACTAGATATTAGGGAGCCTAGAATTTAGAATTATAGTAGCGCGAAATGAGTGAGTATTGAAAATTAATAACAAGGACAATCATTTAATGAACAAAAAAGATATCAATACTGACCCTGAATGCTTTAAACTTTAAAACAGTCAGATGTCTCGTGCTAAGAAATTAAGCAAATTCGTAGATGCTATTCACAAAATCAAAGAATGTTCGTTTTCTGGCTGTCCGAGCTATATCACGCGAGATTCTCGCCTGTTATTGATGGGTGAAAATTGGAGTTGGAACAAAAGGGTAATTTCTTTGCTCGCGAGGCGAGGAAAACGATAATTTAGCGATAGTTTTTACTCTACGTACAGTCAGAAAAGTGTATGCTCGACCACCTTGAGGTTCTAGTTAAGTCGCTTGAGCGTCATCTGTCAGCAACATGCAACTTACAACTAAATTAGTCAATAAAAGTAATATTCTATTTCCTTAGTACGTCTCCGAAACCATCGCAACAGCTTGGTAAAATATGAAAAATGGGTACATTGTGCAACTATTTTCTTTATAATATCCTCAGAGCATTGGTTACATAATCAAAGATAATATCAATCAACTTCGTATTTGGCTGTGTAGGATGAAGTCAAAATATAGGGATTGCGTTTTAGACGCCTTTTAATTCAGCGTTTTTTTTTATTTTTTTCACTTTTTTTAAGCCAGTATGTGATGCAATGGGACCTTGTGATAAATTATGACCAGCCTCAACAAGTATCCACAATTCTAGAGCAATGATTGCTTTATTGTGTTATATTATAATATTTACTGCGTTTTGATATACTATTTTAAGACACGGAACTGCCGTTTATGAATACAAGTAAAAATGTTGAGTATTCATATGTAAAGAAAATGATTCCAACATCCGGGTCGACCTGAACGTTATCTTATATGAGTATCAGGTTTGGTGTAATGCTGAGGCGTACAGATATTATATATCCTTTAATGACTGAATATAACCTACAAGACTTCATAATATAATGTCGTATATATGTTTCTCCCATTCCCATGGGGATCGGCAGAGATCTGACATACTTTTTTGCATCTTCTACGTTGTGTTTACTTCTAATACATGACCTTGCACTTTCTATTTTCAGTGATGACCTCCGTTACATCTACATTTGAATATTAAGTCCAATAGCTTTGATAATACTGTATTAGTGTGATTTCAAAACAAAAAACTAATCCATATTTATCGTTAACTTTTAAATGTTTAATGCATTATTGATACATTGTCCTGCTTACTTAAATGTAGTTTGAGGAACCGGTAGATATAACTTGGTTTATTTTTTTTATACAGGATTAAAACAACTTTAATAATATAAAAGGTGATATTAACATAAATTTAAATGAATTAATCTGGTACGCATTACCGAAAAAAGAATACGAATTTGATTCTCGATATTTCATACAGATATTTGATTATTAATTTATAACATTACCAGATTTTGCCTGCGGGTCTGCCCGCGTCAAAAAGTGTTTTCCGGGATAAAAAGTAATCCAGGATATGATCCACCCGTGTGCCAAATTTCATCGAAATCCGTTCATTAGTTTTTGCGTGAAAGAGTAACAAACATACATCCATACATTCTTACCAACATTCGTGTTTATAACATTAGTAGGATTGTGTAAGCAGTAATATTAAAAATTAATTACGCAATCACACTTCTTCACTGACGAGCAAAGCAATCAAAGCTAATGTTATGAAGCATCATTGGACATCACAAAGACTATTTTTCACATCACTCTTAACTGTTAATCATACTTGACAGTTGACAGTGTAACATTAGCATTGCGTACTTATATGCTATTGGTTCTAGATTTAGTTCTAGAGAGACCTTTCTCGTCTCTGGGACCTGGCTTACGGCTGCAGTTTACGTCATGTGCTGGTCTGATTCAAGTTAATTGGTGCATTATAATACATACATATACATATACACTCACGGCTGTTATCCCCGAAGGGGTAGGCAGAGGCGCAACTAGTGCGCCCATTTTTCGCCGTCATTTCGTCCCATGATGTGATAGGGGGTGAGCCTATCGCCATATCGGGCACAAATTCCAGACTCCGGGCTGATACTGAATAGAAAAACTCAATATCACTTTGCCCGACCCGGGGATCGAACCCGAGACCTCAGCTTTGCAGTCGTACTGTAATACAACTACGCCACCGAGAACCATTTGCAAAAAACGTTTTATTTGATTTCACAGATTTTTAGTTCTCATTCTTTTGACAAGTAACATTATACGTAAAAACTAAGACGACCAGTCATTGAAATAGTAAATTTCGAGTTTGTTCAAATGAATACACATATTTCATACAATATACAGTAGATTAAATCGCTATCCATCTAGCATCTTGAACTACTCCTACTAACCTATAACCCTTTATTAATTTTAAGCCTAAATGTATTGCATAAAAGTTCTAAAATCTGGATTTACCACATACTACGTGCTTCGCGTCGGTTTGGTTCATCCATAATGTAAGAAGTTCCCAGGACCTTTCTCTTATTCCACTCAGGACTCTATTTAAGTATTTTGCATTCTGTTTTCGTTGTTGGGCTTCCCTGTGATGTAAGCTGAGGTATATTAACATTTATAAATAAGTACTAATTCACGAAATCGTATTGTGAAGTGGTCGTTTGTCGACATGACATGTGTTTTGATGGCATATTTTCATTCTGTGCATATGCTTCATAGTCAGAACAACTGCATACTGGCCAGTGGTACACCTAGAGCCCTCATCATTTGCCGTAAATGTATATGATGAAATGATATACCCTACGATGCGGATTGGATATGTTCTCAGTTATAACGCCTTTTCTCTAGTTAAAACTAGGTTTCACCAAGTGCCTTTGTTACATCTTCGACTATTTCTAACTAGACAAAACACATTTTGTCGAAAAGATTCAGTTAAACTCTTTCAACTGAAGTCAAAGTTTATCGTGCTTCATGATTGGTCGAGATCTAGCCACCCGCGCGCGCATTCCTGTGTTGTTATTATTCCAATAAACTAAGAACGGGTTTTAACTGTAGCAGATATACATTTTAAAACCCTAGGAGTGTGTGGACTGAATAATAATATTCAAACCAATTCAAGGTTCATAATTAGGGCAAAGACTATTACTAATAATGATCTATTCCCTATCCACACATGGCACAACTCGCTAAACTTGAACATATCAACATAAAAAATATTAAAACAGCTTTGTGGCAATGAAGTAATGATCATCATGATGTGCATTAACTACGCATAAATGAATTTTAATGGGCCTTGGCATACACTTCATGTCCTAGGTTAACATTTCAGATTTTATCCAATCTGTCTCTGAACTCGTTCGTAATTTATTACAATGCCTACACATTATACAACTTCAGATGCGTAATAGGATTCGGTTGCTTTTTATAACTTTAATATTTTAATCTGATTGTAACAGCATTGACTATGTGGAGTACGGTGTACCAATATTATTTATGCCATACATTTTTTGATAAACAAATTAAAAAGTTTTCATATAAGATTTGATATCTACATTACAAATTATCAAGTCTATTTTACTATATTAAAAACAAAGTAGGTATGTCTTATTTTACTGCTTTGTATAGTGACCATTTCTAAATTGTATGTATCTATGTTTTAACATAAAACTACACGTAGGTACAGGAATAATACTAAAGTAAAAAAATTGAAACATTTGAAAACTAGACCCAATTCATCAACCAAAATCCTTGGGTCATAAATAAAAAAGAAACATGGTTACATACTTACAAAACAAATAACACAAATAAACAAATAATATATTCTGAATTCGTAATCTTGTATGGAGTTGACATGAATAAAAGACAACTTTCTACTATAACTGATCGTGCGTAAATACAAACTTGCAAGGTGACATTCTTGATACTCGTAGGAATGACATTTTAGGTAAATTATTGCTGCGACTTCATTAATCATTGTCAAATAAATACAAGTGTCAAATAAGCTTATGCTGTAATCTCTGAAAGGGCAGGCAGAGGAATCAATAAATCCAACGTTGAGACAGTGCATCACCGTCTCAACGCATAGGAGCTTGGAAGTGATATCGACATATCAGGCACAAATTCCTAAGCTACACAACCACTAAGTGACTTCTCGAATCCAAAATCTTAAGAATTGAACTCAGAAGTTCACAAGTCACGACTCACAGATTCGCTACACAAGTATTCCAATTTCATTCATTCATTCATTCCAATTTCCAACAGAGAACCAGTAACACGACGTACACGTGAAGTCAAATATTAACGCAAATTCTCATAAAAGATACCAAAAAGTACCTCTTTACTGAAACACAAAAAATAACACATTAAACCCCTAGTAATTCCATAAAGATTTCATCAGCGCAGATATACCAAAGAATGCACTTTTGTATCTCGCATTTCGAAACAAATATTATGCCTACGGTTGTAAATAACGCCCTCATTTCTCGAGTAGCGCTCGTCCCAATTTCGTCCCTTCACACTGTGACCCAGTTTTAAAAGCCGCTCATTTGCCACGGTAGGTTTAAAATGGGGTTGCATGTAATCGTTCGTTGCCCTCATAGTCGGAGGGTTTCAATTCTCCACTGGTACAGTTACCTCTCTTTCTGTCAAATTGTTGGTAGTCAACTTACAAGAGCAACTCCATTATTATTTAATATGTACACAATGAGGTCAAAAGTAATGTTTTATTTTAAGGTTATGGCGATAGGCTCGCCCCCTACCACATCATGGGACGGAATGACGGCGAAAAGTGGGTGCACTAGTTGCGCCTCTGCCTATCCCTTCGGGGATAACAGGCGTGAGTGTATATGTATATGTATGTATATATGTTAGTATATAGTATAGTAGGCTACTGAATTCGTGTATAAAATATAATTTAACTTGACATGGATTTTTTTGTTTTTGCACTCTGTGTACAATCAATGTACATAGGCGGACTTATTGCCAGGTATTCTCTCCCAGTCAACCTTGAGTGGTGCCAGAGATAAACATGGTAGGTGCATCAAATTTAGTTCACAGATGCGAATTACACAGATTACATCAAACGGACCATATAAAAAGATATCAGGTACCCCTTGTAAGTTACCTTATGTTTCTTTCTTATCGTTTTTGATATCAGTGAGATTCCTTAATACACGGACATCTAGTGCTATCAAAAGTTTACAATTTTATGACGGAAAATATATATCTGCAATATCAATCACACTTAAACTACACAATACGTGAATCGAATCTGTGATTTGGAAATAACAAATTATCTATCAGTCCGGTCCGTGTTATCACAATAAACCTGATAGATAACCAATTACTGCACTCGTTGGCACTTTAATCACATAACTTGTCATAATTCTTATCAAATATTTACACAAACAGCAATTAATCAAAATAAGCGCCTAAAACATTGGTGTATTAAAAAAACCCGCCTAAAAGGAAAGAATCTTAGAATCTAAACTAAAACTTGTCAGAAGTGTATTGTTGACCAGATGACCAATCTTTTTAACTGCATTTAACCCTCGACAGAACAAGAAGGGTGTCATAAGTTTAGGGTGTGTATCTGTGTATCTGTATATCCGTCTGTGACATCGTAGCTCTTTAACGAATTGACCGATTTTGACGCGGTTTTATTGATTTGAAGCTGATGTGATCGAGTTGGTCCTTAGCTATAATTTATGAAGATCTATTCAGGCGTTTGAAGAATATCAGCTCATTTCCAACTTTCACAACTCAGATTGATTTAAAATTTGGTGTATTGATATATTTTTTAGACATGTTAACCTCGAACTGATGCTGCAGCATCAAGTAGTCTCCAGGAGATCCTACTCTTTAGCAACTTATAGCAGATATAGCGAGTGTGGGTTCATAGGAATGGTCTCAATGAATAGGTGTTAGATAGTTGATTATCAAGGCGCCATGATGAAGAATAAAGTAATTTGAAAAGTTTGAAATAAATATTAAATTTAAATAAACCCCGACACAAAAAAACTCCAAAAATAAATAAAATAAAAGTGTCTTTGTTTTTCGTTTAAGTACCTATTATTTGATCCAAGCATCCACACGTCGGAGGACCGAACTCCGGACCAGGGATAAGAAAATACTTCTTTAGCGTTCCCGACGCGACGCTTGGGTCAAATTATTACTAGGTACTTAAACGACAAACAAATATACTTTTATTTTTCTCTTTTAGGGGTTTTTTTTGTCGGGCGTTATTTAAACCCATAATCTTATGCATTTCTGAATAACGAGACAGCCTAACAGGCGGATATTTCCGGTAAAGATTTCCATTTTTTATAAATCCTTTTGAAAAATTAAGAATACATACTACGCACGGTATTGCATTACGCTCCTTATCTTAAGGTCAAAATAGTAATCACTGGCCACCTGTCATATCATAAAATGGAAATAATGTCTATTTCTATCGCCAAGCAGCAGTGTGTATGCACTGTTGTCTTTGGATTTGAAGGACATTGTAGCCAATATAAATACTGGACATAATGAGACTTAACATCTTATGTCTCAGGATGACGTGCGCAGTGGAATGCCACACAGTACTTTGTAACTCAAGGTGTTGGAAGGTGTTGCTATTGTTTATGGGTGGTGTATAGCTTACCATCAGGCGATCGGCATGCTCGTCTCGTCGTTCAATGCAATAAAAAAAGCCGCAACATTCAAAACTTGAAAGGTCTATACTCGTCAAGTTTATGGGTGAGGCCAGACGAGCGAAATTTTTTGAGTTGTGAGTCGCATAATTTCTGCTACATTCTGTTTCATACAAAAATCCGGTTTCGTTCACACGGCGACGCAAAATGAGTTGTCTGCCGAATCATGCGCACAATCCCGGCTGAATTGATTTCGCGGCAAGAGGGGGGCGATGGAATCGACACCCGACAGTCGACAGTCAATGAAATGACAGTCAATCACGGAACACATGGGAGTCAATACGTTAATTTCTTTGTCACAATGTTTGTAGACACAGAAAAATTGATAATTGAAGTACACAAACACCCAGTACAAGTGTTGTAAAGCAACTGAATAAATTACGCTCGTCTGGCGGCCCAACAGAATTACTGCTGAGCAGAAATTACGCGACTCACAACTCAAAAATTACGCTCGTCTGGCCTCACCCTAAGAGAAACTTTTAATTCTTTGCCTCAAATAAATTATACTCTATGTAGTATAATTTAGTTAAGATAAAGAAATCTAAGAAGGAAAGTAGTGTCGGCGATTTCAAGTTTTATTACTCGTGCTAGTTTTTCTGCAAGGAAGATATAGATTCTCAATTATATTGTAATAAGTAAATTATAATCCAATCCCATCAGTTTACTGTCATTTCATTAGTACCTTATAGTCAAAAAATTCGGAAAACTGTTCAAGTTCAGACTATTTTAGATTTTCTATTATTGTCAGTTTAATAACAAGGTTATGAAACATTCTCTTTGTTTTAGACATTACTATGAAATAAACGGTTTAGAAAGCGCAAATTGAGAAACGTAGCTACACCGAACGCGACATTTAGACATCATTCTCGCACCTATCTCCTCAATATGCTAATACGTGATATTTCACGATACAACGCAACTTTAAATACCATATCAGCACATTGCGTCACTTTTACTTATCAGTTAATGAGAACTTTTAATAAATGAACGAAAGAAACAAAGAAACAGTAAGACGCGCTCACACACGCGGTCAACGACCGAGTTAATGCTAGGCGGAGTCGAATTTCGATGTCGAAATATTTCGACAAGGCCGTAACTGTCCGACTGGATGTATATTTAACGTCGTGTAAAATAGCGATAATTAACTAGCACGGAGATATGAAACACTTGATAGGACTTAACCATGTGTTAAAATCACTAATGGACGCTTTGGTGCATTTCTAAATAAACTAGATCTTTCAGTGTAGCTGGCAGTTTTAAAATAATGATTTCTTATATTTCCACGAATGTTAGACGACCTTCATAGTCACGGGTGATGAAGCGGACTCATGTTATGATCGCCCCGTGACTATGAAAGCTGTAAAGTCTTCGAAACAGGAGAAAATATAAATTAAAAAACCGCGATAAAATCTGTAAAATATTTTTATTTCAGTTTTAAAATGTATATCTAAAGATCGTAGGCGCAAGACAAAAATTAGTACTTCATTTAATTACGTATTATGTCAATAACGTAGATACTTTATTATCATTATACGCCTTCCTGGTCTGTGTCCTGTTCCGTGGCTCGAAATTCAGTTCAGGCGACACTAATTAATATGATCTAGTAACATCGGTAGACTGCCTCGGTAGCGTAGTTGTATTACAGTACGACTGCAAAGCTGAGGTCTCGGGTTCGATCCCCGGGTCGGGCAATGTGATATTGAGTTTTTCTATTCAGTATCAGCTCGGAGTCTGGAATTTGTGCCCGATATGGCGATAGGCTCGCCCCCTATCACATCATGGGACGGAATAATGGCGAAAAGTGGGTGCACTAGTTGCCCCTCTGCCTACCCCTTCGGGGATAACAGGTGTGAGTGTATATGTATGTATGTATGTATCTAGTAACATTCGGCTTGAACTAGATACTCTAGAACTCTATCAGGCTAATATTTTCAGACTCTTCAGTACAATAGAATAAAGGTAAAACACAGGTGAAAGATGCAAATGGGGGTCAGCCGCCTCGAGGAAGCCAGTCGATGTCAAGCTGGTCTAATTTGGTATATGGGGCAAAATAGATATAACCGAGTATATTATACTATATGTTACGGAAATCATTCAATAATCATAACTGGAAATCCATGACAATTACACTATTGGAAATTAAAAATAACATGTAAAAAGACTAGAAGTGGAAGCGATAATTGTCAGCGGGAATAAACCATGGCGCAGTAGTTTGCAATCCAAACTCAATGGTAAGTAAGAATACAGTTGTAGTCATAACTTCTGTGCTGACGGTGAATTGACTTTTATTCGAAAACTGAAGCAGACTTTGTATAAGTGAACATTCTATCATCCACCATATACGTTTACACTCCTTACATATTACAACTTATAAGCTTAATCTTTACTTCGTGGCTTAACAGATTCTTCTTACCCAGGTAAATGATCCTTAACGGGCTTTGAAAAGCAACGTAAAAACTATTTTTTCGCAAAAGCAAAATTTGTAATTAAGACTAATTTGATGTTCACATTTCAGACATATTAAACTGAAATAATACGCGAACAGTATTCAATTAAAATTTAATAATGCCTATGTCTACCATCTCTATTAATAATTTCGTCGGCATTTTAATATTTCTGTTAATATGCTTTGATATTAAAGTTATCAAATATTGATTTCATTTATATTTTAAAGCGAATCATTTCATAGCTTCAGATAAATGGGATTTAGAAGCTGATAGCTATTATTGTTAAAAGTAAGTACATTTTACGAAATAGATATAACCAAAAATAATATCAGCAATTGAATCATTAATCTATTCGCTGTTATTTTATAGATTTCTACAAACAATCACTATAAATAGAAGATATGAAGCTATTTTTGCAGTTATAATATACACGCCAATAAAATAGGTAATTTTTAATTACATTGTTGCTTGTAACGAGCATTTAAATTAATAAGCTTATTGGCTCATTGACATTCGAACACTCTCGCTTATTTACTCATAGCTTCGCTACAAAAACATAAATAAAATCGAATACATCCATTACAAGAATGTGTTTTGTTGGTACAAAACATTTTCATCAACATCACAAGCGGTTCACAAATAAACCTTGAATAATACACAATAATATGTAGATAATTCAAAGTCTAGACATAATTAAAAACAGCATAATTGATATAAAATTAATGTAGTGACATTTATGAGTTAACACGTAATATTTATGATCTAAAAACGTAAGAGATCTGGTTTGGAATTAATGAAGTCACACATCATTAATATTCATAAGGATAATTTATAATTCAACGTAATAAAACTAGTAAAACATAGACAAAACGGAATATTTTATCAAAGTAACTTTTGACCTTGAATTTTTTGGTGACTGGAATAAGGTCAATATGAAACCGTAGCCATAAAATTCTATCAAAGTTTTTCTTTTGACGATATAAGTAGCGTATACTATGGTATTAGTCAGACATTTGGCTCAATTATGACTAGAGGTGTTGGTGCACTTGTCACTACCCTCTATTCCCATTATAATACACACTAAATTCTTAATTATAATATTCTATAGATCCAGTGCATATGCACTTTACTCCACTTTACTCCTAACGTTTCTTGTTCCAATCCCACAAATATGCGCAAACCATATCTCGTTTATGTTTAAACATTCTGTATATATACTCAGAGATCATACGATCATTACGATCATAGTTTATACTTTACTTGCTATAAGTAATTAACGCGTCTCGCTTCACCTATTCCATTATTATTGCAAAGAAACGTAAGCTTACTCACTGTGACTGAATACTTTTTATAACAACTTCTAATAGTCATTAATAATTTACAGTACATCCATTTACTGTGCTAGTAAGTAAAATAGTCTACGGATCAAATGATCATCCCTCTTTATATTTAATGGAATCGTCCTCCGAGTTCCAACATAAAGGCCCTCGGCTACGAATCCTTGACCCAGTTTCACAAAAAACGGTGCTACTTCGCCAAATAACACAAAGTATTTCTAAATTACTGTCGTCTGCTGTATAGGACGGTTTTATCTTCCATTATAATAGTACGGAGAACATATTCAATTAAATAGATAATACATTTTTAGGTGTGCTCATTTAATTTCAATTTCTATGTGGAAACATAAATACCAAGTTAGTAGGTTTTGGAGACAAAGCAGTTTCTATACTGCTTTGTGATTTATCTTGTACATTCTCTTAAGGGGGTATTCTAGTGTAGAGACATGAATTTTAGGTAATTTTTAAAGTGTCGTAAAAAAAATCAATCAATATTTTTATTATCCATTTTTTATCAGTTATTTATTAATGTTTCAAGAGTACAGAAAAAAAAATAAAAAAAAAGTCAAAAATTTAAAAAACTGGCAGCCGAAGAAGTGGGGGGCGTCAAAAAATTGGCAGATGAGTTTTGACATGATTTCAACCCTCCTAGTCATCTGAAATGAAAAAATAAAAAAGATTATTAATCTGCAATGATGTCGCAAGAATCAGAACTAGCGATGAGTGAAAAAAAAATTTTTTGACAAAATGGCGACTGTTTGAAAAAAAAAACGATTTTTTTTACCACTTTTTTGAGTTTCTCGAATTTTTTAAAAATAGTCAAAATTGAAATTTGGGGATGAGGCTAGTTCCAATTCTTGAGAGGTCTATAAAGAAGATTCTCTGACAATTTCAAGTGAATTGGTCCAGTAGAACTCGAGAAATCGTGACAAATATATTGAAAAAGTCTGTTCTGAGAAAAACGCATTTTTTCGCGTAAAGTTTTTCGCTGTCAGTCATGAAATGATATATTATACTTACTTTTATTCAATCTGCCATTCCTGCTTCATACATCAGACCTTCTTCTACTTCAAAAAAACTATTTTCTGCGTTTCTCTCTTCTAATCGAGCAGTTCTGGCCTCCTTTGAAGCGTTGGATGTACGTATTTCGGAGCGTTCAATCCGGGCGTTGTCTCGTTTCACAGCAAATGAATGAGCTTCCGGCCCAATTTTCATTCCCATAAGGGTCATCATTTTTAAAATTGGAATGAAACCTTCATTAAAAATGCAAACAGCGAGAAATGTTGCTATTTCAATTATTTTAGGTCCAGAATGAATATGTTTCGGCGCGAAAGTCCAAATCAACGAGTTTAGAGACTCATTATTGTTTTGAGTTTCAGAACCTAAACATCGAGTTAATAATTCCTCTGATGATAAACTGTCATAAATTGGTTTTATAATTTCTAAAACTTTATCACACAGAGGAACATTATCATGCTGAAACTCCTCTAAGGTATCCTCAGATGCAGCTTTTTGCCACGCAGGCCGGGTCAATAAAATGTCTATAGCTCCGAAAATAATTTAAATTTTCAAAAATCCTCTCGTAGACATATTCTTAAATAGTTAAACTTTGAAAATATAAAAAAAAATCGATTTTTTTGAAATTCTACACTAGAATACCCCCTTAAACAATGAATTAAAAGGAATAATATCACAGATAATATTCTAAAAAGTTGGAAATCATATAAATCAGCAAATATTTGTCCTAGACAATAATACCCAGAGTCAAGAACGACACAACTCCTGGAATAGCGAACGTGCAAATTACATACATTGGAAGTTATTATTTCAATAACATGTTTCCACATGACGATTACCCAGCCGTAAGAGCTCTTGTAAAGATTTATACATGTATCTAGTTTATTCGCTTCTACTTTAAAATTACCTATAATATATCAAAGATAAAGAAGTTGTTCAAATTGGGTATAATATTAATAAAAATATTTAATTATGTTCTTTGACAAATTGTATTCTTTACAAACGAATAAAAGTACATATTACAATATTATTAAGCAATGGTATCCGAGTGATGATAGTGATGATAATGGTAGCGCTGTAGGCCAAAAACAGCTATACCGGCTTGCAAGGGCAAGAGAGAGAAAGTCTAGAGATGTATGTCAGGTTAAGTGTGTTAGAGATGAAGCCGGAAAGGTGCTTGCGAATGAGGAAGAGATTAAGGATAGATGGAAAAAATATTTTGAAAGGTTAATGAATGAGGAGAATAATTGGAATAGAGTGCTTGAGAATAATCCAATGAATGAGGGATTAGTGAGAAATGTTAGCGTAGACGAAGTGAGAAGTGTAGTGAATGGAATGAAGAATGGAAAGGCACTAGGACCTGACGGAATACCAGTTGAAGTATGGAAGTTATTGCGAATGGATGGATGGACATGGTTAGCTTTATTCTTCAATAAGTTGTTGCGGGAAGAAGCCATACCTGACGAATGGTGTAATAGTTACTAATACCCATTTACAAAAATAAAGGTGATGTGCTGGAGTGCAACAACTATAGGGGGATAAAGCTAATGTCACATAGTATGAAGATATGGGAGAGAATTATTGAACGGAGATTGAGAGATGAGTGTGAAATCTCACCAAATCAATTCGGTTTTATGCCTGGTCGGGGAACAATGGATGCCATTTTCGCGTTGCGACAGCTGTGCGAAAAGTACCGAGCTGCACATATAAACTTGCATATGGTGTTCGTTGACCTCGAAAAGGCATATGACCGGGTTCCTCGTGAGATTTTATGGTGGGCCCTGAAGGAGAAAGGTATACCTGGGAAGTATGTGAGGTTGATCCGAGTGATGTACATCAGGTGCAGTACCCAAGTCCGGTCTACAGGTGGTACTACCAACAGCTTCAGTGTGGCAGTGGGCCTGCACCAAGGATCGGCTCTTAGCCCTTACCTCTTCCTGATGATAATGGATGCTCTTACATCGGACATTCAGGAAGAGGCCCCTTGGTGTATGTTGTTCGCTGACGACATTGTGCTGGTTGCCGAGACTGGCCCAGAGGTCCAGAGCAGACTGGAGACATGGAGGCAAAGACTGGAGAATGTTGGCCTAAAGTTAAGTCGAAGTAAAACAGAATATCTGTTTTGCGACTTTGGCGGTCTCTCTAGTCCAGTAGCCATTAACCTTGCAGGAATATCTTTACCGGCCTGCTCCGACTTCCGGTACCTTGGGTCACTCGTCCAGGGGAACGGTGAAATAGACCGCGACGTCGGGCACCGGATCAACGCGGGTTGGATGAAGTGGCGGCAGGTCACAGGCACAATTTGCGATCCACGGATGCCTCTAAAGCTTAAAGGCAAAATATACAAATCCGTGATAAGACCTGTCGTCTTGTATGGATCAGAATGCTGGGCCCTAAAGAAGACGGATGAAAGAAGATTACACGCAGCAGAGATGAGAATGTTGAGATGGATGTGTGGAGTGACGAAAATGGATAAAGTGAGGAATGAGTATATTAGAGGGAGTTTGAAAGTGGCACCAGTGATAGAAAAGTTGAAAGGAAATCGTCTGTCTTGGTATGGACATGTGAGGAGAAGGGATGAAAGACATGTAACCCAACGAGTGATGAATTTGAGTGTTGATGGATGGCGAGGACGAGGACGACCAAGGAAGAGGTGGACGGATTGTGTAAGAGATGATATGAAAGAAAAGAGCGTGAATGACTTGATGACGAAAGACAGAAGAGAATGGAAGAGAAAAACATGTTGCGCCGACCCCAAGTAATTTGGGACCAGGGCAGGAAGATGATGGTATCCGAGTGATGATGAAAACACGGCTGTTTAATATGAGACAGAATAATTAGTTCTCTGAAGTAAAAACCGGTATTATATGTATTTAACATTTGAATAACGAAAACCCCATCCAAATCCGATCAGTAGTTTTTGAGAAAATCGCGGCCATACAAACATACATACGCATATGTGGCTCGAATACAGAACCTCCTTTTTTGAAGTCGGTTAAAAAGGCGTAAAGTTCTCAAGAAATAAACATTAACATTTTGGAATGTCATTCCGTCTTGATTACTTGGGCAGTTACTTATGCACTTTTTGTACGGTAAAGGCGATTGAGTAAACATACATAGGTAATCAGTGAGTCAGCCGTTGCACCGTGAAGACAAAGTAACGAGATACTTGCATGATTCTGATAATGCATTGTTTATTGCATCCCGTCGAATCACAAAGACTGCTTTTATTTGCTCTTTCTTATTAAGTGAATAATAAGATACAGTATACGCAGTTTTTGAAGAATGTGAACAGTGACAAAGTTACCGTTAAAAATCTTAATAGTTACAAAATATACATTTCACTTCGGAAACATAGTAGTTGGTACTTTTGAATAGAACTTAAAATATCTTACGCAAAATCTTACAAAGTTGAATCAGATAGATTCCAATCTAATTAGATATTCAATGATGGTACCGATGTCAATGGACCGGAGTTAGATCAATACATTTTTTCAAATAATAGACAATACATACTTTGAATTTAACTATATTAATTCAGTACAACGAAGTAAATAGCGTAGCTGTTCTCGGGACGGACCGGTTTGCTGCCGAGTGCTGACCCAGCGGTGTAAGATCGTATTGCACAACAATCTCGGCCGATTTGTATGGAGTTTGTTGCTTAGATGCATTTTCTTACGCTTGAATTATATTATTCTTCGACAGAAAATACTTGAAAGCATTATCTTTACCATCGTTAAGTCCATCACTAGTTTTACAATCTCTATATGTATATATAAAATTCTCGTGTCACAGTTTTCGTTGCCATACTCCTCCGAAACGGCTTGACCGATTTTGATGAAATTTTTTGTGCTTATCCGGTATCTATGAGAATCGGCCAACATCTATTTTTCATCCCCCCAAATGTTAAGGGTGGACCACCCCTAAATTTTTTTTTTTATTTTTCAGACAAAATTTTTTGTTTTAATTTTTTTATGATACAGCATACAAAAATACCTACAACCCTAAATTTTCACCCCTCTACGATCAACCCTTATTTTTAGGAAATTATTTATATGGCAAAACAACGTTTGCCGGGTCAGCTAGTTATTATCTAAAATCTTATAAGATTAGTGTAATACTTGATCACTTGTTTCTCATTAGGTTTTTAAAACTTACTACTTTTCTTTTACTACTAAGTTAACATTGACTAACTGTATCCTTTCGTACAACTGTATCTACTTAAGTACATCATACTATTACATCTAAAATCTACAATCTTGTATGGTATCTAAAATGAAATATTTAAACTGTGCAAACTACAAAGGAGTTGTGTGTTGAGTTAGAGAACGCTTGTATCATATCGTAGTGAGATATTTATAGACGGGTGTGATAAAACCACAGTGAGTTGTTATCACTGACAAACAATAAAGACACAAACACATGTTGGCAGTGCATATACATTTATCTTTATTCTTAATATCTTATTACTGTGTAGTAACTATCATTGTATGAATAGGCAAAATACGATTTGTAATTTGTATTTTGGACACGTTCCAATCAATGTTAATCGCAAAGGACAGCACAACAAACTAATTAGTCTCTTACGCGTGTTCTTTATGGCTTCAAAATTTGGCTATGATTGTTTTTTGGACATCCTGTTAATAAAAGAGGTCGTGCCTGTATTATTATATGTGACGAACTATTTCGCTGCAATCCATAACATTAATACACACACACACGCCGTTTATCCCCGAAGGGGTAGGCAGAGGCGCAACTAGTTCACCCACTTTTCGCCGTTATTCCGTCCATGATGTGATAGGGGGCGAGCCTATCGCTATATCGGGCACAAATTCCAGACTCCGAGCTGATACTGAATAGAAAACTCAATATCACTTTGCCCGACCCAAGGATCGAACCCGAGACTTCAGCATTGCAGTCGTACCATAATACAACTACGCCACCGAGGCAGTCATAACATTAATACACTATGCTTTAAATACAATTAATATTACAAGTAAATCGCTATTAAACGTCTTTATCCGGCTGCAATTTTATACCTACGCAATTAATACCACGATTAATATGCTGGACGGTTAATATCAAAACAACGTTCGATATAGCTTAACTCAGTATCAAGTTTGTTGCAACATTAAAGCTGGAATATTAACAACAACATGAAAATGTAAAGCTACGACACAAAGAAGGTCGCGCGGTCATGAGAGCAGACCACTATTATTTAGTTTTTGTTCATCTACCCACATTAACCTCGCTACGTGTGCGCTCGTTCTTATAACCTTGGAGAATGTACCACTGTCTGATTACTAATTACAAACTTCGGAATATTAAAAATATTAGACTAATGAAGTTGGAAAAATAATGTGCGATATTTACGGTTAATTAAAATAGAATACATTAGGTATTTTATTTAAAATTAATTAATATTGTTATGTGATTTTATCTAGTACGAGCAGCCGGCTATGACATTTGACAAGATATTCATTATACTACAGTATAAATATGTCTATTTTACCTTGATTATACTAACTGACCTATTACGGCTATTTTTTATTTTGATAATATACTTATAAGCATAATGTGTGAAATCTTCCTGAGATTCATTATATTGTAACAAAATAAACTTTTTTTATGCCATTGAATGACGAAACGAGCATGCCGTTCGCCTGATGGTAAGACATAAGATGTTAAGTCTCATTATGTCCAGTAGTTACATTGGCTACAATGTCCTTCAAACCGAAACACAACTGTGCATGCACACTGCTGCTTGGCGGTAGAAATAGACATTGCGACTAACGGTAGGTATATAAAGTAGACTTATCGCATAAGACCGGCTTTAATAAATATTTTTCTGATCACATTCCCTAGCCAATCTTGAAGTGTCGTGTATTTATTATATACATAAAAATCTACATTCATTTTATCAATACACTTGTAATCAAACAAATCGTCATTAAAATTTAAACGAGTCATATTGTTGATAATATAGAGTTGACCTATTCAGGGCGAAATTAGTGATAAAATGTGGATAATAAAAAAAGAAGAAAATACCTTTTTCGCTTCCTTTAGGGACTTGAATAAAACCAAAATGACACCAAAGTAACCATGTTCCCGAATTGAGGTCATAATTTCCTCCAATTACATACTATATCTACATTTTATTATCGCAGATATACATACAAATTGTATAATCAACAAATTTAATTAGAAGGTTTCATTAGTACAGGGCGGCGGGCCTTGTGTAATTACCATCATCAAGCACAGGCGGTGTTAGGTCCAACGGTATACACATTCTATGTAAGTGTATATACACATAGTATATATACACAGTCTCATATCACTGGTACATATACTACATGTTAATCATCAAATTTATCAACCTTGCATCACAATCCTTGGTTCCGCGTATTAAACGTGACTGCCCAAGGAAAACGAAGGCGATAAGTGAAATTAAACAGTTTTAATGAGAGAGAAAATATGAAAAAATAATGATAATAAAGAAGTCAATGCCAAATTAAATGTTTCAAAATAAAACCTTTCCTTTTGTAAAAAACAAAAAAGTCTGCCTAATGGTACATGTACTCATTACCCATTTTATGTTATACAACATTCAGGCTTTTTTTTAGATATTTTACGGGATGTTTAAGAGAATTCACGAAAGCAATGGTAACGGCTTTTGTGTAATATGTAAAAACGTTGGTTTTAAGACGTCATTCATGTTCCAAAATTCGCCTATGCCATTCTTGTATTCGCATTTGTGTAAAACGTAGATAATTACTTCTGATGAAAAAATTATATAATACAAACACATAGTAATGGAACCACAAAACAATACTTACATTATTATCAGAGTTACTGATAGAAAAAATAATAATACTGAAACTGTTTCAAATTGAATCACGGGTATACAATAAATTTCTTTCGTAAATGTTTGTTATCGAAGAAATTGCTCTTGCTTATCTTTATCAACTGCGAATCGGCAACATAATGGAAATAAATCAGACGTTTATTATGTAAGCGAATTGATAAAATACTACAAATCACGCAATCAAAGATAATTTACTGTTTATGCATAACAATATACACAATACAGGCGCAGACATTGATGTTGCGAAATCATCACAATAAAGAAACCTTTGAAAAGAGCCTTCGTGTAGAACCGCTCACCGACCAAGGCCTACGGTCATGGCTGGCCATGGTGCTACATTATAAATCATGATAAAACATCGTGCAATCAAAATAATAGTTTTCCCGGTAGGCAACTGCTTGGCTATGCCTTTGGCATTGCTTTAGTCCATGGGCGGCGGATGGTGTCTACCATCAGGATCGCTTGCTCGTTTACCTACTAAGGCAATAAAAAAAATTATGGAATTTTAACGTTATCAATACCGGTTCGCGTTACGCCACAAATTGTATGAGCTATTAATTAATGGAAATTTAACACACACACGACCGCTTTTTATCCCCGAAGGGATAGGCAGAGGCGCAACTAGTGCACCCACTTTTCGCCGTTATTCCGTCCCATGATGTGACAGGGGGTGAGTCTATCGCCATATCGGGCACAAATTCCAGACCCCGAGCTGATACTGAATAGAAAAACTCAATATCACTTGGCCCGACCCGGGGATCGAACCCGAGACCTCAGCATCGCAGTCGTACCGTAAAACAACTACGCCACCGAGGCAGTCTAAACGGCAGTCTAATGGAAATTTAAACCCTCGTTAAATGCGTATTCAAATCGGATTTTTTCCGAATCCGAATAGTAGACATCGATGTCTTTCTAAGAACTATTTCCATTGACGATATACGTGAGTGGGAGTTAAATATGGTTTGTTGATAAACTGAAATACTTTCGTCAATGCAGTAACAGGTTATTTCAACCGGTCCGAGCGGCGTTAGTATAAATAACAGTTAATTTCTCGTGTCACGCACCGTTAGATGGCGTCGCGTGTCCCACCAAGCTTCCTGTTTCGCCTCTACGGATTCCTTGAGTTCGATCATTTGTGTCAAGTTATATTTTGTTTAGTAACATTGTGCTCTGTTTTAAAATCATGATGGTTTTGTAATCATTGGGAAATCGGTAATACTGTGTTCTCGATATTAGATAGCGCTATATCTGTCGTCGGTCACGTAATTAATCGAGTATTCTTGTAAAATTGCAAGTATTATTATGTTTTTTTATCACATAAATAAACGTGTTTTGTTGTTCAAAAACTTATCACATCCGGCACAAAATATCTTTGGTAATAAATTGAATTTAATTGTGAGAAGACGATTATACTAAATTGATTATTTTTATTCATATTAATGCCCTCGGCTTAGTGCTACACAATATAAAAAATCGGTTCCTTCGACTTTCTTACGATACAGTTCAGTTTATTTTTTTAATTATAGCAATGGCTTAAAATAATAAACGTTCAGACTGAAAGCGAATCGTAATTAAAAACACAATCAAGATAAAATCACTTTCTAATTCATAACCTTAACGAAAGCATATTGTTAATTTGTGTCCATTGTTCTTCAGATAATCGGATAAAAAGACCTAGGTAACTATAAATAAACAATAGAACAGTCTGATGAAACCTTTGTTAAATGTAACTAGATGAGTACCTATAATGTATCGTAAGTGTAAGTCAGGTCCACATCGATAAAAAAATGTGTTGAAAATGTTACCTCACGTACATAATATAATATTGTATGGGTATTGAACGCGTGCGGCAAAAAGCTGTATACCCTGTAAATTCCATTTTTCACATCTAAAAAATGTAACAACACAATTATCGCCGAATGCAACGCACAACACAAATTATTATTTTTATTGATGCAGACCCGGCTTTAAAATAGCTGAATCAATGAATATAAAAAAAAAAGTAAAAATAATGTGTATTTTGCGTGGCCGGTTGTGATGAACAACATTTTTTCATCTCGTAGTAAATGCTTTATATCATCAGGACAATGCGATTCAAATAAGAATAGGAACTTCAATGACGTTTTGTGTCAAATGCCATTTGAAAAGTAGAAAATTTGCATAGATTTTTTTTTATGGCATTGAATGACGAGACGAGCATGCCGTTCGTCTGATGGTAAGCGATACGACCACTCATAAACAATAGAAGCACCATCCAGCACCTTGAGTTACAAAGTGCTGTGTGGCATTCTACTGCGCTCGTCATCCTGAGACATAAGATGTTAAGTCTCATTATGTCCTGTAGTTACACTGGCTACAATGCCCTTCAAACCGAAACACAACACTGCATGCACACTGCTGCTTGGCGGTAGAAATAGACATTGCGGTGGTACCCACCCAGACGGACTCTTACATATGAGAGTCCTACCACCAGTGTGATACAACTTGTTAGCATATCCAAAGAGCATATTAGTAACGGCTTATTTTATTTTGTCGTATTGACTCTAATACCAAACTTAAATAAAAATATTATTGCTAAATTAGCTTAATATAATATTTAATTATTTAGATGTCACAATATGGCTCATAGTCGATCTTATTCTTATTGTAATCGCATTGTACATAATTATGTCATCATTTGATTATTACTGGCCACAGTAATACGCACACAAGAATATAATCGAAGTCATGTGGTTTTATTACTCAGGTGACAAAGCTATTTAAAGAATGGAATTCGAGCCCATAAAATGAGAAGTTTTGGGATATTTGGGTCGTCTGCAGTTTGGGCGGTAAGCTATTTCCAATCTTCGCCGTGCAGCGGATTCCACGTGTATGAGACTTGGAATTCGAACTTATAAATTGTATAAATCTTTCAGTAACCACGCCGTCCTATAAATATAAACCATCATAAACACAATATAATGTTTTTTGTAAAGAGTTTAATCAATGTCCCTGATAGTAAAATATAAAATGAAGTGAAATATAATTAAAGAATCTTGATCAGTATTTAATTAAAGTAATGTTATTAAGTAAAGTTTTAACAAAGTGGATACTCACACGTATCGGTTACTAGTTACCTCATGCCAGAATGTACTTAAATATACTCAAAATGTAGCGATAAATAACAAATCTATATACATAAAAGGAAGTTGTGTCAATTACACCAATTATAATTCGAGATGTTCGAGGAATGTCGAAGAGATTATCGTGTTCTTTGATTTTTTGGATTTGTATCCCTTCCGAATAGCAGAATAACTACAAGAACATGGAAAGTTCACGATCAAGGAAATTATGAAGGAAAAACCTTGTCTTGAACATTTTATTTGTAATTTTAAAAAATGAACATGGCGTTGTCGATAATTTTTGAAAAAAAATATAATAATAGTAAGATGAAACCCATTGGAAAAGGAAAAGAATATAAAAAAATGAAAGGAAAAATTATAAAGGTCATTCATTTATTAGTTGGATTTTCTATAAAAGCGTGTTTTTTCGTTTAAAATATTGGATTGGATTGTCATCGGTCCTTAATAGGTATACCAAATTTTGATCTTATCCAAAGTTTTGAAGGGGGTCAAAATCATGTTCAAAGTTCCCGCTACATACGTATGAAGCTAATAAAAGAGTGTTATAAAAAATGTAAAAAATATGAATAAAAACCACTTCCTGATCGCCCGTAAATTATTTTTCTTTTAATTTTTGTTATATTCTCTTCCTTTTTTATGGGTTTCATCCTACTATTACTTTTTTCACTTTTTACCATTTTCAAAGGCTTCAGCCCCTGGTCTATTTTGTATTTTATCCTTTAACAGCTGCGTCAGTTGCGTGCAGTCCCAATGGCAGTCGCAAAGAGTATACTGTATATTATAATTATTCGTCTAAGATTATAATGTCATATTACCTCCGTTTATTGCATACCGTCGCGCGATCATTTAGCATCTTTGAGTTTCACCAATTTTTATTCAGTTTTCGACCGTGTATGTATTTGAATTCGTTTTAATTAATTCTCTTTATACGATTTTTTCTGAAATTCATCAGCGAAAAGTGGTTTCAAAGAGGTGAGTTCCAAGTCTCAATTTGTGGTGATTATCCATATCTTTTAAACGACAATTTTAACAATTTTAAGTATGTTTGTCATTGCATCTACAATTAATCCTTTCGATAGTATCAAAGAGAATATAAACACACAAAGACGAGTTACGAAAGGTATTTATTGAGCGAATGTGGATGGTACGGATGAAGGGGGTGCCCATAATCGGCAAAAATGTATCATGAAAACTATGAATGTGGAAGAGGTGAAAGAAGTATATCATTATTATAAACATTCATTGATTCTGAAGCGATACGAAGTTCGCCGGGCTATGACAACCTTGGTATAAGTCTGTGTAAAGTCAGGGTGTTAAATCTTTTGCCTATACAAAATTGTGATGGATTTATGATTCACATTTTAGTCGTGACAACCATAATGTGTCAGGATTATCCAACTGTCAAAAAAAATGGTTTTCCCTTTCATCTCATACCTTGCATAATTAATTATTAATCTAACTTCGAAGATGTTAATATTATGTCCTTGTAAGCTATTCATATCATACAATCGAGCAATATCAATAGAAATACAGCATTATATTGCGTACAACAATAACACTATACATTACGACAAAGAAATCGACGATTGTGTTGTCATTGTTCGCCGCAAGTGGTTTAGAACAATTGCTTACACAATCTATCAGGAAACGATGGGTTTTACATTACCGTCACAGCACATCGTTCGTTTTCATTTCCATCAATATTCCTAAGTAACTTTAATATTACATTTGCACAGGTGATATTCTGTCAGTTTTTTTGTCCATTGAAATGAGCACGAACCTGGTTAATTGAGCGATTCTAATCCGTCCCAATACTCCCAATCTCCTTGCCGGCCCACAAAACAAGTGAATGATCTTTAAATGAAACTTGCTGAAGCATGTCTATGTAATGGCTTTTTTACAGCCAGCCTGGTGGTTCAGGAGAGAACAAGTTTCCGTCAACGGTTCATCTACGTTGCTTATTACCAACAGAAGTCAGAGCAATAATGTACGAAAACCAGACAGCGGCAAACAGAATTCTGTATAAATTATAGTAAATAAAACGAGCCCGTATTTGTAGGCTTTTAACGTAATTTAAACCGGTTTGTTTGACTGCATTAACTTTCATTGTTTCTGATCGCACTTGTAATACAATTTATGCTAAATCCAATGTTACAGAGTCCATAATGTTATTATTATAGTAATTTAAAGGGCAAAGTTAATAAAGTTCGCTGTGCTGTTATTTTCAAGACAAGGGAAATCTTCACCGAGGTTATTGTTAATATCAAAAACTCAGCGTGTTGTGATATAAATAAGATCTGTGAAAACGAGTTTACGGCTCCGTATTAATTTGGCCGATGACAGAGAGGCCCTACAGGTGAACTGCAAAGGGCCGGCACAAGGCTATAGACACAGCCTTTGTAAGGACAGTAAACATTGATACTTTATATTATTTAAAATGAAGCATCAACCTCTTTTCTGCGCAGTAGTTTTTTAAGCCACGTGACGGTAACAAATGATTTCTATCTATTGCTTAGACATCTTTTATAAGAAATATTATTTCAGTTAATTTGCGTTTATTTTACACAATAACACAAGTCATGATATGAAAGTGTAACGGAATACTTACATTTTAATTCAATTGAATATTAACTCTAGATTCTGTTGACCCATTACCGGTATTACCTGTAGTACCAAAAACTTAACCCAAAGTAATGAAAACACGCACATCCATATGTACCCAGAAGCATCGTTTAAGATTAGGTAGGGACTTTTATTATGCTTCATAAAAAAATCATACCTATTTCATTTTAATTTTAAAAATGGTTAAAAGTTGAATGTCGTGGCAGGACACTCCGTCTCTCGAGTTTATTTTCTCTTTTTTGCGGACAATTTAAATAAATACGAACAAACATTTCAGACAGAACTTGTGCAAAAAGGTTTAAGACAGCAAAACACAAAGGTTTTTAGATCACAAGATATTTTTGCAGACAACGAATAAAAAATGCTCAGCCGTCGCGTCGTTCAACGCGTGTCAAAGAGAAAACGTTGACGACCGAATTGTTGTAGGTTTCGGTTTTAACCTTTCACATAGCTGACGTCTGCCGATGTCAATGACTTTTTTTACATGAAATAGAGTCTCTCATCGCAACAAAAACTTCCTAGTCCGCAGTACGCATCAACAAAATTTTCAAGAGACAAACTCGCTTTCCCTCGGTACGGGCGCGTTCGGTTGATAAGTGGCCTAAGGGCACCCCCGCTCCCTCGTGACCTACTTTGTGCCCTCGCCTTAGCGATCTTTGTACCACTCGCCACTTGCACAACCGTGATATCAGCTGGATGATAGTGTTGATTTGGAGCATTCCTCTATTTGGATCGAATTGCGAATGCGCGTTAGAATCATTATCATTGTTAAAACTCTTGCAGTACACTTACAAAAGCTATATGTTATATTGGACATTAAACAAAGGTGAAGTTGTTTTTTTATACAACTAAATGACGATACATGCTGATCAGTTGTTTGAAGCGCTGCCTGTACCTGATTTTAGCAATAACAATAGCTTTGATTACAATGTACTGCACGACACAGAATACGTCTAGTCAAGAGGTAATTATGTTGAATTTGTTCTAATACTAACCTTATAAAGAATAGCGTTTTGTTTATTAAGTGTTGGAATATTCATACGCAAACTTCCAACTCGAATCGTTCAAGCTCGTGCCAAGAACCACAGTAAATAGTAATCTTATTTTGCAATAATGAAGCGGATTTCCCACCTTCTAGAAGTCAATGGAAGTCGCCAGTATTCCGTGTATCTAAAGTGCAAAAAGTATTAGCATTGATTCAAAAATACGCATCATCATTTATGTTCCTTAAATAATTAATTAACCAACAAAACCAAACAAAACCTTTTCAGTATTTCCACGTACCAAAATTTTCACAAGCATTCGACGTGGAGCTAACCTTTTATGGAAAACCGATTGTACAAGAAAACATTGTATGTGTTGTTAACTTTTTTCGTTTCATCGAACTCTACTGTACTATTAGTCATTAAAATATATTAAATTCGCAACTTACTGTTTTTACGATAACATCAACAGTTGAACGTTCTTTTCGTGAGGCATTATTAAATGCTACAAACAGTGCCATGTTTAGTAAACATTACGTGGCGCAACCAACAATTTCGTAGGTAATTGCACGTCTGGATTTAGAACTCTGGATTCCAATCGTTCGCTGCTTAGATCTCACCGAGGCCAATATAATTTTACAAGTCTTCATTATTTGAAATATTTTACATGCGCCGTAAATAAACCGTGTGGGAGTTATTGCACAGGTATTCGTATAAAATGGCTAGAATAAAACTGCGACGTAGCTAATGATATCAATAAATTATTCACAGAGGTCAACCAAGTGCCTTGACTCAACACTGACACAGTTAAATAGCCACGCGAATATAATATTTCTCACCCGCAGGTGCCTATGGAAAAGGAAAGAATATGGCGTAAGTTATTAAATAATAAATACCACTCAAAATCCCGTATTATTTAGTAACTATGGCCATGCAGTTATTAAATTCCTTAATATAATCTTGGTCCAAAAAAGTAGTTCTGAAGAAACTATTTTCTTTTGGATAGATTTGATTCTTTGATCAGAATTTGCTACAGTATATTGACATTAGCCGTATTGCTGACATAATATTACGATACAAATAATAATAAACAATCAAACGTTATGATTTGGTTTAAAGAAATCTACGGTCTTGTAATAAAATACAGTGTCAGCAATAACAACATAATACTACAATAAAGAATAAAACCAAGTAAGAATTTATATTAAACTCGAATTTAAATACTTAAACAAAGACGAATTTGTACCATCTCAAATTACATTGCCTGGTCTAGACTTTAGACATAATACGCCACCTTCTTCAGTGATTTTCATGTTAAAATGTCAAACTGAATTTCGAAAACAGGACAACAAAAAGGTATTCGTTTGCGCCTTTAATAATCTTTTGGTAACCCTTTAATATGTAATAGACATTGGATTATCTAAAGATAATTTAATTTAAAATGGCGATAGGTTATGCCTATAAATTTGAAAATAAGATAATAATTTCTAGATAGTGTTTAGCGACGTGGGATGTATCCTGACGACGAGCTAATAGCTTAACAAAATTCAGAACTGGACAAACGAGTTTGAATATCAGATTTTAAATGCACCTGGACATGCCCTCGGAAGGAAATTACAGCAATTGAAACCGTCATGAATGTGAAGTACATGAATGCACTTGTTTCACATTTAAACTTATCTGTATAATTCATCAAATATATATTCAGATTAGATACATTGAGAGTTAGTAGGTTAAAGTGGCAATGGGCTGGCCACATATGCCGCAGAACAGATAACCGCTGGAGTAAGCGTGTTCTGGAGTGGAGACCGCGTCTTGGTAAACGTAGCGTAGGACGCCCTCTAGCCAGATGGCGGGATGACTTGCACAAGAGGGCCGGCAGCAACTGGATGCATAAAGCAGCAGACCGGGCTCTGTGGCGTATCTTGGGAGAGGCCTATGTCCAGCAGTGGACTGCAACGGGCTGATGATATTCAGATTAGGTAATGCGTAAAGAAACATTACATGAATACGCATTTTTTTTTTATCATAACAAAGTATGTGTTATAGCAAAGCAAATCACAATTGGATTTAAAAAAATCTTACCCAAAGAGATTCTTTTGTCAGCATATTAGTAAGTCAATGCGAAAATTCACAAATAGGTACATCTGTATCACCCATTACCTACGTGAAAAGCTATAAAAATGTACAAGATTCACAATAAAAATGTATAATATTTTTTATTAACATTTATGACAAACCTAGTTCTACACTTTAGTTTGATATCAATCATGACAAGAATCTTGCTGAGTGAGCTTGAGTCTTGACACAGATAATGCCCTAAATAAATAAACTTTTCGTTTCATTTTATACCACATATTTCTTTTATGACGCATATAGATACCAGCCCTGTATTATAGATTGTCCCATTGCTGGACATCCTCTACGGCCGAGAGGGATTAGGTCTTGGTCCACAATACTAGCCTAGAGCAGTTTGGCTGGCCTAGTGCGGTGTTTGATTTTAGTTTATTATAACATGTTACTAAGTACAACAATTAAGTAATATCTTGTTAATAAATACAAATTTTAGTATCACAAGATGTTGTTTCAGCTAAAATTACTTCCCAATTTATTCATCTAACGTCACGTTTTAAACGAGTTTGCCTTTAAATTGTGCTCTTTTCATCTTACGCATCAAAGACTTAAATATGTTATTTATATCGACACATTTAGGTCACACACTTGTTACTAGCCTTACAGTTAACACAGTCCGGGTCTTCCATACTAATGTTAATAAACATATTATGTCTTAAAACATTCAAATAGCTTGTGACAACAAACAAACATTAAAAAGATCCGAATGGATCAAACGTGGATTCGAACTTCTGGCAAAATTCATGTACAGTTTTTGTTGATTCGAAGATTTGGGACCTTTGATTAGGATTCAATTTAAAAGTGTTGGAATAAGTAAATATGCGGTATATACATATACGGTAATATTGTGTAAAACTAAAAAACCAATAAATATGAAATAGGAGAATATTTATGACTGCCCTCTTTCACTATTGAATATCGAAACAATGAACGTAACCTAAACTTGATTACGAAGTTCTACATGGTACTGCACATTGAGATGAGAAAATTTTAAGTGTTATACTCAGTAAGTATAATTATTTATAATTTCTATAAATATTCTTTAAAGAAAAACAACATTGACTGAGTAGATGCTGCTGATGGTGACTGACACAGACAAGTACTTACGTAGACAATATTCAGAAGAGACTCGCCACCTATTAATCCTTAAGGTGGGTTGCACAAAATCTGACGTTAGTGTTACCGTTAAAGTTAACTTTAGCTGTGACAATAACAATGGCTACTGATATGGATCATTCATATGTTGCACCATCGCCGTAATTGTCAAAGAACTTATGACCAGTGAAACGATGCTATATTACCCCAGGAACTTGCATGGGTAATATTTTAGCAACGGCAATGATTTATCCATTCATTATTCAAATTTCTATTATTACGTAGCTTAGGTACCTAGTGTTTACATCCTCTTTGTTTCTTTTATAAAATTTCAGCGGAATTTTTTGCTCCACCAAACTCTGGATAGACCCATTATCAGAAACGCTATCATCGCTAGAGCTTGCTTGCGACAGTATTTCGCGGACTAGACATTTTACGTAGGTATTTAACAGAGTAATTTTGTATTAAAATAGGGTATAGGATGTTATTATTGCAAATCGTTTCACAAATGACAATTACCTAACTATATAGAGTATACACACAGATTACGAAAACTAACCGTAACTTTAACATTAACCGCCCGAAACTGAGCGGTTAATGTTACTGTTATTCGGGACGTCATTTTGACAATTGTTAATTTTATGGAACTAGAAAATTGCTAAACCTAAGATTTGACAGTTGGTTAGACTTGTGTTATTGTTAAAGTTATTTTCTGCAACCCACTCTTAGCTCTGTAGTCTGTAACGCCTTATGTAACATGTGTTCAGTATTATTACTAGCTTAGCATTAGTTTTACGAGTGGTATGTCTCTCATATTTAAGAGTCCGTCTGGGTGGGTACCACCACCGCAATGTCTATTTCTACCGCCAAGCAGCAGTGTGCATGCACTGTGTGTTTCGCTTTGTAGGACAATGTAGCCAGTGTAACTACTAGATATAATGAGATTTAACATCTTATGTCTCAGGATGACGAGCACCGTGGAATGCCACACAGTACTTGTTAATAACTAGTCTAAGACAGAACTTTGTAACTCAATGTGCTGGATGGTGTTGCTACTGTTTATGGCTGGTCGTCATTTAATGCAATAAAAAAATAAAAAAAGTTTGTAACGGTCACCCGATTGCCAGCCATGTCAAAGCCATGCCATGCCGCGCCGTGTCGTCTTGGTTCAGCCAAAGCCAAAGCCAAAGCCAAAGCCACAGCCACAGCCACAGCCACAGCCACAGCCACAGCCACAGCCACAGCCACAGCCACAGCCACAGCCACAGCCACAGCCACAGCCACAGCCACAGCCACAGCCACAGCCACAGCCACAGCCACAGCCACAGCCACAGCCACAGCCACAGCCACAGCCACAGCCACAGCCACAGCCACAGGAAAGAGGAAGTCAATTGACTAGCACGCCACTTCCGCTTGGCAACCAACGCGATGGGCGTTACCGAGCGGCGATCCCCTCCTCGATTTAGAGTGGGGGTAATCTTATAAATAGGTTGTACAGCGCATTTTGTGGAAGCATTCTGATATAGAACTTAGCCTAAGCCTAAACTCTGTTCGATTATAATTTATACAATAAATACGTACCTAGAAAATTGTTTTTCGTTATCTCCTGTTTCACTCAGAAGTGGGATGAAGCGAAATCGCCGTGACCTTCATGGACGTGGGGTGCGTCCACCCGGATGGGACCCCTCGAGTGACACCGAGCAAGATGAAGACGGCGATTCTACACCACCGCCCGCCAGAAAATTTCTGAAACGCCTCCTGCAAAATGAGGTCGACAAGGCCGTCGCGAACTGGATTCAGACATCGGTACATTCAAAAATCATCGTGCTGCGTCTCTCATTCCTGAATTCGACCCGGATGGCGAAGATAGCACAGTATCAGCGTGGTTAAAAAAAAATCGATCAACTCAGCGAAATTTCACTCGTTGTAAGCAACGGAACATCCACACTGATGCGCGAAGCTGACTGCATGCCAAAGGAAGATGTGGTTGAAGAGCTCCATAAGTTGAAGATTGTAAAGACTACGCGAGAAACGTTGCCACCAGGAGCTTCCATCGTCAAGGTCCTGATATTGGGCAATCGCCAGAACAACGATATCTGTACCGCTGCACGACACTACGAGTTTCAAGGAGTTTCCAACTCCCTGCCCGACACATCAAGGTCATCAACACCGGGGCTGAGGACACCGTGTGGGAGGCTGGCCAGGTCCTCACACGCGCCGAGAGCTGCGACACATCATTCACCAAAAGTCAGGTTAGCCAAGCCAAGCCATATTTGCATTTAAAGCCTTCTGATTTGCCTATTTCATGTGACCTGCCTAAAATATCTGTGCCGGAAAATATGCCATTTGTTTTATTTGTGGATAAAGATTCTAATCTGAGCATAGGTGGAGTTTTGTTAGACGATATAAAATAGGTAATTTGAGTGAAATGGAACGTAAAGATTTAATCAAATTGCTAATTAGATTCAAACAAAGTTTCGCGGTTAGCACTAAAGATCTCGGTTGCACAAATTTAATTCAGATGCCAATTACTTTGACTACCAATAAGCCAGTATATCGACAACCATATAGACTATCGCACTGTGAACAAGAAATGGTAAAATCTAAAGTCTCTGAATTATTAGAAGCCGGTATTATTAAAGAATCAGAGTCCAACTATGCTTCTCCAGTGATATTGGTAAAAAAAAAGAACGGGGATAGCAGACTGTGCATAGATTATCGCGCACTTAACGCCCTAACCGTTAAAGACAGATATCCGTTACCTAATATTGAAGATCATATTTCTAAGTTAGCCGGTAAAAAATATTTTACGTGTTTAGATATGTTTCAAGGTTACCATCAAGTGGCGCTAAAACCAGAGGATACTCATAAAAGCGCATTTGTTTGTCATGCTGGTCAATTTGAATTTGTCCGTGTTCCATTCGGTTTAGCTTATTCTCCATCAGTTTTTTATGCGGTTAATTAACAAAATAGTAAACTCCATCCATTTTTCTCAAAATGGCGGTAGTAGCGATTCATGCGAGATTTTAGCATTCCTAGATGACATATTGATACCCTCGGTTGACGTTAAATCTGGTCTAGACATGTTAGAGGTTTTGTTAAATATATTCGAAACCGAGAATCTGAAATTAAATATGAAAAAGTGTACGTTTTTACAAACTCTAACAACTAACTCTAACTCGTTACATATTTAGGACACGAAATTTCTGAAAGTGTTGTACAACCGGCAGAGTCAAAATTAACCGCCGTGTCATATTTTCCAGTGCCCAAAAACGTACACGAAGTTCGACAGTTTATCGGATTGTGTAGCTATATCCGTAAGTTCATTCATAAATTTGCTCAAATTGCTCGCGCCTTAACAAATTTAACAAAGAAAAACGTTGCATGGGATTGGGGTAGTGAACAATCAGAGTTTTAACGAATTAAAAAAGTGTTTGTGCTCCAAATAGGTGTTAGCGATATACGATCCCGAGCTAGAAACAGAAATACATACGGACGCTTGTAAGTTAGGCATAGCGGGTATATTATTTCAAAAACAAATTGATGGTACTTTGAGACCGGTAATGTATTTCAGTCGTGTAACTTCTAAACAAGAAAGCATATATCACAGCTACGAACTCGAAACACTAGCGGTCGTAGAATCTTTGAGAAAATTCCGCGTTTATGTAATTGGTAAACATATAAAAATTGTTACGGATTATACCGCGGTGCATTCCACTTTGACAAAACGTGACATTATTCCGCGGATAGCCAGATGGTAGTTGATGATTCAAGATTACGATATAAGTGTAGAATACCGGCCCGGTGAGCGCATGAGACACGTCGATGCACTTAGTCGAAATCCTGTTGACGCGCTTAATGTTAATCGCCTTAAAGTATCTGATTGGTTCTTCACAGTTCAGTATCAAAATGACAAAGTCAAAAACATAATTGATCGACTAAAATCTGGTTCAGCAGAGCGCGACTTAACTAAAGATTTCGTACTGATAGATGATAGGTTATACCGAAAAGCTCTGTGCGGTAATCGTCTTGTAGTGCCGGGACCAGCTAGGTGGAAAATTGTTCAAATGCACCATGATGAAATAGGCCATGTAGGGTTCAACCGCTGCGTGGAGCTTATTAAAAATTATTACTGGTTTCCGAAAATGACGCGGTTTATTCGGAAATATGTTGCGGCGTGTTTACATTGTGCTTACGGAAAAGGGGAACACGGGAAAAAGGAGGGTATGTTGCATCCTATTCCCAAACCAACCGAACCATTCAGAACAGTACATGTAGATCACTTAGTTACCGTTTTGTAAGACAAAGAAAGGCTATGTGTATATGTTAGTGATAACCGATTCATTTACAAAATTTGTTATTGCGGAACCAACTCGGACAGTAAACTCCATCGAGACGGTCGGGTTATTAAAACGAATTTTCTCTTTGTTTGGATACCCGGATAGAGTAGTGTCGGATCATGGAAAAGCCTTCACTGGTAGATATTTCAAAAAGTTGCTACAGACAAACAGTTCAAGCATACTTTAACTGCTATAGCTTGTCCTCGAGCTAACGGCTAAGTTAAACGTACCAACAGAACCATTTTGAACGCGTTACGAACTACCGACCCTAGTGAAGCCGGGAACAACTGGTCTAATATTTTACCTGACGTAATATGGGGCATAAACAACACTTTAAATGATACAACCGGATATAAACCTTACGACTTGATGTTTTCACGGAGTAGTAGGCCGGTATGTGATGTTTCTATTCCGGGGCGAGTAGTCGAATCGACTCACGTGAAACGCGCCACGGCTAGGCAGCGCATTGAAAAGGCTAGCGCTAAAATGAAACACTATTTTGATAAACGTCGTAAGCCATGTCACACATATAAGAAAGGCGATTTAGTACTTTGGAAACAGGCTCCCACAAGTAGCGCGATTAAAGTCAGTACTAAACTTGATGATCTCTATTCAGGGCCTTATATTGTCATAAAAGTTTTTGTTAAGGACGGATACAGGATCAGGAGTATAAAAGGTTTGAGAGGATATAAGAGCTTCATGAGTTTAGTATCTGCTGACTCATTGCGACCCTATCGAAGTGTAGCTTCTGTATCTGACAGTGCCAGCAGCTCTGATGAGCAGCTAGAGACAGAAGACCTAATTGACTTACTGGAAAGCTAATTATGTTTCCTTTTCCCATTGCGGGAGCAATTGTTTCAGGATGGCCGATTGTAACGGTCACCCGATTGCCAGCCATGTCAAAGCCATGCCATGCCGCGCCGTGTCGTCTTGGTTCAGCCAAAGCCAAAGCCAAAGCCAAAGCCAAAGCCAAAGCCAAAGCCACAGCCACAGCCACAGCCACAGCCACAGCCACAGCCACAGCCACAGCCACAGCCACAGCCACAGCCACAGCCACAGCCACAGCCACAGCCACAGCCACAGCCACAGCCACAGCCACAGCCACAGCCACAGCCACAGCCACAGCCACAGCCACAGCCACAGCCACAGCCACAGCCACAGCCACAGCCACAGCCACAGCCACAGCCACAGCCACAGCCACAGCCACAGCCACAGCCACAGCCACAGCCACAGGAAAGAGGAAGTCAATTGACTAGCACGCCACTTCCGCTTGGCAACCAACGCGATGGGCGTTACCGAGCGGCGATCCCCTCCTCGATTTAGAGTGGGGGTAATCTTATAAATAGGTTGTACAGCGCATTTTGTGGAAGCATTCTGATATAGAACTTAGCCTAAGCCTAAACTCTGTTCGATTATAATTTATACAATAAATACGTACCTAGAAAATTGTTTTTCGTTATCTCCTGTTTCAAGTTACTTATCTATGCATGTCTTAGTATAACTATAAACAGACACATATAATCTATGCTGCAATTGGTAGAAATAAGTGGGTAATAAAAACAAACAGCATTATGTGTGCGTATAGTTGTGTGAAGTTGGTCTGCCGTCTCTCACTCCGTGGGAGAGCGAATCGCGATGTAGTGGTACAAAGATATGTCGTCTATTTATAACCGAGGAACGCTGCAGCGGTGCGAACGCATCATCGTCCGAGGCGGCTTTTGTCGTGTGCCTTGATTTTGTATAATGTACTTCTGCGTGACAGTTCAACAATAACTCTTCTTGTTGGGACACGTCTGACGGGCTGACTCACAGTCGCAGTTTCATTAGCAGATAACATCACAGATGTTGTCGACAAACTTGTACACCATGTCGCTTTTCAATTTTTTTTGACACGAGTTCGCTTCACGTTAATACACTAGTTGTATGCCTGGTGGAAAGTTTTGTAGTAAATGCAATTAAATACAAGTTTTATATAATCATTCTAGATAATGAGGTCTTGTCATTCATTAGTACTTGTGTTTACATTCCTTTCTTATCGATAGGTAGTATAAACATATTATGTGTACTAACTACTTATGAATTATTACCATATTCTGACACTTTATACAATTACTTATTCAGTGATTTAGTAATCCTGTGTCTAATAAAATCTTACAGATATAACCATACATATAATACCTATGTAGGTCTTAAATTATAAACAGTATACAAATAAAAATTGACAGATGGTAGCTGTTCAATCTTACTCGTAATACTTTATAGAAATTGGCACGAAAACCTGCCAGATCTGAAGTAGAAGTCGTTACTCCTGGAATAGACTCGGTTCCTAAGGGGCGCGAATTCAATTTAAACGCAGACATCCGTGTCCGAAACGTGTTGATGTGCGGGTCTCTAGAGTCTCACCTTCAAAATTTTGCATACAATACATAAAAATAAACTTTTTTGTTGCACAAAAAAATTATACATAACGTCGGTCGTAATTTTTTACGGTTGTTCCGACGCGACTTAAGTGTCCAGTCGTAATCTTTGTCCAGGTCTTCTGAACGTACAGGTAAAACAGCAAAGTCGTTAAGATAAGGAAGTGAAAATGTTTATTCTTGTATACGAAACCTACAAGTTTTATTTGCGCCCCTCGAGTATGACTATCTGAAATTCTTGTGGTTTTTATATTGTATGGTTCCTTAAAATACCTGCAGCTGTTATAGTAATTTGAACAGCATTTTTGTTTGAAATAATTATTATCTTTTATTATTAACAATTGATTTCCCTTTGATATGTTATTGCGGTATAGAATCGCTTCATATTAAATATTTCAATCACGTTGGTCACAAAATCGAAATGTTCATTCATTGTTTTAGATTGTAGTTACAGCTAATGAATCGGGAACTCACAGAGAAATCTCATTAAAAATTAATGTATTTAAGTATGCATTATAGATTAAAGTCGAAAATGCCTCGCTATAAAGCTTTTCCGTGTTTCCAGTTTGATGTTTTTTATTCTTTATACCAAATTGAGATTGTACCGGAATCCGAACCACCGACAACGTACGCACGGCGGCGTTCGGAATCGGCGGGCGGTCGGTGCATCGAACGCGGTGAGAGCGGGGTCGATGAACTGCGCGCCATATGCATTTGATTCCGTTCAATTTTGTACCTAATTGCAATAATGTTAAATAAATAATCAGGAAACGCGCTAGACGGGACAGTAAAAGAGATATTATGTTCCATTGAAGTTCGCTTTCACCATAGACGTAACACTAGTTGCAGGCAACACCTTCATGCTTGGTAGGCATGTGAACTCTCAAATCTTAAATCTCGACCCCCACGTTCTGAAACCTATACACTTTATCTAACACAGAAATCCAAATACAATAGAAATCAATATACCCGTTCGAACAAACACAGTTCCAAAATAACCTGCAGCTGGTTCAAGTGTTGGATTCTGAAAAGATTATTGGTAAGAACTAACAGACATTAAAGCAGAATGCGTACGTGCTATTTTTGGGGATCTGAACTGATTTTTAAATAGCTACCATGTATGATGATCTATTCCCATATAGTAGTAAGTTGCAGTAATATGACAAGTTGATTTTTAAGGTTCCGTACCTCGAAAGGAAAGGAACGCTTATAGGATCACTTTTTGTCAGTCTCTCTGTCTGTCAAGACCCTTTTTAAAGCGCCTACGCGTTGCTGAGAAAAGTTGACATATGTCTACACATATCAAGTTGAAATTTATACCAAATACTCGGATATACGGTCTCAGCTGTGTAAAAATCAAACTTGTAAGTCAACACTCAACACGATCAAAAGATATGTCACCTTTTTTCGCGTATTTTGGGATTTGGCAAGGGAATCAAAACCTATAGGGTACTTCCCGTTGACCTAGAATCATGAAATTTGGCAAGGAGCAAGGTCTTTAGCACATGTAAAGGGAACAACCCGAAAACCGCAAATGTACTTCAATAACAAAAAAAAGGGAATTAACAAACTTTTTAAATTTGATTAATTTATAAATTAATTTTGGCGAACTATTGAACTTAGATACCATACAGGTACAAGTTTGTTGGGAACCCTGCCAGCTCTTACTTATCCGATTTTTTAGTATTAAGTTCATTAAATTCATGACACTTAGAAATTACATGATGGGTAGTGGTACTTCATGTTACCATTTAATATCTAGAAATGAGGCCTAAGCGTCTTTAATGACAAGTAAATTGAATTTGGGATTTTTTTGACCCCAGTCCAATGCCCCAGTCCCACTAATAGCACAAAGCTTTTAATTAAACAAAGGCACAAACCAGCGAAGCTGTCATTACCTATACGTTGGTTATCCGCGAGAAAGAGGTAATATTTAGGTAGAACCTCGGATTTTTTTTACTCCGTGATATATATTATGTTACTTGAAATAATGTAGAATGCAGACCTAACGTGCGTCCTCCATAACTTCATGTTTTACAGTTTAATTAATTTGAACTATACTTGGGTGGTTAACAGAACATGCACACAATAGCTCTAAAAAGTATTAGTAAAACGATTTATCACCTTGAATATCTCATTCATGAAAGTACCTTGCGTGGTAGATTTAGGCAGACTATTTTTGTCAGATGTATCTAGCTCTCCCGCCACGCGTCTTTTGAAACGTATTGGATCTAAATTAAAAACATAAGTATGTATTTTGCTCTGTGAAATTGGAAAATTTGTTTTTGGTTTACTATAAATTAAGAATTCAGATGTCCTGCGCCAACCTTGGTTTTAAGAGGTCGTATCTAAAATTTGGTATATTTCAGTCTATTTTTCATCGTTATTTTAAAAAAAATAAACTGTTCTGATTTATTTATAATAACATCATCGAAAATACTATTTCAACATTAATGGAATAAACGAGCCAGATATTTCGTATCTTCCTTTAATTTCAATCTGTCCACCAAGTTCCTACATCTGTTTCAGAAATTTTGTTGTATGGAGACTCAAACATGTTGCCGTTTTCAATCAAAATCGTGCTTGAAGCTAAGTAACAAAAATTACTGTTCATTGGTATAAAAGTCGATGAAAAGATAAACGCGACAATTTCTTTATTTTCAACTAGATTTTGCCCGCGGCTCCGCCCGCGTTAAAAAGTTTTTCCAAAAAAGTTATAAAATGTAGGCTATGTGTTAATCCAGAACATGATCTACCCGTGTGCCAAATTTCATCCATATCCGTTCAGAATTTTTTGCGTGAAAGAGGAACAAACATCCAGACATCATACATTCTTACAAACTTTCGCGTTTATAATATTAGTAGGATATAAAATCGTACAAAATTAATATGTTAACATAGTGAAAGTAATAATACGTCCAAAACTCAATGTATATTCATGTTTATAAGTACTTTCTCTCATTAAACCCTAAATGTAGCCGCCCATCGTATTTGCGTTGTATTGGCCCTGAACGCTGTTCGAAGTCGATGATGTCTTGATGAAAACGTTTTCCTTGTTGTTCTGAATACTGCCCCCATGTTGTTTTCAAACTTATGTAAACGACCATGCAGCATATGTAATTTTAGAGACATTCTACAGCCCATAGTTTTAAAGTCCTTTAAATAACTGAAGAAAAAGGATTATTATCATAACTACCACAAAAGCAAACTTTTTAAGGAATATGGGCATTTTTCCTTTATTTTACAACATAATGAATAGAAAAATCATGAAATAAATTTTAGGACAAAGACAATTTTTTTTTTGTAAATTTGTAAATTATTCTCGCGGGCGGGGTCTCGACAAAAGCTAGTAACTTATAATTCCATCAATCTAGATAGGCATAGGTAGGTACTTGTTAGACTTCTTGCATTGACGTAACTCGTTCCTAGTTACATATACCACTTGGCCTCGTGTCGCTTATGCTTACTATTGCTTAGTAGGTAGGTAAGCACTAAGTATATAACACACAAATGATAAAAACTTAGGTACAATGAGATATTAATATTGGATTTTTCGTGACATCTTCTCATACCAAAAAAACATAGCTCCGTATTAAAAAAATTGAAAATACCATCTAGAACCCTGATGCACTTGGCGTCCGGTACTTACTGTTTATATTATACAGAATAAGGTAAGTATATATTGCATGAATAAAAAATGCTGACTCGCTGTTGTTTATTGGTGGTAGGATATATTATGTATTATAAATTCCCGGATAACTACCACCGTACCTACAATGGTGTTACCTGCCATTGCATCGTGGCCCATGTAAGTGTGTCGCCTTCCGGGATCAGTCTGTGTATATCCATTTCAAACAAGCCGGCATAATGATGTCAACTGGCGAGAGACAATCATTACTCCTTGGTCGGCCCTCTGTATGTGGATCCCACTTAACCTACCATCAGGAGCAGTAGGGTGTGCCGTGTCAGTATAAAAAATACTTATACTATAAATATTAAGTATTTGATTTATTTTAGATTAAATCTATTTATAATATAAACTGTGTGAATAAGAAAACAGAAGCTCTGGTTTGGGCCTCTTTGCAACGTCCGGAGACCGGATCTCAGAGTATAGCGAACCGTTGCCGACTCGGCAAGTACCTCTCTTCCGCCCTATATAATATATCTACGCCTACCTACAATTTTATTGTTATAATGTGTTGTTATACTCAATAATTGCTCCATTTTAATTATTTTAAAGAAAAATAATTAGCTAGGCGTGTATGTTCACAAAGAAATGATTACCGATTTATTCTCTTATGGTATTAAAATATAATACCATAGTCTACCTAATCAAATTGCGACATTAATGACGAAAATGTTTAGGATACTAATAAAAAGTATTGAATTTATGGAAACCAGCCAACGAATTGGGTAGATGTTAGCTATGCGCGCATCTCTGAAGTTTGTGTGGCGGGTTCAAAGAGCATTTATTTCCGTAATAAATTAGAGCGAGATTACGAAAAGTATGAATTAAAGTAATATTAAATTAGTTCAAATTATGTATTAAAAACACCATGCTTTACCTGGAGCTCCTTATTCTTGTTATCTTTAAGCGATGCTGCCCTGATAACACCAGCTTTCCATCCCCATTCCGAAACTTTATTCACGTTAATTTTTGTCACACCACTCACAGCGAGGAATCGTTTGCCAACTAGATCTTCACGGTATTTATAGGCCATAACGAACTACACAATCACATTATTCACTTTAAAAACTGCACAAACGTCAAGAAACTTAGCGTTCAAACGCTCTACACGTCACACTCTTCGTTGAGCGAAGGGAAACTACGTGGAAAACATACGAGACGTTTTGCGGAACGTATATCTTATACGACAAAATATAAAAACATGCTTTGTGGGTAATCTTGATAATACGGGTTAACTTCTAAAATTGTCAGCATTTTACCTGAACTTGTATAAACCTAATAAAATAGAATGGTGTTTTAGGCAGCATTACCTACTTAAACAAAAGTACTTTTTAAATTATTCAGACTATAAGGTAATGTTTGGATAGACGTTAACTACGTCGTGGTTCAATATGAAATAAGTAGATGTCGCTATTTAGAAATGAGCTAGGTCTAGTTGGAAATTTCTTTTGTTATTTATTCTCATTAGACACATAAAAATAAAAAACCTATAAAGTTACAAAGCTTGTAAAGGTGTGTACTTGCTATTTAACAAAAACCCGAAATTATATGCAAGTAAACTTCATATGAAAAAATATACGTCACAAAGAAGATCAATCGAACGTTAAGGATTATTTCTTAAATTTTCTTTATTACACCTCAGCCATTCACTTATTCAATATATTTACCTTTCAGTAGTATTAGAAATTCTCTTTGTATTTACCTTAATAGGTAGATATATAAAGAATTAAATAAATATATAATCAGTGAAAATGTATGTGGCGTTAAACGTTAAGTTAGTCAATTACACAACAGATGGCGCTTGTTCAAGCTATAATATTATTTACGTCTATATATAAGCCTTATATTTATATTTAGTAATATTTATAGGCAGCAAGTAAAATTATGAGAATTTTTTTTATTTTTATTATCGATGAAGTATTTATAAATAATGGTAATATTGATTGAAATGTAGCCTGTAGCCAGTGTGACCAGATTAAAATTATAAATTACCAGCTAATAGATTAAAAATACCGTGTTTCACGCTCAAATAACCATGAAATATATATTTTATCCTTGAAGGGGCAGACAGAGGCACAATTAGTGCACCCACTTTTCGCCGTACGTATTCCGTCCCATGACGTGATAGAGGGTGAGCCTATCGCCATATTGTGCACAAATTACAGACTCCAGGCTGATACTGAATAGAAAAAATCCAATATCACTTTGCCGGACCCGGAGATCAAACCCAAGACCTCAGTATTGCAGTCGTACCGTAATACAACTACGCCAACGAGAAAGTTTTCATAAGAAATATTTTTCTTGGTTTTGCAACATTTTACATTAATGCTACGCTCCTATTAGTCGTGCGTGATGTTATATTGCCTATATCCTTCCTCCACAAATGGACTGTCCCACACAAATTTTTTGTTTTCAAATAGAACCAGTAATTCCTGAGATTAGCCCGTTTAACCAAACAAATAAACAAACATACATTACTCTTCAGCTTAACAATATTAGTATCGATATAATATAGTTAGTATCCAGAAGTGGTAGGAAACCATTAAAGGAGTTAGGAGATACGGACTTGACTGTTATACAATGATTTAATAAAAATGCAATAAATTATAAAATAAGTCACCATACGTAAAAATTTGAATAGAAGGATTGGTAAAGCTTTTATTAACGGATTAATCACACGTCCTCACAAGTCGCTTCGACTGTTGGCACAGTTAGCAAATACCAAAGGAATACCAGAATTACGTGCCCTTTAGACCGTATTTAAGCCCAAAATACCAAGCTTCTACAGTTACTACCGTGTACCTGGTAACATTGCCCGTAGCCATATTGATTAATGTGGTCACGTGATCAAAACAACTGTCAAAAAACCATCATGGCAGATTAGACATTTTTGTAGAACGGTTGTGTTTTGTTATTTTTTCTATTGCGATTATTTGAGTGGATTTTTCATATGTGACCAGTTAATATGATATCGTCAATAATATCCCGACTGGTTATGTAAGTATGATTTTTTTTGAAGCGTACTATTGACTGACTAATTTGTATGAGATTAATAAATTTTCTTTGTTTGAATGTGGAAAACAGTTTATTCCCGACGTCTAGGTTGCATCTGCTTAATATTTTATGCGTACTGAGATCTTATTAAATTACGTAATAAATCTCACATAAAGATGTTGATTTAATTAGAATTTAAAAAGTCAGCTGGTAGTTTGCTCGCTACCTACGCAAGAAAAGAGTAGTTTTTCTAACCGTTATAATTTTTTGCGTATTAGTCATAGATAATATTCTTTATTATGTGAAGGCTGAAGCCCTTTGTTTTCTTTTTAGTTCATCCACTTACCTTGACATGACTAAACATTTTTCCATTTCAATATTGAGCCTAGGTATACTAATAAAACAATATTAATATTTTAGTTTTCTTCAATAGGATTTGTCTTCAATCTTTTATTAATGCGTTATATTTTAGTGTAAACAGAAAACTACACACTAAAATGTATTTTAATGTGTAGTAAATGCCTAACACATTCCTTTAACAAATTAAAAATATAGTACCAATATAAAACTAAATCCTCAAAAGTATAGCTCATGGCTGTAAATTACTTAGCATTATGAAATTATTATATACAACACAAACTACAATGTTATTGTAATTGTATCTTTTTATTGCCTATCATTTATCAATTTTGAAATATCCCGTCATTACAAAAGTAACTCACTGAGATACGCCACAGATCCCGGTCTGCTGCTTTATGCATCCAGTCACTGCTGGCCTTCTTGTGCAAGTTGTCCTGCCATCTGGCCAGAGGGTGTCCCATTAATACATTTGACAATGGTCAACGTTATCTCAATACCATCCACTAAATAAACATAGATTACATATGTGAATACTTGCATTATGTAAAAGATTATTAGGATTATTAGTTCATAATATATTTTATAGTAATAGTAATTGTTGTAAACATTTTATATTTATTGCCTTATATGGTTCAATCCCTGGTTCGGGTAAGGTGATATTGATTTTTTTTTTAATTACAAGAGGCTCACATTCTGTTACATGCAACTTAAAATTCTTGTAATATGTGAATGTGATATGCCTCTACCAACCCCTGAAAAGGGAAAAAGTTGTGAAACTATGTATTTATACTATATTAATTACAAGACAATCAAAATTAGACCAGAGTAAGTGGTGCAAATAACATAATATTATGTTTTCAATAGCAAGGAACTTGTAGCCATTCATTGACTGATATTTGTATAAAATAATCAAAATTAATTCAGTTATAAAATGTAATAGGCGTACCATCTTTTCAAATAATGCCTTTGTTCATTTAAACAGGCTGGTCTATTAGGCAAAACAAGAAGATAGATATTGGTTGTGGCTCTATTTATTTAAAAATCCTTCCATGGATTAAAAATATATCTAGGACACATTGAATAGCCTATATATTGTGTTAGCAAGATCTATAGACTATGAGCCAAATAAATAGTTTTAAATATGCTTTGTCTTACATGAATGCCAACAGAATCATCTTCATAAACTCACATTTACAATTCTAATAGGATTAGTAGTGACAGCATTTGAATGTCTAATCAAACATGTTAGAGATTCTAATTTTAAGTAATGATAATTTATATTAATTAATTCAAATTGGGTGGGTATTCTTTAATTGTTTACAGTTCTAAACATTCTGAAAGTCAGTGACAATTATTATTCAATTCAAATTTTAGGTTATGGCTCCATCGCTGTCAGGCAATGATTTTGCCAATGTCAAATTAGAAAGAGTAAAGACACGGACAAATTTTGATAGGTCTAAACATAGATCTTATATTTTCTGTGACTGTTGAGCGGTGAATAAAGCACTGGCAATAAAAAAATTGTCTAAAAATAACACCACGCATAAAACCCACAAAAGAAATAATAATAGCATCAACCCAAATATAAGAAAATGAATACAGAAAATATCAGAAATAAATTGGAGAAAACGTAAAAACAAATATCGTTATAAACGAATATTATTAATTTTTGACCATTATTATAATTGATTACAATTTTCTCATGAAAGTCAATGCTGTGTTTAGGGTTTACCCAAGACATACTATGCATTTGTTACGTCCTATCTAATAACCTAATAGAGTCCCGAGTATATTCTTACAAAAATCCTTTCTAATAATATAAATGCAAAAGTAACTCAGTCGGTGTGTCTGTCGCGCTTTCACGCCAAAACTGCTGAACCGATTTAAATGAAATTTGGTACACAGATATTCTAGAGCCTGAGAACGGACATGGGCTAATTTTTATCCCAGGAAAATATAAAGCGGGACTTGTATCCCAGAAAAACTTTTTCACGTGGGTGGAGCCGTGAGCAATATTTGAACTAGAAATTACATACAACTGGAAATTATGCATACCTATGATGTCAGATAGATTTGCGATATGTAAATCTCATTCAAAAACGTGGGCAGCTTTTATTTTAGTGTTTGCATATCTCAAATGATATAATTGGCTTGGTTATGCAGACAAACTGCACCATCCATATGACAATCATGTTGCCTGCGGCTCCGCCCGCGTTAAAAAGTTTTTCCGGGGAAAAGTCCCGCTTTATACTTTTCCGGAATAAAACGTAGCCTAAGTTACTCCTTATTACATCAGCTAGTTCCCAATAAAAGTCCCGTCAAAATCGGTCCAGCCATTTCAGAGATTAGCCGGACCAGACAAAAATTTAAAAAAAAAATATTTTGGTGTATGTACCGTATATATATTCATTGGATAAAGATTAATATTATTACGTTGATACAACTCTTACAAATAATGCATTAATTTCGACCAAATTTGATTACTATAAAAATGGTTCTAGTGAGTTCATCTTAAAAGATAGACACATACTGTCGCGGACATATTTTTAGATCATTTCAATAGGAATAATTCTTTCATACATATATTTTTGGTATCTTGAACCGTTTTCGCAGCGCACACAATGTAAGCCCTCAAGGATGAATAATTTTCCCCGCTTTTTTCACATTTTCCATTATTTCTTCGCTCCTAATAGTTGCATCGTGATGTTATATAGCCTAAAGCCTTCCTCGATAAATGGTCTATTCAACACAAAAAGAATTTTTCAATTCGAACCAGTAGTTCCTGAGATTAGCGCGTTCAAACAAACAAACAAACTCTTCAGCTTTATAATATTAGTATAGATTAATAACAATGTACTTATGATATACAACAAATGCATGATCTTAATCCGTGCTTCATTCACAGCTGTTACCATCAATTAATCTTAATTGTGAAATAAGTGATTAATAATGTGAAAATAAGTTGTGTAAGTCTTTATTATTTCAAGTAACTATAATTGTCATACAAGGTTAAAAAAAACTGTTTCAAATACCTATTTCTTACCATTTGTAAAAATTATACTGTTTTACAATAAAAAATACAATTTTATTCATTGAAATAAAATAAAAAACTCCATCAATTTGTGTATAGTGGTTATTTATATTATGGAAATGTATATATAATTTATGTTTCCATGTTTTGTTCCACGCGTTTACAACAAAGCCACCAATAGAAGTCACAATTGGCAACGATCCAATCATCTTGATTTTGGGATTGGCCAGCTGCTCTAAATTTTGGCAACATCGCGCCACATGTACCTCTTTATCTTATTTTCACCTCCAGACATCGTCGAACTTTCTTGTCAGACAGTACATTTCCAAGTTTTTTCAAGACGCTATTATAAGCTGCTGTAACATTATCTGCCAGGAGACATTACACAAAGGAATACCGGGCTCGTCGACGGCTAAGACATTCGTCATCAGGGTATCCCGATGCACTGCCGGGTGCTATTTTCGGCAAAGCTCGGCCGTTCGCCTCCGGTGTGCAGTTAAGCTTGGTCGGTGCTCAAGAGTTGCGCCCGCGCCGCTGTTCTATGCAATACAAGTGAAGTGCGTTGACACGTAACTGTAGAGTGAATCATTATCGACGTTCGGTCTTCGCGGGATTTGTTTTATTAGTGTCTGTTCCGAGTGCGCTCAATCTGTTCACATTGTCAGGTCGTACACCTTGACTGCGACACGTTAACGTTACCAATGAGAACTGTTGTATTGCCTTTTTAGGTTCAACCTCGACTAAATTACGCGTACCTTTACCCAGTTTTGCGGGTGACATTGTTTTGTATAGTATAATTTATTTTTAATGTCGTCGCGAACGAAAATCGATATAAGAATTACGATATATTACGAAGATCACGTAGTTGTGATATACATTTAGTTTGTGGCATGTAATTATTGCTGTGATTTCCTTAATATAGGATGATAATTACAATGTGTTTTTCTTTGCCTATGAACAAAAATAAATTAAATATTTTAAGCATGTCAAATTAGTATTTTAATGCGAAGCTACGCGTTAATACACAGTTGTACTACACGCAGGGTACTGCTCGACCAAAATAACTGGCATAATTAACAGAATTACCGTATGACGTACTAACATCGTACTATGTAGTTACGGACTATTAAAAGCAAGTAAAGCAAAAACGATGGCTTGGTCGATCATCCGCGAAATATAGATGTCAGATGGCCCTTGTTTTAAGTTTTGTTGGTGCTACAATATGTATGCTGTATATTATACTAGCTTATGCTCGCGGCTCTCGGGGATAAAAGTCTCGCTTCATATTTTCCCGAAATAAAAAGTAGCTGATGAGTTAATCCAGGACATGATCTACCCGTGTGCCAAATTTCATCGAAATCCGTTCAGTAGTTTTTGCCTGAAAGAGTAACAAACATACATCCAAATCCATACTTTCTTACAAACTTTCGCGTTTATAATATTAGTAGGATATGAAATCTGAGGTGGCTTTTTACCAAATTTTGCATTTATTAAAAATTGCACTAGTTGCCAATGCAAAAATGTCAGAATACTGCTAAGCACAATAGTAACAGAAATAGTGATGATCCTCTTTATAGTCCAGTTAATGATGCAAGTTTCCGTTGTTCACATTACAACAGAGGAAATTATTGAGGTCGACATGTTCATTGGTTTGTCATGATGACATGACCAGAACATTCGACAATATGAAATTATCAAAAAGTATAGTTCATGCAACACACTTAAATTTAGCATTAAAATCTGAAATGGAATCCGAGATCAAAAATGGAAACAAACAAATGACATTGTGAAAGTGACAGTTCAGGGTTATGAAACATTTTCTAATAAAAAATATTAGGTATAATTTTTATTAGTGAATAGATTCAAATTTTCGAGTACTGTGTTTTAGAATTAACTTTATGTTAACATGGTAAAAATGAAAAGCACCAACATAAACGAAATAACATATTTTATTTGTTATTTAAAGAGCATTTTAACATCAGTTCACAAGTCTTCACTATCACTTGAATTGAACGAACTTGTTGATGAGTCAGAATCAGTAACATTTATTATAAATTGATTTGTCACTGTATCAATCAGGTTGTCTAATTTGCACATTTTGTCTTCTTCCTTTATGACATGTTTAACACGTTCATTCCACCTCTGCGGTGTTACTTCTTGTAAACCATCTTCAAATAAAGAAGTTTTACTTCAGTGAGCCAAATGTTAATTTCTGGTTATTGCCTGCAGCACATCATATTTTCGTACCATTTTTATAATTAAAAAAAAATTAGTTTATGTAAATATTTTTTTATGTCATGGAATTACTAGGCATGCATGTCGTTTGCCTGATGGTAAGCGATACGACCACCCATAAACAGTACCAACACCATCCAGTACCTTGAGCTACAAAGTAATGTGTGGCATTCCACTGCGTTCGTCATCCTGAAACTTAAGTTGTTAAGTCTCGATTTTATTGTGGTGATAACACTTCTATTACATTTTTGATCTTGGATTCCTATAGATATAATTTGAATAGATAAATGATCTAGGGAGATAATGTTTTTATTGAAATATGTAGCTTGAAACAAATGAAAGGGCTTCATTCCTAGAATAAAACTTAAAACATACACCTTGCAAAACAGTTATACCTACAATTATAATGTATGTAAACAGGTTACAAGAGATTACATTTTACAGTTTATTATTTTCTCCTAATTTTTCAAACGTTCCGTTACTTTGGTAACACTTAGATGTAGTTCACCTTTACCTTCAAACCACTTCTCCGAGTATGACGCATCTGTACGAAATACTTATTTAATACCATATCAGGTCTCATCTAATGTAGCCCAAAAACGACCTTGTTTAAGTCACGAGGCACGGCCGCACGACCGTCTGTGGTCGAAACAAATTTATGGATACCAATTTCTTAGTCAGCCAAGTTGAATATAAATTTTCTTACTAAAAGGAATTATTTTAACGAATAGTGAAGTAATTTGTAATTTTAATTTAGCACGCTTGACCGCGTGTTACAATACACAGGAAGTTTTACCGGTGTTGAGTCGACTTATTGGTTTCTATTTTCCAACTGCTGCCTGGTTAGAAGTGATAACTGTTTCTAATACTGTCAATGCGAATGTTGGGTTTGTAATTACTTTGTTGATATAATCACATATTATGGAAATTATATTATATTTCATCTCCACATCACCCAAAGGTAGACTGGTAGATAATGCCTAAGGCATTAAGTCCGCCTATGTACATTTTTGTATATAAAGTTAAATAAATAAATAAATAAGTAAAATTAATTTCTAAACTTCAAAATATTATAAAATGGGTTCCTTAAACTTCAAATGTGATTACTTAATTATAATATTCGGTATTTTGAATCATGTAAACTTTATTAGAAACATATTGTTGTGTATTTTCTATTGTACTACATGTGCCTTCGTGCTTTCTTTAAGATACTCCTAACTACCCTCTTTACATAAATTATGAACACTAGACAATTAATACTATACAAATTTTTAATTCCATTTCAATCCAGCAACTTACCGCCGCCTATTATTTTTACTTTTAATACCAAGACTTAAAGAAAGTAGGTTGCATTTATACTTCTCAGTTATAACGCGTTCATAATAAAGCCACGCTCAACTGGCTGTTACATCGACCCTGAAGAAGTGATGGTACGTTGCGCCCGTGCCTTATTTGGTGCAGTCAGCTCGTCTGTAGAAAGGATCCGTTTCGTATTGGTATAACAGGACGCATTATAACAATAACGTGATTGGAATATAGGTTATATTAATAATTAGTTTTCTACGCTATCGCTTTGCAATTGATGTTAATGTTATGCAATTTTATAACTCCGTTGTTTGGTTTGTTTAACAATGTTTTGCAATGATTCATTCGGAACTACATAATATATAAATATTATTCATTTGATTAATATCACGTGGCAGCGGCAATTATTAGCATTTGCATTCATTCTATTTCTAAAACATTAAATAGAATATAATACAATATTAGGTAATTCAAAAATACGCAATAATTTCATGCCAATCGATATTTGTTGGAAGTTCATAAATAGTATTTTAAATATCTTTATTGCTAAAACATCTACATTAGGTAATTCAAAAATACGCAACAATTTCATGCTAATCGATATTTATTGGAAGTTCATAAATAGAATTTTAAAATATCGCCGCCTACGAATCCTTGTATTTAAGAACTACTTTAATGTTGCATCCTCGTATTGGTTATCAGCCGAACAATGGATTTCTAACATCGCATGCTCTGAGATGAGTTTCAATGCACCAGCCACTGCATCCGAGGTTCTTGACCTACATGCACACGAGTTTATTTTTGTAAATAGATTATAACCGGTTAGTTTCCTACAAGCTTCGGATCACTTTATCGGTTTCGAAAGTTCCTTTTTATAAATTGGGATCGTTATAACTTTTGAGTCTTGAACATTTACCCCACCATCTTATTTAACTCCCTTCTTCCAATTCTTAGGTTCGGACCACGATAAAAACTTACGCTCATCAAATAATCTTCTTCTTCTTTGTCCCCCACACCGCTCTGATTATATCCATTCTTATAATATATATTTATATCATTTTCATTTATTTTTAAATTTTTTTTATATACACCTGCTTCATTTCATCTCCACATCACCCAAAGGTAGACTGGTAGATAATGCCTAAGGCATTAAGTCCGCCTATGTACATTTTTGTATATAAAGTTAAATAAATAAATAAATCTATTCTAGTTACGTGCTTTTATTGTATAGTATTTTTTTAGTTGGTTCAATAGCTTGTATATTTATCCATTTCCTTGAATTCAGCGCCTGTTACATCATTTATAATGTACTTACTTTCGTCTGTTACTAAAAAACCACGTAAGCGTTTGCGTCAGGCACTATACCTGTGTATAAAGTACTCTTCATAATATTTAAGAGTGTTATGCTTGATAATAAATGTCTCGTAGATAATAAACTCTAAAGTATATACTTTAGAGTTTAGAGAGTGGAAACGAGGTTCAAAAATAAGAAACGTCTATACACACTACACGTGGGCCCTTATTTAGTATAGGTATTTCTTGTACAAAATTTTTCGCAATTCAATAAATACAAATTATTTCATTATTAACTAATAGACTGTATCCAATACTAATGGAAAAAGAGATTGTAGACATTTCCTAAAAGTTTAGCGTTTATTTATTCTGTGTTGGTATTCGTTGCTAGGCGGTTGTGAAACTGAACTAAATAGTTCACACGTGCGCGGAGACCGTTTCGCACCATGTTCCCGTTCCATTTTTATCCACATTTAGTGAGTTCCATTTCCTTTGACACGACGCCGGACTTCACACTATATTTTATAGATAATTCGTGCCATACAACCTTTTATAGGACAGATTTACGATCGCCCCATTAATGGTATCTTGTTTTAGTTTTGGCGTTGATTTCGTTTTTGAAATAATGACACCATGCACTTTCCTCGTTAGTGTATTTGAGTGTTTTTGCTCGAGGCGAATTAGTACCTATAAATTTATAAGTGTTCAATAAATATCTGACATTCATTATGTGTTTAACAATAAATTTGTTTATTACGTCTCTACGGGACTTTAAGCTTCTACATCTATTAGCGGTCAATCAACTGGGACGTAGACTTTAATGTGATTTTATTTACTTTATTTCTTCTTATCACATACATAATTGCAAAACAAAACACAAGGTGTTTACAATGAAACTAAACACAATGCTGATTGTTGTACTATACAATTCATATTGCACATATCTTTAGTATGAACGATGCATCTGCAATCCAATTGTTTATTTTTAAAACCGTCCACCTTAGTGTGACCCAAGCCACCGTGTTTGTCTCAGCGTCCACTAAGATCGGGGTGGCTCAAATTAAATTGGTAAAGTCATAAATGCTAGCTGCCGCCTGCCCCCTTGTCCATTTTATTATTCATCATTCTACGTACGCACTTGTCTTACATTGCTGGCTTCCGTTGTGTTTGCTTTGCAAAGTTATTTGATCCTTCGCGGATTTCTATTTACTAAGTGTAGATTAGCCCAATAGACACCCAATGTTAGAGCCCACTTTCAGCGTTAACGCTAACTCGTTGAATTTTCACGCAGTCGTGCACATTGCCGGATTGTGAACGTCTATCGTGTAATGCCTGATGTGCGATATTGATTCTTTTAACTTTTTATTGACCAAATTAGTTTCAATTGTCCGCCAAAAATATATCATCGATTACCATTATTGGTTTGACTCCCTACTTTCTGAGTCAGAAGAATATTATTTTCATCAAGCTTGTCACCCTACTATACGATACAAAAATCTTGTTCTGCACAATTTCTGTTTGTTCCGCCCACGTCTACTTACGACGTCCCCGGCGATACTGGGTTTTAATTTACACACAAGTGGAATCATACCCACAGGAATTAACCAATTGTATCCAACATATGAAAAAAAGCAATTGAACTATTGCAGTTCTTTAAATTAGGAACCGATTCGACAGCAGTCACTCAAGGCCATATTGTGTACATTCACTAATAAATTTCCTACCTATTGGGTGGTCAATAAGATTGAATCTTATTTGCAATGTCTGAAAAGGGCTACTAAGTTATAAGCACATAAAAAAATGTAACAACAGCAACTATTGTACACTTAGTATGCAAATAAATAAATAAATAAATAAAAATAAATAAATAAATCAGTTCAGAGCTATATTGATTTACAAGGTGCCTAATAGTGCAAGATTGCAGACAGATCTTGATTGGGTCAGTCTCGTTTGAACAGCACAGGCGCGAGCCCATCTATTTCAAATCAACTAGCACCGTGTGCTCGGACGGACAGTAATAAAGTTGGTGTCCACTGTATAGTCGTTGGTCGCAAACTGTTTCGATGTCGCTGTTACCGTATCCATGGAAGCGGGTCGCACGCGTAACCGTGACGACAGCCTTCGCCCGCCGTCATTGAGCCTCGGACTGTCCAGCGTCCGGTTTATTGTCAACAAGTTCGAATCGCAGTTTACTCGCGTGCTCACATCCGAACTCGAAAGCCGTGAACTCGAAAAATCCGCTGATACCGAACGCGAATACGATGACTCCCTTTTCGTCGGAGCGAAAGGCCGAGTCTGGAATAGATTCGCTGTGAACATCGGATTGGCATTAGGCAGATGCATACCTAGTGTGACTATCGGGAATTTCGGTGTGTTTGCCGTGACGACGGGACTGATCGCGCCAAAAATGATTTCATATTTGGTCATATATCCGTTTTGCAGATTGGTATTTGGAACTCTATATCCGGCTTATGCCTCCTATAAAGCTGTGCGGACGAAGAACTTAAAGGAATACGTGAGTATAGTTATTGTTTTATAATAATCTTTATTTTGTCTATTGAATTGTTTCGATTATATTAAGCACGGAAATAGGTGGAAAGATAGTATCTACCTATTTTAAAAATAGCAAAAAAATCATAGATTTTCAGCATTACATTTTAAAACAATGGCAGTATACGGTAAACTTAATAGCGAAGTACAAGTATGGCCTTGTTACGGCGCACGCTCACGTTGAAACGCTTCAGTTCCTGCTGTGTCCTTTGCCTTGTTCCCGACAGTCTGAATGCAATTAGTCTGGATACCCTGTCGGTATATTGGAGTTACGATTTTATAACCAACGCCTATTAAAGGCAGCTTGAGTAGGATTTTAACAACACAATTGTATCTGTCTGGCTTGTAATTTGAAGTCCAGTCAAACTAAGTACATATATAACTTAGTTGTTCCAATCGATATTAGAGCCTGCGGTCCTATTATATTTTGCCGGTTCTAAGATCCACGTTATTGTCATTTATTTCACAGAAATTATTGATAATAGGGTAGTTTCCTATGTTTGATTTTGTACATTATTTTAGATGTAACATAAAATAACACGAAAAGGAAATTCTTCTATGAAATCAGCATCAAAATCGATTGAAAAATAAAGCAGTTATTCAATTTTGAAATATTCTTGTGAGCAAAAGTGGGAGCGTGGTGGGGATATCGCGCTATCTCTTGTGCACGCACGGAGCGTTATGACCGACGGCGCTTGGTGACGTCACAACTTAGTATTGATGTTATTTGACAGCTAGCCCTTCCACCAAATTTCAAAGCTTTATAACTTACTATTGCGCCAATTTTGAAAATTCTTTTTCCATTTGATTTTGGATTGCATACATTTTTCATAATTGTATTTAAAAAAAACTAGTCAACTACCCTATTGAATATATTTCCCCCCACACTCGACGACTCTGGAATCTGATCTACGAAAGCAATTCACACGTATTGATTGACGAACTCGCATGTTCCAGGTAAAATGGATGATGTACTGGATTGTGTTTGCGCTGTTCACGTGCACGGAGACGTTTACGGACGTGTTCCTATCGTGGTTCCCCTTCTACTACGAGGTGAAGATAGTGCTCGTGCTGTGGCTTCTCTCGCCGGCCACCAAGGGTTCGTCTATACTGTACAGGAAGTTTGTACACCCAGCGCTTTGCAGGAGGGAACAGGTTAGTGATTTATTTTGGTGTGATGGCGGTTTAGGGATATAGGTTTTCTTGTCTAAATACGCAAGATAAAATTTCGTTGTATTAACTCGTCATTCTCTTCCTTAGTCGTACGTTGTGCCCTCTTTAAGCTACATAAACTTATCAAGGATCAAGTAGAATTATAAATTGTATCCTTAGTAAAAAATTTGCATCGTGTTTACAAAATAGCAGTGATGTTATTGAGTGAATTGAGAACAAGCCTACTGCGGTTTAGGCTATTTTCTATTTAATAAATTAAGTTCGGTGAAAAATGTTACTCATACTGAAGTAATTTAAGAGGAAAATTTTAAAAAATATTCAAATTTTATAGAAGTAATTATGAGTTTTTGTATTTACAAAGTATAATTAAATTATGACAGGGTAATTATTTGGCACAAACAATAGGATCGTTTGACTCCTCAAGCCCCGCGACGGACACCGGTGTCCATATATATAGGGCTTTCCCATATTATATATAAGCGGGGCTTGAAGGACTGACATCAAATAATTTTATTTATTAGACAATGGCATATTATGCACTTAAAATTTTTCGTGTTGAAGTCTATTGAGGCATCCACGATGCGGCATTGGCGCTAATCTACGTTTTCCTGTATTGCTGCCAATTATATTTCAGTACCAATCATTGGTAAACATGATAAACTGTAATTCATTATGTACAGGAGCATATTATTATGAACCTAAGCTATGTTAATAGGTTTTTAGGAATAGTGGTCTGTTACTTATCATAGGCATAAATAGGTTTTTTAGAGTTGTACATAGGTTTTATATAGAAGTATCTTGATGTATTTTTACACGATTTTGAGGAGCAAATCGCTCGCCTGATAGTAAAGAGTAATTACTATACTTGCTCATAAATAATAATAACGCGAAATATAATTATAAAATATAATTATATGTGAATAAATGATTTATTTGTACTGTATAAGTATACTATTTCCAACCCAAATATTATTCATTACGAGTTAAACTTTAATATCCAGTTTCTATTTTCTTAAATGAATACTTATGTATCTGCAAAGTACAATAAATACTCGATATTAATATAATTATCTGGACTGCATCGGTGGCGTAGTTGTACTACGGTATGATTGCAATGCTGAGGTCTTGGGTAAAAGTGGGTGCACTACTTGCGCCTCTGCCTACCCCTTCGGGGAAAAAAGGCTTGAGTGTGTGTATGAATATAATTTTAAGGCATTTATAGTTGACTAGCTTTTGCCCGCGGCTCCGCCCGCGTAAACGAGTTTTCCCGGGATAAAAAGTAGCCTATGTGTTGATCCAGGACACAATCTACCCATGTACCAAATTTCATCGAAATCTGTTCAGTAGTTTTTGCGTGAAAGAGGAACAAACATCCATACATTCTTACAAACTTTCGCATTTAGAATATTAGTAGGATGTTATTTTTAAAATATTTCCGTAATGGTGTGTGAGCGTGCTGCGCGTACGGTTACTGCGGTAAACCACCGTGGTTATTACCGAGATGCGCAAATGATCATTCTTGCATTAAAGTAACAGGATAATTTTCAGCGCTATATGAAGGCTAGAGTAGTATACTAATTGAACGTTATCAAAATAATTATTATTAGTAGTTTCAGAAAATATATTTGCATGATATGAAAATAATCATATCCCACTACTAACATTATAAACGCGAAAGTTTGTAATATGTTTGTGGATGTTTGTTACTCTTTCAAGCAAAAACTACTGAACGGATTTTGATAAAATTGGATTAACACATAAGTAGGAAAATAAGGAAAATATAAAGCGGGATTTTTATCCCGCAAAAACTTATTAACGCGGGCGGAGCCGCAGTCAAATGCTAGTTAGAAATAATACAAAAAATATCGGCGTCGACTGGGAGCTTACATCAGAATTTTCCCATTGGTGCCACGAGGCCAATATTAATAATAATCTCTCATTATTCCAGGAAATAGATGAGTATATCGCAAAAGCCAAAGACCAGGGTTACCACACCGTGCTCAATTTGGGCACTAAGGGCGTTAACTATGCCACCACTGTCATCATGCAGACTGCCATAAAAGTGAGTGCTGGCAACCCTATCATTTGAGGCATGCTTGTATTTGTATTAATTACGTCACAGAACGCTTTATCGAAATACACGCTGAAAATAAGATAGAAAAAAAACTCGATATTGCTAAAAAAAAGTGCAATTTGTTCATACAATTTCAGCGTTTATTCAGATCAAGTAGAGCTCCTTTAGCAGTATTAAACCAAGGTTAACAGCGGGCCTTAACTCTTAACAACATTCAAGTGCAAAGTGTTAGTTGGACAAGTTTGTGTTGTGTTCCTATCACTTATGTTGTCACTTTGCAGTCAATATAGAAGCAACGGTGTGACATGTTTGATAACAACATGTGATGTAAATAAAGCGAGTACACACTGGTGCTAATTACGCACAGCTTTCCAAATCAGCTTCCGAAAGCACTCAGCAAGCGTTCATTCCGCGCCACTGTTGTCATCAAGCATGACCACCGCAGACAAATCATTTAATTAGTCAAATCGCACTCTTGATAAAACAATGACCTAATCCAAAAATTTGGCTAGATAAGTTTTAGCAAAATATGAACCCTAAAGGCTGCATCGACTAAGAAAAAAAAAACTTTTCAACATTGGGAATAGGGTCAAAATTGTTTGAATTTATGTTCGTTCCCCGACCAACTTAAAAAGAAAATGTCGTTTACAGTTAGTTTTTGTGACGAATCTCAACGGTTTTGGATTTTCTTTTATTAAGAGTGCGACATTACAAATTAAAAATCACATCGCAGCTTCGTTTTAATTTGGACATTTTTTTTTTAATTTTATTAACACGCTTTTTTAATTTCCCTCCTTTCCGACCCGGTCTATTCCGATCCTTTCCTCTGCTGCTTTCATTCAGAACTTCAATCTGCCTAGTCCCGAGCAGGACAGGGAGGGGCGAGCTAGGCAGGCGATATTATCTCGTGACGTCACCGACGGTTACCAGGATACGTACGAAGACCTAGAATACCAACGCGCTGATAACAATATGCCGGGTATTGTCGAGATTGTCGAGTTGGACAATGGTGACAATCAAGATTACCAGATGGGCGATGGTGATTCTCACGACCCTGATTACGATCCGGACCAATCTGCTCGGAGTAGGGGTAACGTTGTGCGGAAACGGAAGGTCGCGAAAGAGAAAAGACCTCGCAGCAAGTCCCGCGGCCGCCGGACTCGAAGCCAGGCTGCCATAGAGAAGGAGAACAATGAGATCCTGGTCGACTGAATGTATTCGGAACGTAACTCAACTGTGATTCGTACATGACTTTAGACAACGATTAGGATTATTTATCTAAAGGACCAGTGTAAAACTCACGTTTATCTACAAGTTTTACTATATGCGTTTTAGGTTTATAAAACGATACGTGTTTTATGCTTATCGAATTGTGTAGTCATTGATTGATTCTTTGCCAAGACGTTCAAGATTATGTGGAAGCGGCCAATGTCGCGTTAGCGCGGGTCGCATAAAAAATATGTATTTAAATTGACGAACGTCTTTTCTCGAGATCTCAACTCATTACCGATTTAGTAAATCTAGCTGTGTAGGCTTTAAGTTTTCTGCGACATGGGAGACAGATAACTATGTGTGGAACAACATTGAATAGCATGTAATCGACGCCAAAGTTTACAAGTACACTTCTATTTTAGAATTCTATTGTATCCTCTTTCCAATAATATTCTTTGCTATACATTTTATTATTATGAATTATCGAGTTTACTCTTTTCTTATTTACCATGTGACGTCTTGTTGTTCCAAAATGTTCGCACAATCTCAACGCAATTCATGTACGCTGAGGTCAGGAGGGCGTAATTGTTTCTCTTTTTTATACTACGTTCATTTTATCAGTTTGTAGTCAGTCTATTATTGAGTGTAGAAGTGAGGTAGAAGATTGCTTTCTTATGTAGTCTATAAAGTATGAACAAAGGTAGCATAAAATACAACTGAACTAATATAAATAAATAAATATAAATACAACTTAACTAATACAACTCATAAAATTACACCAGTCTGGCCTTAGCCTTACATCGCATGACGTGTTAAACGATCCTAGTGTGTATTCTAGTTGTAATGATGAACGCATGTGTTGTAGATACACCTTAATATGTGTTGTGTTTTAGATATAGTAACGTGTGACTGAATTAGTTTAATTTCGATTACTTCCAAATAAAATATATCGATTTTTGTCTATTGTGTACTTTTTCTACTTCGTTAATCGTGCCTAAAGTTATTTTCGCTTGCGCTTTGCCTCACAAAGCTTGCAGAGTACAATTTGCAGATGCTCACGTAAGTATCTTTATTGGTTATATACAATAATGCTTTAACGCCACGATGTGCAGTTTTGTTACTAAGGGAAGGTTTGCTCTTAGACCATCTCGAAGGACGCGCCATGTACTTATCAACGCGACCAAAAAAATCTGTAACTGTCTATTTAATTACTACACAGAAAGTTATGAACGCAGATATTAATAAATCTTTTACTTGTCTGTTTTACGAACATTAATCTGCCGAACACAACAGTTATTATAAACATGCAAGAGCATTTTGTTATATACTTTGCTCAATCCGCGTCCTTTATGTATTGTCTAAGGGTTTGCTTATGTTGCCATAAACAAATATTAAAATTTCCATTATTGCCCTTCTTTTAAACGAATTTTTTTGGAAATTTGTATTTGAAAAAAAAAACTTTTATATCGCTGAGTTTATTGATGAGGGCATTTTATTTTGGAAATTTGCATTAAAAAAATAAATAACTATATTATATCGTTGAGTGTGTCGACCAGGGTGGCGGCGGGCTGGTACAGCAGCTGCGCAAGAGCTACAGCCTCTCGGACCTGACGGAGTGCGAGCCGCGCGAGGAGCGAGGCGGCGACGAGGCCGACGACGTACTCGCCGAGCCGCGCCTCATACGACGCGGCGGAAAAACGTGAGACCACTCTATTGTCAACTTTAAGCCCACGTTTCAGTATGTAAATATAAAAAAATCTAGTTCGGAAGACTATCTCGGGGACTCCGAAATCTATTTTTTTTATTGCATTACTAGATTTTGCTCACGGCTCCGCCCGCGTTAAATACTATTTCTGGGATAAAAGTCCCGCTTTTTATTTTGCCGAGATAAATGTAGCCTATGTGTTAACCCAGGACATGATCTATCCGTGTGCCAAATTTCATCGAAATCCGTTCAGTAGTTTTTGCGTGAAAGAGTTACAAACGTCCATACATACTGACAAACTTTCGCGTTTATAATATTGGTAGGATATAAATATTATGTTTTACCTAACCGCAAGCACAGGCCAAACGATTATTATCACAAAAATATAATATGTTTATCCGAACTAATCAGTTTCTACGAAGGTAATAAGAAATGTATAAAATGATTTTTTTTTTATCGCAAAATTCAGAGCATGGATTTAGATACTTTGGTAAGATAACATGCAAGTAGCGTTCTATTTTTTATTTGCAGTGGATACTCGACACGTCGCAGCGCTTCTGAGTCGAATAGTCGACAGCCGATGTACTTCCCAGAAGTCGATGTGGACGTCAGAAGTCCTCGGCCTAACCGATTAGATGAACCTGATTTCAGGTATATCTTCACATTTTTTTAGTTAAACGATGAAACGAGCATGCCGCTCGCTTGATGATAAACGTAACGACCGGCCCATAAACAGTAGCAATATGATACAGAAATTAAAATTAAAAGTGCTGCGTGGCATATGCCGATAGGCTCGTCTCCTATCACATCGTGGTACGGAATACACATGACGAAACGTGGGTGCACTAGTTGCGCCTCTGCCTACCCTTTTGGGGATAAAAGGCGTGAATGTGTGTATATTTCTTTGACATTTAAAATTAACTGAACTCAATGTTAGCTTAAATACGTTAGAGTGGTTTTAAAAGTCACGCGAGGTACATATACCCCAATTTGTCGTTCTAATTAGAAAATAATGGACAAGATTAACAACTACGTATAAAAATAAATAATCACACCAAACGGCTGTAAACTGCACGCGTATGCTCAAGTTGTTTGATGCTGCTCTAATGATAAGTTTACACTAGCAATTTTTCGCAGTTAAATACTGCGCAAGAACTTCTAGATGCGTTTGCACTTACAATAACTCAATAATTTTGTACACATTCGACTTGCCGCATGTTGTGGAATCTTTAAAGTTTGCAGTCAGATTACTGTGACTTTTTAATGTTAACACAGTAAGAATCAAGAGCTGCCCCCTTATTCTCTATGAAACGCGTTATTTTCACCGCTCGTAACAAGCGCGTAACGTAACTCATCGCGTTTATCACTATGGAAATTGGAATACAGAATACCATTTCACGCTAATTACACGAAGTCAACGCGGCCGCGTTACGAGTTAACACTGTCATATAGAATAACGGGGCTGAAGTGAACTGCAAGTTTTGTTAGTAATCTAAACCTCGTTTGAGATGAAATGAAATCATTTATTCGAATCCATAAAATGTTAAACATTACTTAAATTCAGTCGATTTTTACTCTACCAACAGTTCGGAAAGCAGTTTCCACCAGAGAAGAACGGGCAAGAAACTCTAGGGTTGCTCTTTTTAAAATCAGTTCATAGGTATAAATTAGGTACAGTTCATAATGCAAATTACATATACACATTTTTTATTTTGTTTAGAGCAGTTCATATATTTACTTGCATCATAATAAATTCTCAAATCCCATACGAGTGTTCAACCCTCTCAGGAATCAAGCAATAATTTGATGATCTATACTTGTCCTATAAAGGTATTAATGACTACTTGTTCTGAGACATAGTAAGCGAAATGGTTAGACCAGTCCACACAAGCAGCACCCGTTCACGAGTATGACGCATGTTTAACATTGTAAGCTCGGACTACCTCGGTGGCGTAGTTGTATTACAGTACGACTGCAAAGCTGAGGTCTCGGGTTCGATTCCCGGGTCGGGCAAAGTGATATTGAGTTTTTCTATTCAGTATCAGCTCGGAGTCTGGAATTCGTGCCCGATATGGCCATAGGCTCGCCCCCTATCACATCATGGGACGGAATGACGGCGAAAAGTGGGTGCACTAGTTGCGCCTCTGTCTACCCCTTCGGGGATAACAGACGTGAGTATATATATGTAACATTGTAAACTTATTGCAGTCACATCAAATCATCAGAGGACATAAGCTCTGGGTACTCCAGCGCTGACAACTCCGCCTCGCTGACTCGCACCGGGTCACTAGGAGCTGCGAGAGCGAGGGCCCGCACCACTCGCACCACCGTCACCGCCATCAAGCGTCCGCAAGCCGCAGAGGTCTGGTAACATTCATTTACTCACATGTAGGACCGAGTAATCGATAAGAGATGGCGCCACTACCGCAGAGGCAAGTACTCGCTTATAGATGGCGCTACTATCGTAAACAGCGAGTACTCATTCATAGATGGCGTTACTATCGTAAATAGCGAGTGCTCGTTCATAGATGGCATTACTCTCGCAATTAGAGCAGATACTCGTTCATAGAGGGCGCTACTGTCGCTAACAGGATAATATGGAGTATTATAGTATGGAAAATGCTGTTCACTCGTGTGTACGGAGTGGGGTCGCTTGTAATGGATAGTTATCGGTCAGCTATAATATCAGCAATATAAGAACGTGCGATCCAGTTTTCCTATAACTTACACTTCCAAATCTTTGAGCTTCATATTTGATATTATCATATAGTACACACCCCATTCCGTATCATTGCTATAATAAATAAAAAAATAACTTTTATAACATAATAATAAATAGCGTATTGGTAATTTATCCAAACATTATTCTGTTCAAATTTTATAGTCTGCAGATTTTACGACGTTTAATATGTAGTGTTAAAGAAGATCGATAGCCTTAATGGCGCCTCCGGTGTGAAAGACTTGCAGTATTGTCTCCTATATTGACGACGTCACGTGCTCCACACGCCACCTTACTGCTGGCTAATGTTTTTTAAATCTTTTCTTAAAAAAATAAACGAGAGTAATGTATTTTTTACACAATTAATCACAATATAAAAATGTTCTGAAAGTTCAATAAATTCTTAGATATTTTTACCGCATGTGGCGTGGGGTATACTTTTTATCTTTAGTCTATAACACGGCGATAGATCAATTTAAATTTAAGCTATGTTCACACTGGTTTTGTTTTAGCTTCAAATTGCGTTTTCCTCTTACGCAGGCGCCATAACGTATAGTTGAACGACAGCGCAGCCACAATCGCACGAAGACCGACGCATGCAACAGAGGAGGACGCAAAATGAAGCATAAATCGCACTAGTGTGCAAGCTATACGACTCGATGACGTTGATGATCGGCTGTTTTCAATATACGATCTTAATTCTCGATCTGATCCCGAAAATGGATTAATCAAATTGACATTTGTAAACATGACGAAAAATTTCAAAAAATCTTCATTCTAATCGGTCCATTTTCGTGATTAATCTAAAAAAGTTTATTAAGATTGGTTATTGGAATCGGTTGTAAGTTGATTTTGAGCAGTCATCTAAATATTAGTTTTAAATTATTAAAAAAAAAATATGGGATCGATGTTACATGATGCAAGAATTTATAATATTTAACTCGCATAAGTCGGTGATTTAGTTCACAACTATTTATTTATTTACTGCCCTAAGTCAACTCAGCGCTGTTCATAATCAACATTCAAAGAGTGTTTCTTAATTTGGTGTTATACAATAATATAACTATTATAATCAAAATTATAAGTGTGTGGCTATTTGTATTGCATACATAATTATTATGGTTGAGTATAACATTAGGTTGCATATTGGTGTCTAGCGTATCCGAGAGATTAGCTCTCTTGTAAACAAATAAAATGTTGCTTATTTATTGCATAATGACATATTTACGAGTACTAAGTCTATAAAAGACATTGTATCTCTTAAAATTGACGTGCTAGAAAATAAACGTACTAATTCAAGTAATTGTGCTTACATTTAGAATTAAACGGTCAATGTGCAGCACAGTGTTATTCTATTGCTACCCTTATTGTATAAAAAAAGGGGTAAAAGCATGTTCAAAGGATTATCACTGCCGGAAAAATGCGTTTTTATTTTTAGACAATCACTGCAATGAACTAGCACACTGTGTTTATGCATTAGGCAATCAATATTACCATATGTGCGGAATTTCTAAATGTGGTGAGTGTAGTGCTTTAGGACCACAGTACACGATAATTTTGGCAATGGGAATGGCCATCAGGGAATTCCATATTCCAGCATAATATGTTGGTCAGTCTCAACAATCGTGTGCTAGTTTTCATAAAGCAACTGAAACTCCGATCGCCATTAATTTTTAAACTATCTTGTATACTGTGGCTCTTATTGGCTACACGTTTTATTATTTAAAAAAACAGCTAAATTTATCATTTACACCAATAAAATTGTAAATGACACAAGAATAGTCAATACTATTCGTAACTCAAAACTTATCGTCCTCTCGATAGAGCACTATAAGTTCTGAATCCTGTTCAAAGTTTAGCATGGCCAGGGTAAGAAAGGTGCTTGTTGGTGGATATACTCGTAGGCGTTGGACTGATAACCATTAAATTGGCTCGTATGTGCTAAAAGTTGATGAAACGGGTGGGTGGATATATATGGAAGCTCAGTAATATACAGTATATTATCTTAGTAGGTTTACGCTATAGCTTTTAAAAGTTTAAATTTGTTATAAGAATAACAAAACCAAAAAAAGATTTAGAATTTAGGAGCGTTACATTTTATAATTAAATTATTTTTTGTACAAAAAATAATTCACCACAAACAGTATTGACCAAATTGGAATAGTATTTTCATTACTTTTTTATTAGTGTATGGAATGCATGTAACCCAACCTCATTCTATTAGTCATATAATTATATTCTAAAAGTCTGTTTATGCATTTATTACCTTATATTTATTTGATTATAATCCCTTTTTGATATAGACTTAAGAACTTTTTATTTAAAGGAAAGTGAAGTTATCATCGAGGAGCTACACGACGACGATAGTTTTGAATATGCGAATATGCCCGCGCTTATTAATCATCCGTCTCCCTTATACTTATCCCATTCTGATCCTCCATTTATATACCAATATGTTGGTGACCAGATAAAAATAGTTCAAGTATTAGGTAATTATCCCTTACAGCCAAGTTCTAATGATCAAACTAACAATACAGATCACTGGGACCAAAAAGAAGTCACTCCTAAAGAAGCTCCGTTAGATAACGAATACAAAATTACGAATGGAGACACGAATGATATCTTTGAAGATACTCAAGAAATTATATTTAAGAACGAAAATGATGAAGTAGATAATAATACTATGCACGGTATTAACGAAAGTACAGCAAATGATAATGCAGTGCAATCGAACATACTTGTAAATAATCCTATATTGACAGTTGACAATAAAAACGAAGATATCTCTGAAACTGTTTCTGGTTCCATTCAACCAGAGGATAATACAGAAACAAATTCCACTAGTATAATTAAGGAAGAACAGAAGAATGAAATTCCTTCTGGTGAAAATATATCTGAACAAGATATTACCAATATTAATAATCCAGATATAACCTTTATTGATGTTGATTCCGCGGAAAGCGATGATGAAGCTTCTTTTAACACGCCGGATAATTCTCCTAAAAGTAAAAAGAAATCATTTAAAGGGAAATACGGAAAAGCAAAAGCTCCGCCACCTCCTCCAAGTATCGTAACAGAGAAAGAAAATGTTGAAGAAATTATTGGGAATGTAGGTACATCTGAAGAAAGTTTAACCGACATAATAAAAAAGATGCCTAATTTATGTTTTAAAGATAGCGGGCTACATAAAGATTTACAAGTTGTAAATCCTATTGCTGAACAGAAACAACGGCATAAATCTAGATCACCTGCAAGAGTACCTAAAGCAAACAGTTCTGGTATCGGCAAATTATTACAGTTGCCTAGTAAATTAGCATTTTGGAATAGAAGTGAAGATTCATCTAAGTCAGATAATGAATCGACCTCATCAGAATGTAACAGTAGAGCTTCTACCGTGGAAAAACAAATAATAGATGAATTTCAAAGTTGTCATGACTTAACTACTGTTGAAAATCTCCAAAATGATTCAATCAACGTACCTCAAATTGAAATAACAGATTCCCAATTGAACGTAAAAGAGGCCTTAGGTTTAGATGGTGACAAAATAAACGAAGATTTAAAAGAAAAAAGTGACGCATTACAAAAGCTCATTGACGCTACAATAGAGAATCACCCAGAATACAAATATATTCCCTTGCATGAAGATGTTCCAAGTACATCGAAAAGTACAGAAGTTTAGATTCCCATAGTCCTGACTCCATTCATTATAGATGCCGAAGTTAAACAGAACAGTATGTTTATTTTGTTTTGTGTGTAATTTACTAAGGAAGCATGATGTTGACACCTAAAATATTTTTGTCGTCAATCGCATATTCAACATTACTGGAAACCACTAAGATCCTACCAAAGCTTATAATTTATCTGTGTATTGATGCAACTAAACACAGTTAAAAATGCTTGATTACTTTGTTTTTCTGTTTTATATGTGTGCAGTTTATTCGATACTAATATATTAACATGTTTTATTATGTGTTGAATTATATCTTTCGGGTGTTATTTATGTATTTGTTTGTGTCGATTATCTTTTTGTACTATTTTTTTCTCTACCCGAGATATTGAAGTCTAATTTACATGCACTGGTGACACTTAATAAAGTTGCATTAACACAAGAATGTCAGATAAATATTAAATTTAAAATGATATATTTTGAACCTTTTTTCTATGATGTATTATAATTTTAATTACTTATTATCTTCGCGCAATATTAAAATCATTCTTTAACACTCGTAAAACTATTAAAAGCAAAATTGTATTTTATTAACTTTAGCTTTGATAAATCCACGTGACGAGACATTAGGTGGCACCATGCACACTATAACAGATATGCTTTTGCTTTTTTGAGTTAGTTTTCAATTTAATTCTTTTATTTTCAGGCAATGCTGTCGGCATCTGCTACAATCCCTCGCGCAAAAAAATCTAGTAAAAGGAGAACTCAATAGACAAATGCATACCCCAAATAAGTATATAATATTAAAACTATGCTCATCTTAAAGTCGCATCTTCATACAGTTCTTTGTTAAAGACGTGATAAAACACTCATTACTAAAATATTGTCACAGATATAAGTTATTACGCTATATGAACTTACCTAAAATTCACAGTTAAAATATATTCTTTATAAATAGCTAAAATATAATTTGTACATGACAGTACTTTTTAGGATTAAATTTTTTATCCAGCATGACGCCTCAATGAAAATGCGCCTCCACCCAGCTTTTTACTTAGTATCAACGATTATAGTAAACCCTAAATCCTCAGCATGAAATTATCAGAAAAATGAAAAACACTGCTTTTCCACATAAATCATAATCCAGCAATGCTTTATATTTGCGATATAATACATTTGAAAACAAGGCACTGAATTCGCAACTATTTCAATCTCTAGTATCTGAATAAGATCTATTACAGGCAGTTATTTCTTATTGTATCAATTAAATATGAGGTCTGACGGCTCACTTGTTTCAAAACTCATAATAGTTATTTAAATAATTAAATTTGTTGCATATATTTATTGTCGCGTCTTTATAGGCATGAAATGCACAATTTTATCAATAATATATGGTTTATGAGGACTTGTTTCTCAATAATGATACTCGTTTTGTCATTCATACTTTATCTATACTAATATTATAAAGCTGAAGAGTTTGTTTGTTTGAACGCGCTAATCTCAGGAACTACTGGGTCGAATTGAAAAATTCTTTTTGTGTTGAATAGCCCATTTATCGAGGAAGGCTTTAGGCTATATAACATCACGATGCAACTATTAGGAGCGAAGAAATAATGGATAATGTGAAAGAAAACGGGGAAAATTATTCATACTTGAGGGCTTCCATTGCGTGCACTGCGAAAACGGTTCAAGATACCAAAAATATATGTATGAAAGAATTATTCCTCTTGAAATGATCTAAAAAAATGTCCGCGACAGTATATGTCTATCTTTTAAGATTAACTCACTAGAACCGTTTTTATGGTAATCAAATTTGGTCGAAATTAATGCATTATTTGTTAAGAGTTGTATCAACGTCATAGTCATAGAGTGATTCAACGGGAAGGTTTTTATGTACTTTTAGCCCGGAAAAACTTATTAACGCGGGCGAAGCCGTGGGCAAAAGCTAGTTTATATCATAAATCTATAACACAAAATTAAACAATTAGCATATTATATTTTAAGCACAAAATTATTTTGTTTACGCACAATTGTGAAACGCAACATTTTTTTTAATAACGGTTATTTTTAATATTACGATTATGCATGTGTTATATACATGCCTTTTGCATTCTCATTGGTAAATTATATTTTTGCCAAAATTTGCCAAATATGGAACAGAAGACAAGTTGATGATTAGCTAATTTTATTTAATAGTCATATTTATTAGAATTAGTTTGTAGAGAAAATACACTAGTCTATAATGAAATACATGAATATGGCTTCGATGAGGCTTTCATATCGATGTTTAAAGGATTGGTGGGAATCCATTACTTATTAGACTGCATGTGTGTTACAGAGGTTCTTCAAGAATATATTTCGATTGTTAGGTAGATAACTGTAACAATGTTGGCTTAATTATTATGTGGTTGTGTTAGTACCAAACCAAATTTTAAAGCATATGTGCTTGCGATTTACAAACTTGCACTATTTAGTATGGTGGCATCTTGATTGTAAGAATAAAAGATCTTGAATGAATATTGGAATGTAATTTAAAAGTAAGAAATAAGTAATACATTATCAATTTGGATATTTATATTTTCTCCAGAAATATAGACATAATCGTATTATAATCTACATTTATTAGTTAAATATCTGATCTCCCCACGACCATGTTAAGTTCCTTAAAATAAAGAGGTGTACATTTTAGGAATATGATTGTGGTTTGCAAATATTGCAGTATTATGCATAATAATTTTGAGGGATAAATACTAATTTGGACAAGAGAGTATTTATTATTTGGACATATTTTGTGTTATTTAGCTTTTATTGTGTTTATGTGGAATCTCAATGACAATGTATTGAAGTTACCCTGTAATTTTATTATTTGTTGTTTGTCTTAACTGGATGGTTGAGTGGTCAGTTTTGCATAATTTTTGTGTTTGAGTTTATGAAATAAATATCTTAAAATAATAATTACAGCATTAGTTTTATTTATTCAATTCCTCCAATTCTTAATTTCAGGGTATCCAATATAAATTTACTATGGTCGCTTTTGTAAGTATTGTCCAACAATTGGTGTTCCAATACATTCAAAGATTCTCCATCCCATGGTTTAATCCAAAACAACAAAGAAAACAATTTGTGGTAACTACATGTATCATTTGTAGCATCAGATATAACAATGTTTGGTAAATTCTTCACAATCATGACTAATTTGGGGTTTACAACAGAGTTGAAAATTTTGTTGTTTTGAACAGCAAATTTATGGAGTATATCAATGCTTTGTACAGTTATAGAGTCACCTAGTAATATGTCGGGTAAGTTTTTAAGCCACATACCATGGGCATCAATGTTATGGAAGTGGCTTAATTTGTCATTCAGGCTAATTTTACACAAAAGACTGAAAATCTGTTGTTTGAACAAACCAGAAGTTTTATTGAAATAGGTCCATATAATTTTTCTAAATAATGAGTCCATGATAGACATTGATCTAGTCCAGCTGTTAACGTCATTAGAAAATATTGAATGCATAACTCTCATTATAGTTTCATTGGTCTCTTCCTGTGTGTTTTGGCCAAACATCTTTTCAAGATAATTCAGAACTGAGAATATCTCTTTGTTATGTGACTTCATATTAACATTTGGATTCATTAAAATAAATAAATTGCAGATCTCTAAATTTTCGCAAACCAACTTTGGATCTGTTACACCACTTTCAAATTCAGAATTCTCAGGCTTAGATTTGAGCCTTGTGTTAGTCACATATGGGAATAAATTCAGAAAATACTGAGTGAATTGTTGTCTATACTTTTGGCAAAATATTGTTTGCATGTTAGAACTAGGATTCTTTTTGGATAAATATTTGACTAGTTGCCACAGCAAGCACATTACTTTAAGAGTGTGTTTAAGCAGTGATGCTGCATCCTCATTTATAACAGTTTCAAAATTTCTCTCTGAATTTGTATTAGGGCATACTTCAAGCCATGTTTCAAACAACAAAGGCATCAAAGTGTCAATGTATTCCAAAAATTTTGCAACTTCATCTACTGGCTCCACTTCTAGAGACTTCTTTGGTGAGAAGCAAGATAAATAGCAAACAGACACATAGCTTGGATTGAATAAATTACAATGGTTTAACTTTGTCTTGTCAAATATATGAGTTTTGGCAGAAATAGGCTTTTCCGTTTCATGCATGTTATTATGATGTACAAATTTATCCAGATAATCTTGAAGTCTATATAAAACTTTCACTCTCCATTTTATGCTTGTTATTTGGCTCCCCATGTTCACTGTTAAAGTTCTTCCTGGTTTAGAATCAACTCTCAATTTTGAAATCATATCAAGGAAATTTGGCATGATCTTATAAAAATGCTGTGCCACATTTTGTGGTGTACAAGACAATAGGATATCCAGAAATAATAAGGAATCTTCTTGTATTCTATTATCAATGTGTGTCATAGCACTTCTCAAATATGTAGATATTATGTCAAAAAATGGGTCTATAGTGTTAATGCTGGCATGTGATAGAATTATGTGTAAGACTTTTATAGATTCACGCCGCAACTGGAAAAGAAAAATAAATTTATGTATCAAGCATTATATGTTATGTTACACATTTTAAGTCCAATGACATAATATAACTGAAAAAAAAAATATTTGCTGCAAAATATGTTTTTTATTTCCTACTATTAAGTTTTTATGGAATATCAGTGATGTAATTGAGTTGTCAAGCCCCGTTACGAACGCCGGCGTCCGAGTATATAGGGTTTCCCCATATATATATAAGCAGGGTTTGACGGGTTAATTTAGACTTATTAGACTCCACCATTAAATTATTCTTTTCAATGAATACAGGTTAATACAATGCCTTATGTCTGCCTTTTAGGATTAGAACCTGAAATATATTAAGTGCAAAACCTAATTTCCCTAATTAAATATAAGGTTATAATAATTTTCAATGGGTACACTTTTTAAATTATTTATTACGAATTAAGTACTTACAACTTTCTCAACATTTAAAATTAATGGAGTAATTCCAAGGACAAGTTGCCCCAGGTTTTTGTCTAGTACATTTGGATGCACTGTAACAAGTTCCATAAGATCCTTAAGCGCTTCTATTCGTGTATTTGTGTTGAAGTGATTTAGCCGGGATAGTAATTCTTTAACATTAAGTTTTCTAGTCGACAGAGCCTCAGCAACCTCATGTTTTTTAAGTTGTTCTTTGATTACAATTTTTTTAACCTTAAAATTCGTCTTGGTTACATTCGTCCCTTTTGGTAAGTCTTTTTTAGCTTTAAGCTTAGTTTTGGCTTTCTCTGATTTAAGAAACTTCTGATAACGTGTTGCACCTGTCTTCGGCATCTTCAGTAAAAAAAAACTTTCAGTTGGCGTGAAATAATTGCATTTATCAACAAATACAAAACAAGACCGTACCGCAAAATTTACTCAATTTAATTCAATTTTAAGGTTATGGCAAAGAGTTTTTTTTTTTTTTTTTTTTTTTTTTATAATTCTCCCTTACAGGGAAGGCAAAGGGTTCAAGCCCATACAGCCTCGTCTTAAGTGATATCTCTGGTTGTCGTAGTAAAGCAGTGGCTACCTTACCAAGACTTTATCAAGGAGTTTTGGCGGCAACGAAAAAACACTTGATTGACACAGTTGTTTCAATTCACTTCATTTGAGCACTTTAATAGAACTATATTGGATAATATACCACCACAATTAAGCAATATAACACTAAGTATCACCAAAATAATAAATTAAAACAAAAGCACCTCATGACACTTTCACGTTCCCGCCAAAACTCCCTGGCAAAGAGTATTATATACATTGGGAAGGTTATTTTTTTTTTTTTGTTAATTTATTCATGTCCATGGATACAGAGTCCTTCAGACGCATACTTGTTTCTTTTTTAATTATCCTCAGTACTTACTAACTACTATGTCAAAGTAAAGCAGTGGTTACCTTACCAAGACTTTATCGAGGAGTTTTGGCGGCAACAAAAAAGCACTTGATTAGCACAGTTATTTCAATTCACTTCATTTGAGCCCTTTAATAGAACTATATTGGATAATATACCACCATAATTATGCAACATAACACTAAGTATCACCAAAATAATGAATTAACAAGAGCACCTCATGACGCTACCAAGTTCCCGCCAAAACTCTGGGAAGGTTATGGCCAGTCAGTGTTGCTAGGGCACTTGAGTCGTAAAGCCTGCACTACGCTACTCGCGAAGTTGATCGAGGTTGGCCGAATAAGATAGTGTGGAAGGGCACTTCGCTTCGCCTCGTGCAACCTCGCCTCGCCTCGGGCGACTTCTAGAGGTGATCATTAAACGTTATAACTGTTAATTTAACTCATTATAAAAAAATAGCTGTTAATTATATTAACTACTATTGCAATATTCATTAAACGTTTAAACTAATGAACGGACTGCGGAGGCAGTTAATGCCATCTGTTAATTTATCATTCAACTAAACTTGATAACTGCTAATCATAGAAAAATGCTAATAACGCTAATATAGGTTATTTATTAAATGAAATTTAATACTACTAACAAGCACAAAAATGATATTTTTTCTTTAGCTAAGACTTAAATTATGCCTTGTCGTGATTTGTGAATAATAAAATCGCCACTTGCAATGATTGCGAAAATAATTTTATTTAGGTAACGTCAGAATTGATAAAAGTGGCCGCCATTTTGAATTTCTTTGTTTTAAGGCCAATTGACCTCAAAATCGGTATGTGGGTATAACTTTAATTACCAAAGACTGATCCAATGTCAGAATTGAAAAAAGTGGCCGCCATTTTGAATTTCTTTGTTTTAAGGCCAATGGACCTCAAAATCGGTATCTGGATATAACTTTAGTTACCAAAGACTGATCCAATGTCGGAATTGAAAAAAGTGGCCGCCATTTTGAATTTCTTTGTTTTAAGGCCTATCGACCTCAAAATCGATATCTGGGCAGGCCTGTAGGTACAAAAGACGGATCCAATGTTAAAATTGAAAAAAGTGGCCGCCATTTTGAATTTCTTTGTTTTAAGTCCAATCGACTTCAAAATTGATATCTGGGCAGGCGTTTAGGTACAAAAGACGGATCCAATGTTAGAATTGAAAAAAGTGGCCGCCATTTTGAATTCCTTTGTTTTAAGGCCAATTGACCTCAAATTCGACATCTGAGTATAACTTTAGTTACCTAAGAACATTCCAATGTCGGAATGGAAAAAGTGGCCGCCATTTTGAATTTCTTTGTTTTAAGACCTATCGACCTCAAAATCGATATCTGGGCAGGCCTGTAGGTACAAAAGACGAATCCAATGTTAGAATTGAAAAAGTGGCCGCCATTTTGAATTTTATTGTTTTAAGGCCTATCGACCTCAAAATCGATATCTGGGCATGGCTTTAGGCACAAAAGAAGGATACAATGTTGGAATTGAAAAAAGTGGCCGTCAATTGGCCTTAAAACAAAGGAATTCATCCTTTGTTTTAAGGCCAATTGACCTCAAAATCGATACTGGGCATGACATTGATAGTAATAGTCACATTTAATGTTAGACTTAAGAAAAGTGGTCGCCAATTTGAACTTCTTTGTTTTAAGAATGATTGGATTTAAGATAGATATTTGGGCTTGTCTTTAGACAAATAGAATAAATCGAGGGTGGAATTTCAAGAACTGCATTCCATGTTAAATGTTCTTGTTTTAAGGGCTATTGGTTTTAAAATCAAACTCCGCTGGACATGGCCACAAACTATAGTAGGTTATAGAACTTTTAAATAATATGGCCACCATCAATGCTTATTCAATTCTCTTCAATAACGATATCGCAGGTTTGTTATGTCGCAAAATAAAGAATTGAAGAACAAAGAAGTGGCCCGTGGCAGCAAACAGCAAATGAAGTAAATTCTTGTGTGAAAGCATCAAAATCGGTTAAAAATCAGGGAGTCGCTAACAATTCAACTATTGCTATAAGAATAATTAGCCGCGTAGTAGAAATTATCTTACTATATTTTTCTTCCCCCACATCGTTATGCCCTGTTGGTTGACCATTCAATTAATGTATCTTTTTTTTTATTTACCCCCCTTCACCAGAATTTAAAGGCTACTCACGTTGATTACCTTATTAATTTTTTAAACTATTTCATTTTGATGTGACTGCGTATTTAAATAGTTAAATTTGTAAAATTACAACCTCGATCAGTCAACAACAACACAGAAGTTTTTGAACAAAGAAGTTCAAAATGGTGACCACTTTTCTTGAGTCTACCATTAGATCTGTTTTTTTACTAACGATGGCATGCCCAAGTATCCATTTTGACGTCAATTGTTCTAAAAACAAATAAATTCGAAATGGTGGCCACTTTTTTCAATTCTAACGTTGGATCCATCTTTTGTACCTAAAGCCATGACCAAATATCGATTTTGAGGTCGATTGGCCTTAAAACAAAGAAATTCAAAATGGCGGCCACTTTTTTCAATTCTAACATTGGATCCGTCTTTTGTACCTACAGGCCTGCCCAGATATCGATTTTGAGGTCGATATGCCTTAAAACAAAAAAAAATCTAAATGGTGGCCACTTTTTTCAATTTTAACATTGGATCCGTCTTTTGTACCTACAGGCCTGCCCAGATATCGATTTTGAGGTCGATAGGCCTTAAAACAAAGAAATTCAAAATGGCGGCCACTTTTTTCAATTCCGACATTGGATCAGTTTTTAGTAATTAAAGTTATACCCAGATACCGATTTTGAAGTCAATTGGCCATAAAACATAGAAATTCAAAATGGCGGCCGTGTATACCAATTCTAACATTGGTTCTGAATAGTATAGTGCTAATGTCCATAGTAAATAAATAAATAAGTAATATAAAGATACATACTAACATAATTTTATGGTGTAAAAAATTGAACAGTCACTACACCTCAAAGCAGATTATTTCAATTGTATGAACGGCACGCAAGCGTCATTTACACAAATGTTCATGAATACGTAATAATTAGAAAATGTTTATTTCGAGGCTGTTATTGTGAAAAAAAATTAACTTGTTGGTTATTGGCTCAATGTTAAAAAATTTAACATAATTAAAATAAACGACGCAAGACACGTGTTGAACATGTTATCGCTAATGCTTTTCACGTAACTCCTTACTTCTTGACCGTTATAACTTAACTATTAATTTAACACGTTATTTTTTTTTAATGTTTAACTATTAACCATTAATAATTTTTAACCATTAATCACATCACTAGCGACTTCCAGTCGTTGTCGGTTTTTGCGCCCGAGTCAAAGGACTCGAAGTGTTCCGAGGTTCGAACACGAAGCGTCTTACTACACTACTCGGCTCACTTCAGTTCGCATCGAGACGTCATGAGCACAGGTTGTATTCAACGTTCCGTAGGTAGTTTACAGCACACGATTAACAGTACTGTTATAATCTTTAAAACTACGCAACGAATTTTGATGCGGTTTTTTTATAAATAGATAGCTAATAGAGTGATTCAACCGGAAGGTTTTTATGTACTTTTAGCTCGAAAGAACTTATTAACGCGGGCGAAGCCGCGGGCAAAAGCTGATCTATAATAATATATTGCAATTAAAACAACGATATTTATTTAGAGCTTTGCGGTATAACGTTACAAAAGCCCCTTATTCACTATGGCACCATCTTTACAACGCCAGCACCATCTATCAAAACACCTGATTTAAAATTAAAATATTTCATACAAAAAAAAAAGCAAGATCCGGGGACAAAATAGCCGATCTATAATGTGTTGATAAATATCATCGAAATCCGTTCAGTAGTTTTGGAATTTACTTCTAAAAAATATCAAAAACATTAGCATCATACTACTGCCTCGATGGCGTAGTTGTATCGTAGTTGTATTGTAAGTGATATTGAGTTTTTCTATCCAGTATCAGCCCGGAGTCTGGAATTTGTGCCCGATATGGTGATAGGCTCATCACCTATCACATCATGGGACGGAATAACGGCGAAAAGTGGATGCACTACTTGCGCCTCTGCCTACCCCTTCGGGGATAACAGCGTGAGTACGTGTGTGTGTGTATTAACATCACGCATCCATTTCTTTTTAATTTTCGTTGAATTATAAATACGCACGTAGCAAAATCAAGATTTAATGTATTAAGGATACGTTTCATTTCGTCATGGCACTTTCCATTCAGGGCCATCTCTGAGTGTGATATGGAGTGAAATACTTTTTAGGCCTGCACTAGTTTTAGGTGCATTCAATTTAAATGCGTTCGTAAACTGTTTACAATAAAAATCTAGTATTACAAATCTCGTTGTTCTCAAAAGTTACGAAAATTGCCTTAAATATAAAAATTACTTACATGTTACGCAAGGGGGTAAAAAGTAACGAAAAATGTAAGAAATGTAACCTTCTGGCAACGCTGGCGTACGCCGCACGCCAAAGAGCATTATAATACACTATGCCGCACGCAGTGGCCTCGGACTACAAAATGTGAAATCGGTAGAGTTGCCAAGAAAAATCGGTATATTTAGAGCAAAAATCGGTATATGCAAAAAAACAAGCAATATTAAATGAAAATCCCCTTAATTTTAAACTCTAGGGACTAGCCGCCCCTTTAAAAATACTGCCTCCTGCCGCCCCAAACAGCAATATATTTAACCAAGAAATCGCAAAATATGAAAGAAAAGGGGGATTTTAGCTTCAAATCGGGAAAATCTTCTAGCTTTCAAAAACTCGTTGAAAAATCTTGCCATTTGGGTAGGACAGGCCCAAAATCTGTAGAAATACCGAAAAATCGGTAGGTTTGAGACCACTGGCCGCACGCACGATATCTGGCGCAATAATTAGTGTTTTCGATATTTTTTTTTGTTAATTTATTCATGTCCATGGATACAAAGTCCTTCAGACGCATACTTGTTTCTTTTTTAATTATCCTCAGTACTTACTAACTACTATGTCAAAGTAAAGCAGTGGTTACCTTACCAAGACTTTATCGAGGAGTTTTGGCGGCAACAAAAAAGCACTTGATTAGCACAGTTATTTCAATTCACTTCATTTGAGCCCTTTAATAGAACTATATTGGATAATATACCACCATAATTATGCAACATAACACTAAGTATCACCAAAATAATGAATTAAAACAAGAGCACCTCATGACACTACCAAGTTCCCGCCAAAACTCCAGTGTTTTCGATAAAGTTTGAAGTGTTGCCAACCCTATTGTTTTAACAGTAGATTTACCGTTTTAGCTTTGGTGCCTGGTTTCTGTTTAGAGTCGAAATTTTACTGTTTTTTGTTTTATTGATTTTTACATGCGTTTTCACGGGTTTTGTGCACAGGTTAGTAAATGACTACATACTAAAATGCTGCACGACCTTTTTTTTTCTAGGTCACCACCCTATCCACTTCCCCTACTTCTTAGACTTTATCGAGGGAAATCTCGAAATCGAGGACTTTTTATTTGGTTCTCGCTAAAAATCCCCGATACTACTGTTTTCGCCTGTTTTTTTTTTTGTATTGGTGAACTGTTGTTTTCAACAGGCTTTTATTAGCTTCAAACATACGTATGTATTTATGTAACTGACACTTTGAACATGATTTTGACCCCCTTCAAAACGTTTGGTTAAATCGAAATTTGGCATACTTATCAAGGACCGATGGCAATTCAATATTCTAAAACACGCTTTTATAGAAAATCCAACTTAAAAATTGATAAATTTTAGTTTATTTATTTTTAGTGGCTGGACCATAGTAGAATTATAACTAAACTGGCTACTCTTATGTGTAAAAACTTCCTACTGATTTTTCGTGACTTCTGTTGGGCAATAATAGAATAGAACTAAAAAATTAAAAATAAATAATAGTTTAAAAAAACTAAATAAAAAACGCTTTATAGAAAATCTAAATAATTAGAAAATAAATTTTAATATATTTGAATTTTATTATGAATGCGATTCCAGATTTATGAGCTCGGCCTACGATTCTAAATATGCCCGCGGCTCCGCCCGCGTGAATGAGTTTTTTCGGGATAAAAGTCCCGCTTTATATTTTCCCGGGATGAAAAGTAGCCTATGTGTTAATCCAGGACATGATCTACCTGTGTGCAAAATTTAATCGAAATCCGTTCAGTAGTTTTTGCGTGAAAGAGTAACAAACATCCATACATCCAAACATCCATACATTTTTACAAACTTTCGCCTTTATAATATTAGTAGGATATAGTGCAGTCTGTGGCACTCTTGCCAAATTTGGTTTTCTTTAAAATTTAGATAATTCTAAGGTCATGGGAGGAGAAAATGTTTGGGAAGTGCTTGAGGGTAATAAATTAACTGACTTCGAGTGAAAATACACTGTATTAATTGTGTGCACAGTGCAGCAATCCTTTTCTTATGAAAAATCGGTAATTTTATTGGCCACTTCCTAATCATTTCTAGAGGTTTTATAAAGCAGAAATCTGGCAACACTGGAAATATTATGTCATCCAAGGAGTTTTGGCGGGAACTTGGTAGTGTCATGAGGTGCTCTTGTTTTAATTCATTATTTTGGTGATACTTAGTGTTATGTTGCATAATTATGGTGGTATATTATCCAATATAGTTCTATTAAAGGGCTCAAATGAAGTGAATTGAAATAACTGTGCTAATCAAGTGCTTTTTTGTTGCCGCCAAAACTCCTCGATAAAGTCTTGGTAAGGTAACCACTGCTTTACTTTGACATAGTAGTTAGTAAGTACTGAGGATAATTAAAAAAGAAACAAGTATGCGTCTGAAGGACTTTGTATCCATGGACATGAATAAATTAACAAAAAAAAAATATGTCATCCAATGTTAACAATGGTTAAGAGTTTTGGCGGGAACGTGGTGGAAGTGTCATGAGGTGCTCTTGTTTTAATTCATTATTTTGGTGATACTTAGTGTTATATTGCATAATTATGGTGGTATATTATCCAATATAGTTCTATTAAAGTGCTCAAATGAAGTGAATTGAAATAACTGTGCCAATCAAGTGTTTTTTCGTTGCCGCCAAAACTCCTTGATAAAGTCTTGGTAAGGTAGCCACTGCTTTACTACGACAACCAGAGATATCACTTAAGACGAGGCTGTATGGGCTTGAACCCTTTGCCTTCCCTGTAAGGGAGAATTATAAAAAAAAAAAAAAAAAAAAAAATAACAATGGTTAACAACTCGTCTAATTCTCACGTGTGAAAAGGTTATTTTACAATATTATTAAAACATTTTGTTGGAGGAACATACATTTATTACAACAAAATGAAAGTTAAGAAGCAGCATCGTAAGAAAAAGTATTTACATAAGTTAAACAGGAAACGTATGAATAAAAAACAGAACAAGACTGGTGGAATAGAATGGTAAGTTAATTTACGTTGTGATTTATCTAATGTTGGCCTGTCCTACATAAAAATAATTACATTTTTGAACAAACAACGGCTGCGATTTAGCGTCTTGTTACAGGAGTTTGAGGTCAAAACTGCCACTAATTGGGTTAGTTTTTGTTTTCACTTATAACAAAACCATTTTCGAGCAGAGAGAGTTACTTTTTTTTGGATACTTATATCATATTAATATTATTTTTATATGATTAAAATACGTAAATAAATACGTGAACAATTGAAAAAATCATGTTTGGTTGTCAAAATTCGTTATTCGTAAATTTCTACTTTTAGAAAGGCAAAGGTATTCTGTACCGCACAGCTTAGAAATGGTTGTTATGACAATAAATATACAAAAATAGATAATTCATGTGACAGAAATCCTAAAGTGGGTTAGGTTATGTTAGAACCGTGTACACTACGCGCGAGCCGAGCGAGCGTGCCGCGGCAGCGGCCGGCGAGCGCCAGAAAAAAAAATTACGCTTACATTTACTTTGCGTACATTTAGAGGTAAAAAATTTGTGATTCAATTTTTACTAAAACAGTACTTCAGCGAAGTTCGATAATGTCGAACTTATAATCAGCGAGCATGATTTTACTAATAGCGACCACTTAATTGTCATAAAAACCATTTTGAGGCTGTATGGTACTGAATACCTTTGCCTTTCTAAAAGTAGAAATTTACGAATAACGAGTTTTGACAACCAAACATGACTTTTTCAGTTGTTCACGTCTTTATTTACGTATTTTAATCATATAAAATATAACTGTTTTGCATTAAAACAAAACAATTATTATGTGTTGAAGAAAACACACAGCATTGAGATGAAGAACGCAATCATTTGATTCGGTTAATCCAAAGATAATGTCAGTTCAATACATACCAGAATGTCCAATCTTGTTTCCCACAATTGCACCAGAAGGCGCTGTTCTACTTTCGAGCGCAACTCTAGCTGTCAACTCATAAAGTCTTCATCACCAGCAAGATCCTTGTACTAATGCTGTGTGTTTTCTTCAACACATAATAATTGTTTTGTTTTAATGCAAAACAGTTATATTATGTGTCTCCAAAAACACACAGCATTGAGATGAAGACCTGTTTGATATCTGCTGGTGTAATACAATCGACGCTATGTGAATATAAAAAGAAATAATTCACATGATTTGTGAATGTACTATTTTTTCTTCTAGAATTGTTTATGAAAAACTCCATAAAACAAACTTAACAAAAAGAAAGCTTGGATAAAACTAAAAAACTCTTATCAGTTATTTGTCATATTAAGAGATCATAGTAATAATAATAAAATTTTAAACACTTTATAGTTAAGTGGTATCTTATACACTCAAATCAAGAGTATCATGAGAAATGAGATCAAAAATTTATAAAAACAAAAAATTATACATTGAAACACTTTAAAAATTATCCTACAATAAAACATCAGTATGAACACTGAGTCTGTAAATCTCCTGACAAGATATCTTTCAATAAAGTGCTTACAGATTCCCGGTTAGCTCTTTTCAGAATATCTTCCATTATAATATTCATATTATACTACCCTTTTGATGCTACCGTTGATAGAATACTAGGTATATTGCTAAGCTGGGGCCTCATTGCGGCTACAATATTTTATAAATGGATGTGTACTTGACTGTTGTCTATGTATATACAATGTATTATTTGTAGTCAAATTAAACTTTTACTTCTATTTTATCTATCTATCTATCTACACAGAAATGCATGAATAGTAATTTGTTAAAAAATACAAATATTCAGCCAGCCACTCTGGTATTTGATGCTAATTTAACAGTTTCTATGACTGGTATAAAAAAATAAAATAAAACATTTTTATGTCATTTAACTGCTCTGAGAGTTGAGACACATAATTTAGTTCTTTCATCTGAGTAGCTGAGATTATAATATGGGTTCTGGATACCTATTTAGCAACTGCCTGATAGTCTGGACACAGCTGTTTGTTCTTTACCCAGATCTTGGCCCATGAACCAGCCTGAGCAGAGTGGTAATCTCTTCCCCAACAGTTCCAAAATGGGGATCAGGGTATGAAATACATAGCCTGAAGTTAGTTATGATGTACTAGTGGTATTTATAATAAATCATGTGTTTGAAAATTATCCTAGGTTATATATAGAAAAAATCTAGGATTTGTTGGATGACTCTTGATAACTTTTTTTCTACAGTAGTTATACAAGCATCTAACATCATTAATTTGTGTAATAAAACAGTACTGCCTGCAAATTAAAATCAAGCTGCATCATGACTAGACCTTATGTCTTTTGATTTGTTATCATTGCACTAGACTAACAATTTTCTATTTGAACACTAAAGGTGGATAAGGTGGTGAAAGACCACTTTTCCTTAAATAAGTGATTTCTCTTCTTCTAGCTCCAAATAGCTATGCTCCACCCCCCCCCAGTTTTGCCTGATGAGACATTTTGTCAAGAACCTTCCGCAGGTTCAATCAATAAGAACCTTCCGCAGGTTCAATCACTAAGAACCTTCCGCAGGTTCAATCACTAAGAACCTTCTGCAGGTTCAATCACTAAGAACCCTCCGCAGGTTCAATCACTAAGAACCTTCCGCAGGTCCAATCAATAAGAACCTTCCACAGGTTCATTATTTGAATAATAGTGATTAATGTTGTTTACTAGTGAGATTCAATAAAAAAGAACTTTCTGCAGGTTCATTATTTGAATTATGCATGATAATTTTCTCACCTACTAGTGAGGTTCAATCAATAACAACCTTTAGCAGGTTTATAATTTGAATTATGTATGTTAATGCTCTCACTTACTAGTGAGGTTTAATCAATAAGAACCTTCCGTAGGTTCATTATTTGAATTGGGTGAGTTAGTGCTTTCACTTACTAGTGAAGTACATACTACTACCACTACGCCTACTGTTTAAGGCGCTAAAAAGCACTGTGTCAATTTAATTGCCTATTATATATCCCTTCTGCACAGTTTAAATATGCAGGGACCTTGGGGTTCATGTGGGTGGCAGGCAACCCCCGTTGGCAATGTAATAAAACAGTATATAAAGTAAACAGTACATATTGCCAACCCATAATTATTTAAAATTTGGGTTTGTGTAAACCTGTACAATAGTGGTATATTTTCTGTCAAATATTCGGACTTGACCTGAACTTCTAAGACAACCACCCTTATATTATTATAAAAAAGTTGCCTCCGAGGCTGTTGGTAATAAGTGCCATTGTAGGTAGGTCCATCTCTTCAGAGATGATTTGCACCACTGTTTAGTCTGCTTGGTACCTATCAAGTAACAATGATGTCAATTTTATATATAGAGTGAACGCCACCTTACACAACCTATTGGTAATGTCCACTTGGTTGGGATTTTATGTTACAAGGCACTGACCACTGCTGGTACTACTGAGCATTAGAACATTATGTGGCTAATTCTTGAGCAGCTGCTCACATATTTTTTTTTTTTTTTTTTTTTTTGCATAGTAGAGTTTTACTGTTCTCCACTGTATCAAACCATCATTTGAGTTCCTGAGGTACTCCGTGAGGCAGTATCATTCTTTGGTCTCACAATGTGAATTCTCAAGAAAATAACTGTGTCTTGCAACAGTGTTTTACAGTACAGTCACCAATGGACTATTGCATGGTTTGCAAGGTTGATGCCTGCTCAATATACTTTGAAGTCAATTCAGAATATAGCTATTTAGCTGTAAAATGTTAGGTTGTTACAATTGATAATTAACATACCAAAAAGATTTCAAGGTTGCAAGCATCTCCGAGATCTTTGCAGCCTGCTTGTTTTTTTTTTTTTTTTTTTTTTTTTTAATAAGCAGGTGCTCCTTATTTCCATATACATATTTGTTCCCTCTCTAGTGTAGGGTTTCTACAACCCAGTTCATAATTACTGCAAATTGTACATGGGAGTTCAAGATAGGCCAAATCAAAAGTAGGTTAATTGGGCAATCTCTCCGTTCTAAGTAACCAATGAAGGAGTGCACTTCCGCAATGCTTAGATAAAAAAGAGGGTGACGTTAACATAAAGTAGTACTAACCCAGGAGAAAATCTTTAACATCTCTCTCAGAGGTACAATTAATATAATGATAATAGCTGTTATGAAAAATATATTATCTTACTGCAAGGAATTGACCTTCTCTGCAACTGAGAGGTTATAGGCCTTTGACCACCATATTGGTTTAGCGCTAGTTTGCAAACTTCACAACACACCAATTACTTTTTTGTAGAATTCTTAGGAAGGTACTTGTACTTGGTAGCTTGCATTGATAAGGCCGCTCTATTATACACCATAATATATTTAAGAAAATTGTATAATATTCAATTCTTTTTCTATGTTAAAATGGTTACAATAAAGAATATTTGTATTGTAGGTAATTCAGATGAGGTCCATGTATGAGTGCAAATAAATGGCAATTAAGCACCTGTTTTATTTTTTGAGTAATTGGCAGAGGGCTAATATATCTATTAATTCACCCTGTAAGGCTTAAAAAATCCTTTCTCATCTGAAGTTCCCTGATAGGCCTGGTATTATCATTAATGTTACTGTGACAAAAGAAGACTAGCAGAAACAAAACTTTTAACACAACAAATCCAGAAAGTTACTGTAAGATAGACAGTAGTGTCTCTATATATTATACGCAGGCAGTTTTGAAGCTGGTATATCATACAGTAAGGTAATTCTAAACCTGATATATTGGTTTGTTTAAGATCTGATTGTGTGGGCACATATCAGGCCCAGTTTCTTTATCTTTATTATTATTCAATAATTTGAAATAAAATATGTAATCCAAATTTGGTTGGCCTCGGAGCTATAATCATTGATTATGCTCATTTATGGACTGCAATTCTATGTGCACTATTGTCAGTTCTACTTTACTACATAATACCATGTATAATCATAGTATTGTAATGGTAATTTAATAATAACCAATAATTTTATAAAAATGCCTTAATATATTACTGGTTTTTAAGCCTAAAAACATGGTTGAGCTAAGCTTTTCACAACAGATTTGTAGGTTTACTTTGTGTTTATTCTATACATGTGAATGGAATGTCTTTATTTTCATATCAACTATATTCCAGATTGTCCCAAGCCAATATAGGTGTATCTAATAACAGGTTGTCTGGAGCTATCACGAAACCTATTATTGTTAAATGTAACTAACATGTTTATTTTAAAGGGACATATTAAGAAAATTTTGGTAATTGGCGCAAATAGTTTAAGAATAATTAGCTAAATAAAACTGAGTCATTAGCGAGTCGACACGCGTATCTGAACCTTACGCACATGTTTGTGCCTGTTCCTGCGCTAAGAAGTACTCGCACGTTTCATAGATAAGGGTGAAGCTATGCCCTCATATTTCAAGGATGAGGAAGTACCCACTCAATGATATCCGATATGCATGAGTTTCGAGTCGAGACTTGTTCCCCATAAAGTTCCGGGGCAACAAATTGGTGACCTACAGGTACCTATTTTGCATAAGCTTCGGGTCGTGATCTGTTCCCCATCCGAGGCAACATATTCTTGACCGGTACCTATTCTGTTTGCGCTTCTATTTTGCGTGTCGTCTTTACTAAATGGCTCCAAAAACTTACCAAAAATACAATGCTGTGTACAACACACACTTTAACACTTTTGTTGTCACTTATAATTAATATTTGGTAAATGTTTGGTAAAGTTTTAATTTAATTAATAACTTTACCGAACTGATCTGTTCGAATCAAAACGACGCTATGAGTTGACAGCTAGAGTTGCGCTCGAAAGTAGAACAGCGCCTTCTGGTGCAATTGTGGGAAACAAGATTGGACATTCTGGTATGTATTGAACTGACATTATCTTTGGATTAACCGAATCAAATGATTGCGTTCTTCATCTCAATGCTGTGTGTTTTTGGAGACACATAATAATATTAATATGATATAAGTATCAAAAAAAAAGTAATGCTCTCTGCTCGAAAATGGTTTTGTTATAACTGAAAACAAAAACTAACCCAATTAGTGCCAGTTTTGACCTCAAACTCCTGTTACAAGACGCTAAATCTTAACCCAAACAACCCTACCACTGCCTCGTCAATTTGAGACTGGTTGCAGTATATCTAACAATTTAAATTTGTTTCTTGGTTATCCTCGGGTCGTAAGTTATTTTAACAAAGTTACGATATTATTTTAACATCTACCCATTGACATGGTCAAAAGGTGGAGCCATTTTTAAAAAGAAGAAGAACAATTTAAATTGATCTTACATACTTTGATGACAGTAAGAGTGTGAGCTTCGACTCAAAAGTTCAATATTCTGGCGCGTATATTTTTATGCAAATAATACTTGTGTTATTTGTGTGCTTAACATCCTGGGTATAACATTATAACAGAGATGTTTAAGTACTCTACAATGTACAGTAATGTATGTGATGTATCAGCTAATTACATGTTTCAGCAAGATAGTAAAAGAAGCTTGGAGTGATCGCAAAACCACCCACCATAATTTAAAAGATATGGGATTAGTAAGCGACCCAAATAAAGCTATAAAAATACCTAATTTTAAAGAAGAACAATTGAAAAGAGCTAAACATATGTTAAATCCAGATGAATCTGAGGAAGAAAAGGTTGTCAGATCTGTTCGACCTCGCAGAAAGGACATAGCAGAAAAATTAGAAAAAGAAGCCAAGGCACCTAGGGAAAGGAGGTTTATGTAAGTGCATTATAATTATATGTACTTTACTAATTTAATAAATATGTTTTTGTTATAGATATATGTGATTTGTTGGTTTGCAATTGTATCTTAATAATTTTTATAGTCAATTAAACAAAGTCAAGTAATATTTTAACTTTATATACAGGTTACCTAAAGGACAAGTGGAGTTCATAACATACTTATTGGACAAATACGGACATGACTACAAAGCTATGGAACGAGACAAGAAAAATTACTACCAAGAGACGTGGAAACAGCTAAGATCCAAAATAAAAACATTCATGGGTATACCGAAACAATATGGAGAGTACTTGAAGGAAAGGGGATTACTGGACAAAGAGGAGGATGATAATGAATTGAAGAAAATAGCTAAAGCTATGGTTATGGATGACTGATTGATCTTTAATGTAATTTGTCTAGGAATATAGAAATAAGTCTTGTCCATATTGTTACAAACTTGTATGATCTAATTTTTGATATTTCAAACCAAAACATAGTCCCTGTACTAAGATTGCGTTTCTCAAGTGATAATGTAATTGTGTAAATGTTTCACATTTTGGGATCAGTCTTATATGTTTTTTTTTTATTTCATTGAATAACAAGATGAGCATGCTGTTTGCCTGATGGTAAGCAATACGACCATCTGCACCATCATAAACAGTAGCAACACCATCCAGCACCTTGACTTACAAAGTACTGTGTTGCACTCCACTGTGCTCATCCTAAGACATAAGATGAAGTCTCATTATATCCAGTAGTTACACTGGCTACAATGTCCTTCACACTGAAACCCAACAGTGCATGCACACTGCTGCTTGTCAGTAGAAATAGTCATTGCAGTGGAACCCACCCATAATTGTCGACTGACAAGTGTTAACCGTATCACTCATCAATTGACACTGTCTGGACCACTCTCCACTTACCATCAGGTGCAGTGCGGTCACTGCCTTACCCACATAAAAAAGCATATCCAACAATGTGGCACACCATGCACAGAGTGTATTGGCTGCATGTTGCTAGTTAGTGAAAGCATTAGATAGGATTTTTTAAAAACTCCTTGGATATCCTCAAATGTATTGCACCCTAAAAATACAAATGAAGTATTTTTATTACCAACATATACTGTCTTAATAAATGAATCATATTTTAATGAATACAACTTTTATTGTGTTTTGCACTCATTGGGTATATCTTTTACAGGTTTTACTTTCTTCAATTCTTCATACCAATCTTTGTCCATGTTTAGCAACTGTTGTGGCTTTTTGTACTGAAAGATTAAAACTGTGTTACAGTAAAAAAGTAATACGACACATGTTATGATATATATGACCACTATTGTCTTTAAAATATTTTATTAGCATTGTTTTAATTAATAAAAAAAAAATAGCGACCAAGTACCACACAAAACTTACTGTGATAATCAATGTATGAAATGTGTGTGTGAATTGTATGTTAGTTTGTTCTACAGGTAGATTCAGTCGTACAAGCTCTGGTATTTGTAGTTTCTTATAGTACTTCTTATTTGTAGTTCTAACAATAATACACTTCCCATCATTGTTGGCTTCCACAGAATATGTTTCAATAGGATATGGCAAGTTCCTGATTCTCCACTCCAAATTTATTCTTGTATTGCGTCGACTCACTATTGGCTGTGGAATATGATACTATAGTTTTATGGTATTATTTTGCGACACAATAAACTAACACAAGATTATATTTGGGGTTGTTGTCTTTAAAGTATACTTATCAAACACACTTGGGCTTGGCATAATTTCTTTCTTAAAATCTTGTTAAAATCTGTTAATTTGAAGGCCAAATTTTTTATTAATAATTGTAAATAGCACTCATCTTACCTGATCTTTACTTTCAATAATATCAGCGGATTCAGTATTAACTACCATATCTGGTAAGGGATCACCAATTTCCACCTCCCATTTACCCTCCCCTCCCAGCTTTCCCTTTACTTTCCAAGCCCTGCGCAGGAGAACTTGAGTGTCAACATTATATTCTTCCACCATCTCTCTACTATCTTCAAATTTGTAATGAATTTTTTTGATCTTCTCTTCTTTGAGACATGACTTCTCAGCGCCGAGTAATAAATGATACCAAATAGTATTTCTATGCATTTTTGAGTTATCTACAGTAGGTACTTTCAAGTTTTTCTCCGTAACGACAAAATTATCGATGGCTTCGACCAAACAAGATTTTCTTTTCATTGTTGCTATGGTAATCCAGTAACAAAATTACACCTCTGTAGCAAAGAGCATTATAATTTTCCGTAGTATTATAATGCTCTTTGATTATAATACTACGGAAACTCTGTAGTGTGGGTAGGTTATGTTTTTTGAGGTGTCTTAAAAATGCGTTGATAAAACAAATGGTTGTTAATTTAATAACTATTTATTACATTATTAACTTGTATTTATGGAAAAGAGCTAAGTTTCAAATCAATAACATCGTAACTTTTATTGAGGTTAGAATGTGTTTATGTTTACAATTTTTTTTAGTTTTCATATTTTATTGAGAAGGCAAAAGGTTCAAGCCCATACAGCCTCGTGTGATATATTTGGTTCTTGGTTTTATCCCCTGAAGTATGTCGCAACTTTCGACTGGCGACTCGCCAGTCGCAGTAAAGCAGTGGCTACCACAGATAACTATATATTGGTGGCTAACTGGCTACTAGTGGCTACCTTTCCAAGACTTTATCGAGGAGTTTTGGCGGCAACAAAAAAACACTTGATTAGCACAGTTATTTCAATTCACTTCATTTGAGCAGCTTAAATTATTGAACCAATTACATTTTACGTAGTAAATAAATTTCATCGTTGACCACATTAGAACAGAAAGGACATGTCCAAAAATGGGCCTGAAAATCTAAACAAGACAGTTTATATATATTTCGATAGAAGTCCTGAAAACTAGCTTTTCGCGATAAATCACGGATTTTTAAAGGCCTCCAATTTTGAGATACATGTAATTTTGTTTCGCTCGAAAACTAGACTTAATATGATTTTTTTTCAAAAAAGTTAGTCATGAATGGAGGGGTCTAAAATATTAAGGATCTAAGTTCCATATGATACCCCTTTAATATCCGTAAAGTTTGAGCCTGTTTAGATTTTGATGCCCGGCATCCATACCAAAAGCGGACATCTCCTTTATAACAGTTAAATATTAAATAAGAATTGAGATGTTATGACCATAGAATAAAGTGCTTATGCTCCTTATTCTGAGGTTATGGCTCAATAAGTTGGGACAAGATTTACGAACGAATGCCTAAATAGGCATAAGTTGACAAAATATGACAGTAAAACGTTTTATAAACAGTGCTGCAACGTAACGGATTTCCCGTCATTTCTAACGGATTTGGATACGGCTGACGAGATATTTAACGGGAAAGGAGCATGTGAATGGAAATCTTCATGGGGCGGCAAGGACACACACGCTTGCAACCCCCCCTCCATGCCAAAAACTACAGCTACACCTGTGTCAATTATTGATCTAACCGATTTTTGACGGAAATATACGACTAAGTTGACGGATTTTTTAAAATCTTGATGGCAACACTCTTTATAAATTATAGGTTATGTTAAATGTTTTTACATTCACAACTAATTCTAAATAAATAAATTCCTAGCATATTTCTTTTGGCTACGTATTTATTCCTAAAATGTCCAAAATACCTGACAGGTGATCATTATTTTTAAATTGACTTTTCTAAAATTTGTTTATTGTGTGCAATATTACCCAAATAATATATGACGTTTTACTACTTTCAGATGGATACCATACAAAGCTTGTGGAGAAGTTATCCAGGGCACTAGGATTATATGTTTTAAAGTGCCTCTGAAGAAGGTGAGTTTGATATTTTAATTTATACTCAGAAATTATTTTTTCCCATCCTCACTGATTTTACATGGTAAGTAAATGCTGGTGATTAATGGATAAATGTTCGAAAAATCGTATAATATGCTGTACGGATTCCCATACATGTTTATTATATACTGATTATTTAATGTGACTGCGACATAAATTTGGCTGATGCGTTTATGATTTATAGCAAACCAAATCAACTTTAAAACACTGTGTTTCGAACAACTTTACCGAACACACGTCACGAGAAATTCACCTACTTCTCTCTGTAATATTAAAAATGTACTACTTATACATCCAATAGGAGACTTTTCACTTCAACTTAATCTTAATTTTAACAAGCTACAACTTTGTATGTACAGTACAGGACAACTGAACTGTACATATGCATTACGTTTTATGAAATTTATTGTAATTTTAATTCTCTTCAAGTATGTGACATACTGTATGTCACATGCTTAATATTGTATGTTTTGTGGGGATGTATGCAGTCCCACAGGGGGATCAGTTCGCTTTGTTGCTACTATTTCACTCTTAGTTCCAGTTGAGTGGCACTGCCACTTTCGCTTTAGGTTGGCTCGCTCTGCTGGTATCATGCCCGGGATCCGCATTCACAATAAGGAGTTTTGGCTGTGGCTCAGCAAGACCTTGGAGGCATTTTGGCTTCCTTCCAGGTGTGTACCTTTCAGGTTGCCAATCTCTGCCCAGCACTACCCTCAACTTTGACCTTGATTTATCATTACGGTAGGAGCCAACAGGGGAGTCGCGCTCAGCTTTTGCATTGAAAAACGCACAAACTGCCAGGCCCAGACAGCTCACATACTCTCCCACTCCCCAAGGGATGTTTCCCAGTTGGATACAGAGTCGCTTGCCTTACCTTGGCTATTTGTGACAGCTTCCACCCTTGAGCACTAGTTTTACTAGTACTCCTGCAGTATGCCCTCTTCTAATCTTACAAAATTCTTTGTTGCCCTACTTGGACCTAATCATGTCTTCTAGCTGCACCTCATGTAGCTGTGCTACTTCCAGTCTGTCTGTTCCCAATATCTCCCATCTTGGCAGCGAGTATATTGAACACTCTGCCAGAAAGTGGGTGCTGGTCTCTTCTTTACCACATTCTGGGCATGAGGCGTCTTCGTTGTAACCTATTATTTTTAAGTGCCTATTCAGCGTACCGTGTTCAGTCATCATTCCTATCATAGTTCTTATGTCCTCCTTCCTAAATTGGAGTAGACTTTTGGTTTTCTTCTGGTCAAGCCTCTTGATGGAAGATTTTAGATTGGTGGCAGCCCTTCATGTCTCTCCATCTGAAATTTGTTTCTGTAACTATTTTCATGCTGATTACTCCCTTCGTGACCTTTGCCAGCATAGGTAAGCATGGTTCCGGTCCTATGAATGTTTCATCAGCGCCCTCTCTCGCTAACTCATCAGCATTCTCGTTTCCTGTGGTCCCTTGGTGGCTTGGTACTTAGGCGATGATGACTTCTCTGTAGGCTGCTTGAGTGTTCAGATTGCGTTTGCATTTTTTCACTAGGGCCGAAGTTGTTTCTGGATTGTCAAGTGCCTTTAGGGCTACATGACTGTCGCTGTAAATCAGTATTGTACTGATTTCCTTATTGGTAATTTGCTTAGTGCGATCAGGGCATTCCAGAATGGCCATTGTTTCCGCCCGGAATACGCTTGCATATTTTCCTATGCTTAATATTACATTGACCAAATAAAAAAATCTATTTTTAGGACATGGGCTGTTTATACAAATGTTACTAGGGAGTATTAATTTTATATAAGGAATGTAATTAAATTGAAATTAAATACTCTTTAATATTATTGACATTTATATAAAATACTCAGGTCTACAGTCTCTTTCAACTGCGTAAAAATCAAATTTTTAAGTCAATGCAGTCAAAAGCTATGACCCTTCATGTTGCATATATAGCGGTTTCGCAGTGGGATCAAATCATATAGTGTACTTGCCGTTGATTTAAAATTATGAAATTTGGCAAACAGCAGTGTCTTACAGCACACATAAATAACGAAAAAAAGCAAATTTACTGTTACAAACTTGTTAAAGTAGATGTCCGCTTTTTGTATGGGTGTTGGGTCTCCAAATCCAGGCTGAAACTTTAGGGTTATTAAAAGGACAAAACATGAAACTCGGAGGCACCAAAAAAAAAATTATCGACCCCCCATTCATAACTAACTTTTTTAGAAACATTCTTAAGGGTAGGTTTTAAGTGAAAAAAATTACTAGTGTAAAATGGTACTTTTTAGGAGTTTTGTCCAAATACCTATGTATAATCAGGCGCGTTTTTGGATATGCCTATTGTTCTATTCTACAAATTGGTATCAACATTTTTGTTTTACAGCGCCATCTATTTTGGTTTTTCTAAACTTTGCATTTGGTCAAACTTGATAACATGAATTTTCTATCGACACAATAGAGATGGCACTGTAGTCAAGTAAAATAAAAAATTGACGCCATAGTCAATTACTCATATTAATTATGTTAAATTAATTTCGTACAATTTTAATAATTGGTGATTAAATCAAGTTCCTTAAAAACATTTTCAATTTTATATCAGTAATACACACAATCTTCGTCGCTACGCAATGTCTAACTGTAATAAAAAAAATAAAAAATTATAGAGTAGACACGAAACAAAATACCTAGATGCAATCCGCGTCTGGTATTCCGGCAGTTATGACTTAATTTTTGCAATGTAAATGCTCTTTATAGTCATTTTTATTCGAAATTAATTCCTATTGATTGGCACCCTAATAAGTGCGGTTACTCAGCCTGCTATGTTCCAGGGTAGAGTACTGCAGTCAATAATAATTTTAATATTATGTTGTGGGCAGAAAATCTAAGAGTTCCAACTTCCAGACAATCACTTTGGTATCTAGTTAGTTACGTTAATGGCACCGTATTAGTTTATTATGTGTGGTGGCCAAGGTTAATAGGTTAACAGCATGTCAGGGATTGACTCAGTTATGGTTTTCTATTAGAATAGTGGATGTGCGGATTGTATGAATTGTGCATTAATTTTGAGGGTTGTAGGTATTTAGAACAAAGACGTAAAACTATTGAAGTTAACAGACAATTTTAATTATGCATTTTATTCTTGTTGCAACATTCTCTGTGATGAATCTTTATGGCATAATCCTTTTAATATCGTTTATAGAGAATAATGATTAGGTACATTAATTATTTCTATAGGTTGAGCAAGAAATTTTGTTTTATAGTGCTGGCACGCTATGATTGCCGTTTTAACGTTTGTCCGTTCATCAAGTTTCGGAACAATTCATAACTGCGGTGAAGGAGCTAATTGCTGTATATTATTGTCAGTAGCGACGTGCAGCATAATTTATTTGAATGTATAATTTTAATACAAAACTCGGCATTTGATTTTTGAATTTCGATATTTTAAAAAATGGAATATATTCGTTAGTTTTAGGATCGCTGGCTATATTTTTTTCGATACTTAATTAAGATTTCGCCTTACTATTGTAATCGGTCAAAACGACCATCCTAGCGTGCCGGTACAATAGGCAATAGGTGGTTTGTAAGTATTTGTAAAATACTACATGTATGTATTACATTTTTGCACAGACGGTCATTCATGCTACAAGCACTATTACTCGAGCATAGCACAAGCTACCAAATTATTATAGTTCGCAGGTGCATTAGCAAAGCCGCCCGCCGACAATGAAACGCATTATTGGTCCACAAGCGAGACGCACAATGCGTGTTTGTATAACTGTCCGTCTGCATGGGCGTTCACTAGTCTGTCCAGTTATATGGCAAACATGGTCTCTCTACGATCTGTGTTAATTTGTTCTGCATAGCGATTGCATCGCGGCGGTATCACAAGTGTGTTTGGATTGGTCCGCCACTCGTTTTCGTGATCATGCGATAATCAATTTGATGCGGGCGCTATGGGGGATCTGTTTAAGACGAGCGGAAAATTTTACCGTCCGCTTTGATTCGCTCTCCGTCTTGAATGGCTTCTGCATTACGTGGCAGCGCTGTGTTATTAGCATCAGTGCCGTTAATTACATTTGTAATGCGATCGATTACGATTATTGGTTCACTTGGTTTTCTAGTTATTTGTTTCTGTAAACGCTGAGATACCTAATACAGATTCTCTTGAATTTTCGCTATTGTAACATACTTGTGACATATTCTAAAGTTTGTTGCGTAATGTAAATTAATAAAGTATTTGCTGCTATCGTGTGACCTTATTTCATTGATTATAAGTAATATTCTGTAAATCTACTTCCATTCAAGTCTTGTTTATTTGTTTTAGTAAGATACTTAAAACACGTTTATGCAGGTTTCTTTACAGAAACCTTTAAATCGTTGCTTAGATACATTGGTTTGTTCAACATGCCATGCGGGTTCGTTAACTCGACACATTATTGTTTCAGTCAATAGAGTTGTTGCTGTCTATGGTACCTCAATCGACATGATTATGCAATTCAAAATGTATACTGAGTTCATACTGGTCTTTTTACACTTTACGAGAGTTATTTCTATTAATATTTCTTTTCCAACGTCATCAATTTCATATTCACAAATTTTCGCGAAAATTGTAAACATAATATGAAGCCATTTTGAGAATAATAATGGTTTATTATCCTAAACTCTTGCACAGAAATTATGCACTCTGATATGGATATTGATTCGCATTCACATATTTTATTAAAATATCGTGTACGGATCTTTTGCATTACATCGACATCGCATTATTGAGATGCCTTCACCGCGGCTCAAATAAGAACCGTCTTACATTTACTGGAAGTCTTTCTATTACATAAAGGCGTTATTAACTCGCTTGGATGTTTGTGAGCACACAATTCAGAGTGGATTGCGGATTCATTCCCGTCGACGCTGCCGGTCAGAGGTATGCGGGGATGGTGCGCGTGTCTGTGGGTCTCGGTCACCCTTACTAAATGAGCTTCTCGGATGAGATATAGGTATTAACGAGTTCGTCTCATGGCTAGAGAGGATCAGAGATATATCGTAAGCCTCTTAGTGCTTCGTATTAATTAATGTTGGAGAGGAAAAAAATAAAAAGTAAGCATTTTCAGCTTTTTGTTAAATAATATAACTGGCAGTACTTAAACTTACATCTTAAGATTTTATTTCGGGTTTTCGCCGTAGGGGCTTTCGCGTAGAGTCGATTCTCTCAGATTTTGATAATGCGCCTTTGCCTTTTGATATCAAGCTTAATCTTTGAATTGAGCATGCGGGATGATTGTTTGAAGACATCATTATAGACATTTGTTCATTCAATCATATAAACGATGTCAAGAATTCTGAACAAGCGTTGCGTTACAGGTAAGAATAGAAAGTCAGATTTCATATTTTAACGTTACTTCTAGATAACACTTGAGATTAAAATATAATTGCACTTAAAGATATGTCCTTAATCCGTGACTTGTGTTTATTTTATTTGCTCAGTCGGTTTGTCATAATATTTGCCTCTTATAAAAGAAGCCGTCCTGCCATCGAAAGGGCTAATCCGGTATTTGATAAAGCAGCGGGTGTCATATACGCGTCTTTATGAATACCGTATTCCTTTATCTTTCCTATCTTTTTGTCTTTTTGTATGAGAACTTTACATAGTTACCGCGGCGGTTAATTCCATTTCTTTATTCAACGGTACCTGCCCATAAATAAGGATAGTTTTGTTCTCTTTGAATTATAAAGCGATATTGCTTTAATGGCAATCGGTAGATGTAATTTGATACGTTTCATAGTTCTACAACTGTTCCTTTATTATGATTCACATCCGATCATTTTTATTCTTGTCCTTTTTGTCTTAGTATTATTGTTGTTCAATTTTTTTTATAACCATAATGTTTTGTTTTAAAATGCCTTGTCATATTTTATTGTATTTTATGTAAAAGGCAGAATGCTTAACAATTCTGATATCGTTAAAGAGTGTGTGATATACATACAATTTGGCGGTACTAAAGAAATTTGCAAATACATTTATATACAACTGGGATTCAATGTTTCTTCTTTCATAAGCGAAAGCGATGTATCGAGCAGACGCCATATCGTTATGTCAATCAAGCACTCATTGAAAGTTTCAACAAGAACGATATTTCCTTCAAGTAATATATATTTATGACATCTCGGAGTGTAGATACTGATTCGCAATGGCACTGATGTCTCTGTTTTTGTTTCATATAAATAACAAGTTGTAAGTATATATTTTCATTTTATATTTGATGCAAACTTTTGTTTGTAGTTTCGATTTATTTACATCTCAATAATAACTAATAATAACAGAAACTGTTATGGCTAATCTTGTTGTGAAATTAACCACCCAACATCGTACAGTTGATACTTGATAAACACGTTAAAAGCTTTACGAGTAGTATAAAAAAATACCACAAACGCATTATTTTTGGACATATTATACCCAATAAATACGTGATAATAAAATACCGTAACACCACCCGAGCCGCGGACCTCCCGAACCAGATACCATATCTTCAAAAAATTATACCCAGACTATTTTGTGTTTCGTCAGACAAGGTGTGAATCAGCAATACATTACACTGTTTAATGCGATTGATCGATATCTCGCGGCATTAATCGATCTAATACGGTATCGGTATGCGGTTGTTATGGCTGAGAAACTACATCGGTGTCAACATCGATACGTCTCCGGTTTAATGTGCGATGTGTGGTCCTCTTAATGTGTGAAAGACTAACGTGGACGTGATCCTTATGAGACTGTCCCACTGAGATAAAGCTGAGTAGGTACGTAATGCCCTCCTCCACTATTATGACAGCTGACCATAACAAGAAATGATTATTACCAACTCTTACTGGTGTTATTGAATTACAATTTTTGTTATTATAAAAAAGGACGTCGCTGTAACACCCAAAATAATTACGTCTTCATTTCAATTTATTATTCATTTTATAATGACTTTAGTGATTATCGTATGATTGGTTAATTCTATCATATTATGTCTACTTAACTGAGTGTTAAATGGTTTGACCGAGTTATAATGTTGTGATTAATACAAAACTATACTTTTACATATTTAATAGCGCGTCGCACATCACTAGCGTGGAAATCAGATTCGGGAATGGTGTTGCATTTCTCCGGCCATCAGGCTAAATAAAAAAGTCATAAACCGTTGACAGGCTTGGGAACACGGGGTCACTATGTAGGTCGATATCGGCCGTCTATTTTATAGAGCCGACAACGGCGAAAGCCAAATACGTTGCACTTATCGTTTATCGTCACGTAATTGATACAGAGTACACGCTCGTAAAATCTAAACTAAAAACTATCGGACGTCACACGCGTTGAGTATCAAACGAATGTTCTCGCCGCGCGTTCTATTTCGTCAGGGTGTAAAGGATTCGGTTATTAATAAAGAAAGCGACGGTGCGCCAGTAACTACAGACGTCATTCTCCCGCGCCGATTTGATCGACGTCTGTAACGGTATCCTTTGAAATATAATATAGTTCCGCGTCGCCCCCCAAAAAGTCGCCTTTGTTAAATGTGTAGAATCGCCACGGTGGTTGGCGTAACAATCAATATCGAGCCCGCTTACGGCTTAATTTATGTTCTCCTCCGACGTTTAGATTGATGTAAATCATTATCATCGTACGACAACCTATACAAAGAGATCTTACTCTATTGTCCTTTAGGAATGGTGCACCTTTGCAGTTGTTTTGAACAATCGCACGCCGTTTTACGCAAAATTACCCCGCAATTATCTGAGGTGACTTAGAAAACCCCCGGACAAGTCTTTTATGTTCTAAGGGAGAGCAATAATTCATTCTCCTAATTTCTTTTTGGTAATGGCAGAAGTGTATTTGTTATAGATTTGAAGCAGACTGCGTGACTTTTACTAGCTACGCTACCGTTGGCATTGCGATTTGAGTGGTTGTAAATATTGAACAATACATTTTAATGTATTGAGACACTTGTTACATCATGGAGGGTAATCGGCACATTCCGTCCAATATGTTTTACGACACTGGCGCTCAGTCGGATAGGTTTACAAGTGGTCGATGTCGCGAATGCGTCGATCGCGGCGCGTGGTAATTGATAATTAGTATCGACGTGCTAAAATCAAGTTCGCCGCGGTGTCGATTAGCGTTGTATTGATTAGGTACGTCGCCGATACCGGTGGGCAGTGTTAATGGCCTCCTCTTTAGCGAATTGTTTGATCTCAAAATAGCAGTTTAGGAACACTTTGTCTTTGTCGTTTGTGCATTTTTGGCGTGTTAATCTGTAAGCTAAACATAGAGCCTTCGCATGGTGTCTGCTTCGCACGAGTGCGTCAAACATGTACTGTTGTAGTCGTGCTGTCATCGTTTCATTTTGCTGGTTATGTTATGGTGTTTTTTTATAGTAGAATTATTAGGGTGATGTCACCGACGGTTTCTGGACACGATAATCGTGATGGTAACGCCCCGTCTGCTATTAGTGTGCTAAGTTATGAGCTCATTTATTTGGTCGGTTTAAATTTTTTATTGTCCTCGCTTACCGTTAAGTAGGGTTTGGCATTAAGCCGTCTGTGGGAAATTGATATACGATTATTAAGTCGGTCGATTAATTAGTGCGAATATTGTATGGCGCCTCCTCGATCGGAAGGGAAGGACCCCGGCGGCGAAGGCGCACGCGGTCCCGCTCCCCGCTCCGGTCCGACTAATAAACGCCAGTTGATTGCCAATTTGCGCCGTGATGCATCTCCTATAGCTGCATTTAATTGTCTAACGCGAAAATCAGATGCGTCGCAGATCGGACATAGATTATTGAAAACCTGCTGCGATAATGTTGATTTATTCGGTTCATAATGAATGACCGTAAAACCTTTGAATGTAACTTGATTTATTACAGCAGTAATATAAGGCCAACTTGGGTGTTAAATATTATACAAATAATTTTCATTGTCGTTTCCCAATTAAAGTAATTAAAATTTATAGTATGATCCAATTGAGTTACGAGCACAATTCAAATCTACGTTCTTTATTGATTTATTTCGCCCTACAATAATGGAGCGTTGACGATTTACGGCCGCACAGATGCGAGAGAGAGCTGTGAAACTGTTATTAACAATCGCCATTCGGACGAAGACCACCAAAATGCTGAACTCACGGTTAATATATGAACATATCTTTAATATGAACAACTGAGTACAATGCAAATGATAGCTAGTGGGTGGCGCGCTTTATGTTAGGCTCAATCAGTGGCGGCTGTTGGGCACGCGCTGGCAACGAATTATAACACGTATTATTATTGGCAGCATTTGTCCGAGTGCCAGGCCCGGTGGCGCTGCTGTGGAACTATTGTTCTTCGGACCACCACGGCGGTCTGTTACAGAACACGGATAACTTATCAATTATTTTATAAGCGCCGTTTGCGGAGTTATGGCGGATTGCGTGTAAAGAGTTTACGTGCTCGAAGTGTGTAAACTTAATATCGCTATGGTATCTTTTATGGGCAGTAGCGTTGTGTAATACGAATAACGTCCTCGTATTTCTAGGTTTAGTGTGTTTTTCAATGTTTTTATTATACCGAATATGAACATTGTGATGTTATACTATTGTGCTCAATTTACTGTAGACATATTTACTTCACGCATGCACTGTTTGTTTATATTATTTTTATTTGTAACAAGGCGCGCTTCTTTATATTTAAGACATATTGAGCTGATAGTTTAGAGTATACCTGTTCAAACTGATATATGTTTTACTTTATAAACAAACACAAAAAAGATACCTGTACTTTCTTATAATGTAAGCGCAGTCCTGCAATCAATATGGACGGCTAAGGAAAGTGGTTAGCGCCACATCACAATGGCTTCGTGATTTACCCGTATCAATTACGGCGATTAAACGATAACTCGGCTATATATTATCATGGGATACTGATATCATCTCCATCCAATTGGTTGAGACGGTTAGTTTCGTATTTTTTGTTCATCGTCGATGATTTACTGAAGGGTTGCGTCGACTTCTGTTATTTATCAAATAGGCAATCGGATTATAAATATTTTTTTAATAATAGCCTTTGATTTGACGTATATTTTATAATGTTAAAAACTTCTTTTACGATTGATTTTATAATGGTATAGTTTTATATTTACACACACACACACTCACGCCTGTTATCCCCGAAGGAGAGGCGCAACTAGTGCACCCATTTTTCGCCGTTATTCCGTCCCATGGTGTGATAGGGGGCGAGCCTATCGCCATATCGGGCACAAATTCCAGAGTCCGGGCTGATACTGAATAGAAAAACTCACTATCACTTTGCCCGACCCGGGGATCGAACCCGAGACCCCAGCTTTGCAGTCGTTTTATATTTATTTATCGTTTAATGAGATAGCAGTTCATCTTTAAAACGGTTTACCCACGTTTGTGCGCGAGTGAGTTCGTTTTTGTATGTCTCTAGTCCAAAGACTCCATAGTATCTGACGCGATATTTGTCGCATGTGACAAATGATTTGATATAATAACTGACTGTATCTATTCCATACTAAAACATTACCGCCACATATGGCAAGCTTTTTAAGATCAAACAACAAAACGACTAATTACGACTCCAAAGCAAGCAAACAGAATGAAGAGTGCTGTACACAGGTGCATTAAATCCTCAAAGGCACGTGGTACTAACACGAGTGTTGTGCCGTGTTTGTAAAGGCGCCCCAGACCACACAGTGAGCAGGCAATCACCTGACCATCGCTCACCCCGCTCCCACTCGGTAATCACGCCATCATTACCTCTAATGACGTGTTAACGCCGCTTTATGGGAATGCCAAACATGACGTCCACATTTCGGTCATTTACATTTGTTTGTCTATGCTCGTTGTTTGCTTGTCTCTAGAACAGAGGGCGGCGTTTCGGCCAGCCACCGCGCCGGTGTGTTTAGGCGTCGTCTAAGTGCAACTCGATTTTGGGTTATGTTTTGCTACGATCTGGTTCCGCTTTTGGTTTCGGATTACCGATTGTGATATCGGGACCGGTCTTCGCGGTGATTTGTATATTTTATGTGTATATTGATTGACATCGATCCAAAATTATATTTAGTTGTTTATAAATTACTCAAAAGTAAAGATTGTTTTAGTATTCAGATATAAAATTATATCTTTTTATATTAAAGTCTAATCCTGAATTTAATTTTTACACCGCTGCGAAGTTCATAAAAATCATAAAAAATTAAATAAAAAACATGAAATGCCCAAGTTGAGTTATCGAATCCAGGACCACAAGTATACTAGTGTCACTAATTAATAAGACAAAACTATCGGATACAAATTATTCATAGGTTTTAAATTATAAGTCACAATGCCTATCAGCCGGCGATTTCCTTCTATATAAGAATGAAAGAGTCTCACTTACGCCGGTATATCAATTGATAGTAATTTTTATGAGTGTAATAAAATATGTCCAAAACAAAAAAGAACCGAATGAACACCGTTAGTCGGATGAAACAGGTGTACGACTATCTCGGGAAGCCGTAGGTCAAACCACATTTTATTGGACCTTCCTCGACTCTGTTTCATATGTTTTTTATTTGATTAACAGGACAATGCCATTGATTTTAATGTTTGTATCTGAGGGTCCTTTATCCGACGTGATAAAAATGATGTTTTATTCAATTTACGAAGTTTTTGATGTCATTTTTTTATGAATACATTTTGGGCCAACTATTGGGCACAACATTTGACTAATATGAGACATACTTTTCTTAATTATCGGTTTTATAAAGATACAGAGTTTCTATCAACGCACCGGATAAAGCAGTGAAGACATTAGCGCGTGCTTCTTTCTCATTCACGTCTATTACCAAATATGCTTGCGGTAGTTAGTGTATACAATAATACGGCCGGTTAAGAGCCACCCACGGATTTCTACCATGCGCGCGGTGTTAATATGTCCCTGTTGGTTTAGTGGCCCCGCCAAATTTGTACCAACGTTGGTGAAAGCTAAAAGACTCCCTATTTAGAAAGTGACAAGAGTTCCATTGACTTCAATGAGATTCTGTGTGCTCGCAACTCGCAACTAATTCACACCGCGTATTTAGCTGAACTTTGTGAAACACAACGCAGATGTAATGATCACTGTGGTAATGCATTTTTTCGTGTACTTAAAGACGTTCGCCGCGATGCAGATGTTAATCAAATTATCATTGCGGACTTCCTTGTTATTATTTAAGACAGGTTTATCTACTTACTGTAACTTATACATATAAGTATATTCCACATTTGCCGCAGATAAGTGTCCGTGCTTACATTCCAGTGTCAACGATACATATAAGTATATTCCACATTTGCCGCAGATAAGTGTCCGTGCTTACATTCCAGTGTCAACGATTTGTCATTGTAAATTAAATTATTAAAACTCATTTTTAAAATGAATCGATTATGTATTCACGAGTCCGTATTGAGCTGTCGGCGGTTTCCCTTAAACAGTACAGTCACGTTCCTTATAAAGCGCACCACAGAAAAAATCTATAAATGCTGATAATAGTCACTGGTCACGAAGGTGCTCCGTATTGTACGAGGCGCCAGCAGTTAATGCTACCCGCTGCGATACAGTTTAACTACCAATTTGGAATGGCCTATTCGCTCTCCCTATTTATGTATTGAAATACCGAAAGTGTGAGCTGGTTTTTCAACGCTGGGGTCTTTTTAATTTGGTTTCGCTTGCCCCAGGACGCTAAAGTTCGCCGATTGAATTCACACCCGTGGTTCTCGTGTCCCCTCCTCGTTATAAATCAAACGCAGGTATGATTTTGTTTGGGGCAGCCGCGTGGAATGCTGCAAACCCTTGTGGCTGTCATTTACGCAATGACTGTGGTTGTTTTGCCGCAGGTTTTGGGGTTGATTTAGTCGACAAACCGTAAATATACCTACAGAAGTTTATCATCTTTATCTTACCAATTTTCCTAATTTTTTCGTATAAATTAACTAAAGAAAAATACTTGAAATGTCAAAGACGTTATGTGTATGGTTAGTACGAGTCTATTCAAAAACTTCGTTGATACTTTTAATAAATGACCTTTGTAATGCTATATAGTCAATAAATAAAAAGATTATCTTAATAAAGATTTCATTTTCTTTACTTCAATGTGCTGTGACCGATTTTGGTGAGGTTTGTTTTTATAAGCACGTCTGCGAGCAATAAAAAATTAGGTTATTTTTGTACACAAACGATAATAATAAATTAGGGACTTAACGAATTCCATTAAGTGATTATTGTACGTTTACACAAATGTGTAGAATCGGGCATTTCAATAAAGTCAATTGTACGTGCATACGTTAAATCTTTAATTCGTTTTTTGTGCCAGTCCTAATGTTTGTTTAACCTTTTTCTTTTCAATAGAAAATGTGTCACGTTGGTAATACATCGTGGAAGTGTTTCAACTCGACAATGAACTTGCCAGTCAGACGAGCTCTCGTGATGGCGTCTTCCCATACAGCCGCGACTTTACTATAAGTGAACCCTCCTCACGTGTGACGGCGCTATGCATTTGTTTGTCTGCAGCTGCGGTGCCGACAACATATTTATTATGCTCATTAACCTTCAAGAACGCTATTTAATTGTCGGCCGTTTTTTATTCACTTCACCTTTGACCCGACTGCGACTTATTGCTCCTCGGCCTCACTTTGAAAGCGAGAACTGGATGTTATTTATTATCCTTAGAGCAGGATGGGTTCGCTTCTATCTTTGTGTATTTCAGCTTGTCTGCACGATTCATCACATTATGGGGAAGCGATTAGTGTTGCTTGTAGATATGGCTCGTTCGTCTATTTCATTCAATTAGTATCCAAGTGATGATATTTGTTTCTTTACATTGGCTTTTATCATTATGTCCCACATCTTAAAGTATGCTATTCAAAGATAGTCTATCAGAATCCTAATGATGCACATCCTTGCCAATTCAAACGTGCTTTCAATACTTTCTAATAGCTAAAGGAACTTGTTCATTCACAACTACGAGCAGTTCGGCTACGAGATAATGAAGTCCTGGGTAATACAACTCGATGGGATTATTGGCTTTATAATGCTGGATATATTCGTAGCGACGATATTGTCAAATGGCCGTCTATTTCTCACGCAGTGTGAGCCGGTACTTGTGGGGGTCTAATATCTAAAGCTAATGATCAAAACACACAGCCTACAGGAATTTGTGTCTTTATTGAATAATAAGCTTTTAGTTCATTCGTATCAGTTTTTTTTCTCTATTTTATTGTGATTGAATCGTTTCCATTCCAGAATAAACAAGTGCTACAATTAAACCTTCTTTATCTTTTTTATTTGTAAACGTAACATCGTCTGTATGGTTAATGTGAGGTAGTGGTGATGGATCATATTTAGTACTACAAGGGATACGTATCACAAAGGACTGTTGTTACTATTGTTCCTTTGGCCTCTATCTCATCGCGTTATTCACTCAGGGTTTGACGTCTTCATACGCGCTGTCGACAACAGTAAATTGTGGTATCATGTCGGTACCGTCGTCGGTATGGAACCGTTTATTGATTGGTATCGTAGTTTGTCCGCTGTTCACTTTGAATAAAATTCGAATTATAATTAATCACGGTTCGCGCCGCGTGGGAGAGCGTCGTCGCACCACCGACGATCTATCATATTTTGTGATAACGCCACTAGAACGCATCTCGTGAACGTATTGAGACGGTCGAGTTCGAGGCTAAGCTACGCGACAATAGTCGTGTGCAACGGTACAATGCCATTTCAAAAGGAGCAGCCGGTATTATAATCGTTGTCATGTAAAGAGATATCACGAACAAATGTTTCATGTTGCTGCTAAGTGTGATACGAGTAGTGTTCAAATTAATGATGTTATGAGTGCAATTTTCCTCTCCGAACTAGGAGGTCCGTAGCAATATTCCGACATTTATAAAGACAACTGTGTCGATGACAAAAATAAAATCGCAACATAGTTTCGATCGCACCCTTTGAGTGTGTCTATGCAATCTTGCCGCTCAATTTTATTTCCAATACAAGCGTAAATACATAGGCGGGTAGATGTAAACGAGGGACACCCCGGGGCTACAGCGGAGGCTCGTGTCAATTGAATTTGTCTGCAAGCGCTCCGTGCATTAATAGCACACTAAACTACGTTGAATACTATTATTGATATTTTCATAAAAGCGTGTACCCATTGTGTGGTGACGATACTCAACGCGCGTCTAGTTTTAGTGCGTTTCACGTTATGGTGTTTGATATTTTATGCCGGCGCTGCTCGTTATGATTCTTGGTTCTGTAGTTTTACTGCTTTTGTTGGTTTGATTTGATCATTTAATGTATAGCTTCCTGTGTTATGTGGTATTAATCTGAAGTTTGGTATGTTATGTTTACGAGCATTATTTATTTGTTTTGCCGATTGTTTGATGTGCTTCGTTACAATAACCATCTCCTTTCATCGGTACTCTTTCTCCATATGTTCCCACGTTCTTGTCGCTTAATCACGTCAGTTGTGCGCTCGAGCCTAATATCGCACTGTAATGTGTTTATTAAGCTCCGTTCCTTTTAATGGCTCGTCATTTAACATACAATGTGTAGTGGTCCGTTTTGCACGTTGGCCCTTCAGGGATACGACACGCCGTTTTCATAACGATCATAGTGCAATATTGGTGATAATTTTAATCTTTATGGATTGTATGGTTTCCAGTTTAAGGCCGTTTGTGGGTTTATATTATTGCTGTAATGGGAGAGCTTGTTAATGTGCTCTTTGCATGTAATATTACTATTGTTATTTTATTGCAAGTGTAATATAGCTCTACATTCTGGGTTTTGAGGTGCATTTGTTTCTTGTGTCTATGCTAAGCGGCGATAGCCTAGTTGGGAGTGAACGGACTGCCGAAACGAACGTCCGTAGGTTCAAAACCTAAGGGCACGCACCTCTGACTTTTCTAAAGTTATATTGTGTGTATTATTTGTGAATTATCGCTTGATTTAACCGTGAAAGAAAACATCGTGAGGAAACCTGCATACCTGTGAAATTCTCTATAAGAATTTCGAAGGTATGTGAAATCTGCCAACGCGGACTAGGCCAGCGTGGTGGACTAAGGCCTAACCCCTCTCAGTGGTAGAGGAGGCTCGTGTTAGAGGAGGCTCGGGCTCAGCAGTAGGCATTATCTATACTAATATTATAAAGCTGAAGAGTTTGTTTGTTTGTTTGTTTGTTTGTTTGTTTGTTTGTTTGTTTGTTTGTTTGTTTGTTTGTTTGTTTGTTTGAACGCGCTAATCTCAGGAACTACTGGTTCGAATTGGAAAATTCTTTTTGTGTTGAATAGCCCATTTATCGAGGAAGGCTATAGGCTATATAGCATCACGATGCAACTATTAGGAGCGAAGAAATAATGGAAAATGTGAAAGAAAACGGGTAAAATTATTCATCCTTGAGGGCTTCCATTGCGTGCACTGCGAAAACGGTTCAAGATACCGAAAATATATGTATGAAAGAATTATTCCTCTTGAAATGATCTAAAAAAATGTCCGCGACAGTATATGTCTATCTTTTAAGATTAACTTACTAGAACCGTTTTTATGGTAATGAAATTTGGTCGAAATTAATGCATTATTTGTTAAGAGTTGTATCAACGTCATACTCAAAGAGTGATTCAACGGGAAGGTTTTTATGTACTTTTAGCTCGGAAAAATTTATTAACGCGGGCGAAGCCGTGGGCAAAAGCTAGTATAATATAGAGTTGGTAGTGGTGGTGGTTTATGCTTAAATTGATTTGGTGATAATGAATGGTGTTACGGCGCACATCACTGTTACGTAGCTGTGCGCTCTTTCTACTGCGGCCTCGGAAGTTTTCGCCTGGCAATATCTGGCCAACTGTTACTCTCCCCCTGTCGCGAGCGCAATCAACATGCACTCTGTATTTTAAATTAATTCAAAATAGTATTCCAATCAAATACCGATTTTTAATGCCCCAATGTATAACCAAATATACAAATGGCAGTGGACTAAGTAAAAGTTTATATATCAGCTAAGATTGACACGATTCTATACTACATCGGTCGATAAGCCACTGGATGTTTGCTGTCGAAATTATGTTTCTGTTACTATCGAAATGGCACTTAACTCAATTTATTAGGATTACATCTTCTTTATACTTATTTGTATTTTTAGCAGACAGTACCTAACTGGAAATAAAATTGTGTCATAATAACTTTATTCCGGAATTATTAGTCGGCTAATATCCTCTCCAACCTTAATTTCTTTTTCGCGATCAGTGTTTTAAATTATTGTTGCCCCCTCTTTTAAAATAGTTACTATTCCATAATTGACTTATATCTTGTCATCTCCATAAGTTGATAGCGTTGTGTAAACTCTGGCCGGCTGCCTACAGACAGATACTTTCTTTGTGTTACATTCTATCATTCGCTACTATGACATGAATAAAACCTTGTGTGTTATGATTGTTGTGCAGCAGTTTGATGACTGATTTTATTTATAAATTTGAATTCAATATTATCTGATCATTTTCTTTTTTTACAACAGATACTGCCATTATAAAAAGTGTTGATGGTCTTTTTCTAAAAGACCTAGACATTGTAAAGAAATGTTATAACATTTTGATTTAAAATAATTTGCTTACACGACATAACACTTCTTATTACTTATTACTTCCAATTTCCTGTAAAATCACACGAAGCATGTATTAGGGAATGAGTAACAACACATTTTGACTTCTTAGCCCGAGCATTATGTCAACACGAATACCTTAATCGGCGCGCATAAGTTGTGGATCCAAAGTGTTTGATAAATCTACACGTGTCATCATTACCGAATGTGATCTACGACTCTCATTAGCTTCCTCTAAATGAGATATCAAACGGTGATTAACCGCCGACACGGCACTTATTATTTTATTGCGCTCAGACAGCATGCATTAAAAGATATATTTATTATTATTATTATTATTAATATTAAACAGTGGCTATAGGGCTTTATAGACTGAATCCTTGATTGTTTTCTCAAACACTTATACTTACACCTTGTAGAATAATTGAACATTATAAACCTCTTGAGCGAGGGTTTTTTTAAGCACTCACAGTAAGAACATAAATCAGACATTGCATTGCAGTACTAGCCACTGGCTTCCACATATTTATTGGAATAAATCGAGGGCTGATTCTTCGCAGTCCCTACAAGTCGGCAATACCTTATGTGCCGTTAGGCTACCACAATTCTCAAGATTAATGTTTTCCTTCTAAACGGTATTGTCAACAAATAGTAATCGCTTGGGATACAACATCTAACGGTCGACGATTTGAATTATCACAACTGCCAACCGCAAAATAACTCACGGTTGTCAAGAGAAAGTTGCGTATACTATGTTGCATCGGCGACAATTAAGACGTTCTAAAAGTTTCGGTTCCTTCTCATTAACTTTAAAATGCTCACTGATTGAAAATTAATGTGCAACGCCAGAGATGCGTTTTGAACGTACATTTTGGGGACACAGAAATTAATAGTTCCATTTTGTTGTTTTCGTTAGTGCGTCGTTAGTGTCACCGGTTGCCTCACGGCGATGCAAATTAAGATGTTCGGTCGGAATTCACTTTTTGATTTATGAACTTATAAAGCGGGCTCTCCGCCGGTGGGTACTTCCTTGTGGGACATTATTAATGTGAGGTGCATTGTTTTGATATTATGACTGTGTGTTACGGTTCTTTAAATTTCCATTTGAATTTATTAGTTTTATTGCTGATGTTTTCTTTTTGCTATTTGTTTTGCTTTAAAAAATTCCGCCGTCGATGTGTGTGTATATCTACATGACAAACCCTTGTAGAATAAAGATGCGCTTGATGACAATGCATTTGAATCACCTACATATTGAAAACAAGGTTTTTCCGTTTAGAAAAACCAAACATTTCTAATGAATCTGTAATTTGTATTCGCGTCGGATAGTATCGACGGATGACGTCTAGAACCGAAATATTTCACGTGAGATAATGGGTGATAACTATGCTGTGTGATAAATGTCCTTGCGGGATGGAGGACGTGATGATACGCAGCAATAGTAATCACCACTGTACTAGTAGGTATACGACACGGGGATCGCCGGTGATATCACATCTCAGGAATCCTGTGCGTTATTGATCTAAGTCCAGTACGTTTGATGCGGATATAACATGTTAATCCTACTTTACGATCCAAACAAGGTTGAATATTGTTTCGTAGATCAAATCATATCTTTCATCATTTTATTATCGTTATAATTTATGTAATTACGAGATATGTCGATGCCTCAACGTGAAAATTAACTCGCGTATTATTTTATAAAAACATGTGAAACTTTTATACATATTCATTTATAAGACGGTGTCAGGTAATTTTTAAACATCGTGTTGATTGAACATCGTCATCACATAATTAATTAATTAACGTATACACCGGCATTAATTTATTATTTAATATTTTCCCATTTTATTACTCCATTTAAACGTGAATATTTAGTATGTTAAGAAATGAATTTAAGCACATAAATCATGGATACTGGCGTAAGTTATGTTGAGTGCGACATGTTATTGCTTAATAATTTGAATGGGGCTAATGAATCGCTTGTTCTTATAGCTATCTCGAATATTTCATGTTAATTTACGCTATTTTCATTAATATAAATATTTGTGCTATCACGTATATTAATATACATTTTAATGAGCTCGGGGTCAGTTTGTGATTTAACTTTAGTGTGCCGTGTTAAGTTATTTTTACGAGCGTGTTATACGCTGAGGTCGATCTCGATACATTTCGGGTCAAACCGCATTTGCTTGTAAGCGCGAGTGCCTCTGTTGCACTTATCTTTTAATTCAATTTACAAGCGTATCAAACTTGTCGAACGGTTATTTATCGTTGTTAATTTTATCTCGGAACGATCTTAATTTCTTTATTATCTTTATAGGGGTGGGCTTATGGAAATTTGCTTTATCGGATCTGAAGGGATATTGAAACAAATAAAAATAAACATGCGATACATTTATGTATTTTTTAAATGTTCTTGATGACTGCCTCGGTGGCGTAGTTGTATTACAGTACGACTGCAAAGCTGAGGTCTCGGGTTCGATCCCCGGGTCGGGCAAAGTGTTATTGAGTTTTTCTATTCAGTATCAGTCCGGAGTCTGGAATTTGTGCCCGATATGGCGATTGGCTCGCCCCCTATCACATCAGGGGACGGAATAACGGCGAAAAGAAGTGGGTGCACTAGTTGCGCCTCTGCCTAGCCCTTCGGGGATAAAAGCCGTGAGCGTGTGTGTGTCTTATAAAATTTGCCTTTTTAAAATGTTGCCATAAAATGTAATATGGGTAGAATTATATTGATCTGTAATTAATTATAATCTATTTACTGCAAAAAATTAAAAAAAAACATCTATTTAAGAAATTCTTTAATATCCACAATTGCTACTTTTTAGACAAAATTGACGCAGAATATAAATTTTAATTTTCGAACACTTAATTACAAGCCAATGGTGTTGAAGAGTTGAGGTAGCAAGGTGTGCCTGCAGTGCGCATACGCAGCTATTATGCAGGGGTGGGCCGGCACGCCCTTCGTAGATGCGCCGACGACGTTTGCAACTAGCCTTGTTTTGATTTTGTACTACAATCTATTCTAAATGAAAAAAGAGGATATTACACGTTGTTAAGGGAATTTTAATACATTTTTTATGGCATGTGAAATTGATTGTGTCAAGCCGGTTTTGCTGTTTGTACAGATAATAACAAGGTGGCAACTGCTTGTGTCACAGAGGATTGTGAGGAGGCTATAATGCGAAGGGCCGTGAATTTGAATCCGAGACAAATATTTGTATAATGTCCAAAAACACATTTTTTTGCATAAACCGGTAAAAAGCAAGTGGTTATTTGATGTGGAGTGATGTCCATCGCCCATAAACACTCCCAACACCTGCAGGATCGGGTATATGCTGCCCGAATTCAAGGAAAGAAGTAGGTAGGTATTACTGACGGGAAGAGGATGTTTTTTTTCTTTTTTTTCTTTATGGTTGTACAAACATTTCCTGTTTTCGCAAGGTTCCGCTATTTGATACGTAACTCACCCCCCCACCGTCCGATAGTACAACGGTACGGGAAGATACATTATAAATTGGGAAGAGGATGTTTGGTCTTCGGATATTTCACTTACCATAATATTCATAATATTATTTTGACTTTATGATGTTTAACGTGAGACATGACCCCGGTTGAGGAAAATTTCACATAGTCTGAGTACCTAGAATACGATTTAATCCAACCATGTTTTACCCAATTTTTTTGTGTAAGTAAATATTGTTTCTTGTCATTTTAACTTTTTATATGACTACCACATCTAATTCGTTTAATTGAATTATGTTCTCGACATGAAGTGCTCTTGAGTTAATCATGACTATTTTATCAACATTATTTTTATACATTTTTGGCTCCGATATTTTGTACCTGACAAGTTAAAGTGTTTGCGTTTCAGTTGCCATATTCGGAGCTCGGATGTTTATGTCTGGTGACATTAAAGGTTCATTACTATATTTTGTTTTTTTGTGTCACGAGAAATATGTTTGCCGTTGCAGAATGTATTTATGTCATTACGAGTACACTTGTATTCGTTTGGTAAAAAGTATTGTTAAATTTTTATGGTAGCTCTCTTCACAATGTGCGATATGACCTGAGATTGTGAATTCCTCGTATTGTAAATTTTCTCCGAATGTTTATCATTATTCATTTTGTCAGTCGAAGCAACATGTAATTGCATGGCTGGTTTTTTTGTTTATATTTGCACACAGGACATTTTCTGAATAATACTTTGGGATTATGTGGCACGGCGGGCTCTATGACAACATGAAATATCATTGTTAATCCTGGATTTCTTAGAACCTAAGGTGGTCCGATGTTTTACCACAGATGAAATAATAGAACTGCCAATGTTTAAAAGTAGGAAAAATCTCATAATTTGTAATACACGTTAGACATAATAATTATGTATTTTACTGTATGTAGAGTACGCCGTGTACCTAAATGTTTTTTACCTACATCATCATCATCATCATCAGCCTTTATCACTCCACTGCTGGACATAGGCCTCCCCTAATGAGCGCCATAGCGCCCTGTCTTCAGCTTGCCGCATCCAGCATCTGCCCGAGGTAAGTATACTTGGAAACAATTTCAAGAAGGTGGTCATGTACGATCACCGGTCCTGGCTCAATGTGGCCATTGATCATGACTTTGGTTTTATCCAAATTCATGCCAGACCGATGCGTCGCGAGGCTGAAGCTAGGCCGTCCAGCATCCGGTTCAGCTCCTCCAGTGACTCCGCCATTAAGACTATGTCATCTGCGAATCGAAGATTATTTATAATTGTTATGTTTACCTACATAACAATTATAAATACAGACTTATGAGGAACTGACATGACGCCTTTAAGTTTTCATAATCATTATGCATTTATTTGTGTTAAAAATAATTACAATGCATCTGGGTGCTCTTGTTCTGAATCTCGCCGAGACATGGCGCATACAGGTTGTACCACAACCACATTGCCGGGGAATGTCTACGTGTGTGATATTTGAACACCGGCGCCGTCGCAGCCATTCTCACGAATTTCGCGGCGCGGCGCCTGCGCGTGGGCGGCCTATCTTAAGCCGCCATCACACGTCTCACTGTACGCACTTGCACCAACACCTGCATCATCCGATCCTCACTAATGGTCAGCCATTAAAGTTCAACATCTTCTAACACAACTGCATTGTAAAGTTTGTAAGACCGTAAGCTCGGCCCTTTGTAGCCTAGTGCGTCTAATTAGTCAGACTGTTTAGTACTACACTCGCCGCGGGCTAACATTAACAACGCAACATGCAGTGTGAAATTGTGTGATTTATTGATATCCCCATAGTGCGCTCTTCGAATCGCCAAATCAGTTTTATTGCATGGCGGGTTAATTCAGAAATTGATATTAAAAGAGTTTCATAAAGTATTTTTATGTTACCAGCCGCATGCTGTGTTTAACAGTAATACTCGCGGTTGTACGTGACTGACCACATGGAAAACTCTGTCACACGGAAGGTTTACATTAGTGCTTAGTACCGATGGCTGTCGAGCTTACGGTAGAACTAAGCAATAAGTTCAACAGAACCTCAAGTGATACAGCATAATTGAATAGAATTAACCACAGTTAGAATATTACAAGTATTTAAACTGAAAATATTTTATCACCATTGATTCATGTTTTATGCGAATTCCATTCTCATTTCTTATTGTTTCAATTGTACAGATACGACCCCGTTACAATTTATAAAATAGTATATAAATGTAGGCGCCATGGGTACGCCTACAACAATGCAACAGCATCTTCGCTTCACATTAACCGTCTGCTCGGCAGGGACATCGTATTTCAAGAGTCGTGTACAGATTCATCTGACTGCGCTTATTCATAAGAATATTCACAAGTGACATTAAAAGTTCTTGCATGATGTTTTTGTACACAGCCGCATTGTCGACGGCTATCAAAAGGTATATTTTGTTGAATTTATTGCTCTTGCTGGCGGCACTGTGTGCTGAATGGCTCGCGTCGCGCGATATATTTTTCCTCAAACCTTCTCGACTGCGCCTCGACCGCGAAGTGTACAAATGTTTGCTATAACTGTTGACATTGAGCGCGATATTCTCTTGCACGCCTCCATATATTACGAAGAAATCAATCGACGTTTTAAATTGTGAACAACAATTGGATATCATTAAATAATGTTACATTGCAATGTACGGGCGGGTCACGAGAGAATCTGAATCAGAAATATGTAATATGGCGACACGGTGGCGCCAACGGTGAAATTAATCTGAATCGTGTATTACCGATTTCGAATTTAAACGTTGTTTATAGTGCTTAATACAAACATTGTGATATATACAAAACAGTATTTCAGTTGCTTAACGCTTCGGACTGTTTGCTCGGGAATAATATCCCGAATGGATTAAGCGTTGTTCTGTGCCAGATTAAATAGTGTATTAATACATTTTGTATTGAAAGATCGAGATTACTGGGCTTAGGTTGAGCTAAATTAGTCTATTTGTAAGTAATACCAGCGCGTAGCTTTAATTGCACGAGCTATTTTAATGTAAGATTACTTCAGTAAATATATCTCGTCAATAAAATACAACTCCAGTGCCCGTGTGCAGTGCTTTGTATTTTTATTCGATCTTGTTGATGAATTATAATTCATGGCGAACTCTCTTTTTATGAATTTCAGTTCACTTAGGTCAATATCGTGTGATTGAACGTTGAACTTTCGTTTAAGAAAGTGTAATATTTCGTACGTATGATTACAAAAGAGCGTCCAATTTATCAGCAACTTCTGAAAAAGCGAATGAGTCGCTATAATTGAGCCAAAACGAATATAAGGAAAACCGTTAGAAAAACTGGCTCACAGCCGAAACTATAACATTTTCGTTAGTGAATTGTCGCGTTGGAGTGATTTATCTCGAATAAATTTATCGCTCAATCAACGTCTCAGTGCGCGCATGTTCACGCGGCCGCTGATTGGATTTGTTCATAATTACATCTTTTGACACGTACGCGCCAAGTTTCGTACTTCACAAGCGGCCAGGGCATGAGATCGTGGGAGCACCGTATAATCAGCTTTCCTGACCGTCTTGTTTTGATCCGACATCAAGGAGTTATCTCACAACAGAAGGGCTAGGGCTTCAAGAAATATCCTTTCATCACGCGCCTTTAAGAATAAAATAATACTGCTTTGTGCACTCGTCTAAGCGATAAATATTTACATTGCTATTTTAAATGTAATGTACCAATTTTAATTTTAAAATGGCGTATTTAAATGTTGTAAAAATAAATCATTTAGCAATGTAATTTAGACGTCTACGTGGCGCTTTCATATTAAATTCATACTTTTTGGTGTCTAAATTCGCTATAATTATGGTAGCCCTGGCGGGTTTAAGGCAGGTCGGAATCCTTTGCCAATGCGCGAACATTTCCAGAAACATAAACTTCTCAGGTTGTTGCGCACCGCTTGGATAATAAAGGTAGGCGATGAAGGGCGTGTTTTACTCGCATGGTTTCGTTTACAACTCGTTCGGTTGTCAGATCTGCGAGTTATATTTCGGTGGTTAATAACAGCGATCAACGCCTCCGAAAAGGATTTCGTTTAGTTATGCTGCTAAATGAAATCTTGTACAAATTTATAGCAGGATTTTGAGTTTCAGCTCATTCAAAAATCAGGCGAATTATCCTCAAAGTTAGATAGAATTTCTTCCAAAGACTATACCGCCCTCACTCCCACCACTGCAATTCCTGTAAGCCAGGATCAGCAGAATTTGTTTCAGCAATAAACAGTTATGAACTAGCTGTTAAATCATGTTCGGAGATGGGGCCCCCTTGCTTGTTCAGAGGATTTACCAGAGATCTCTTATTCGGAGCGACCATCTACTTCGCTGAGTGATAAGATATACTGTTTCTATGATGCATTCTAGTAGATCCATTATAATCATCTTAGTTACTCTGCCATGAAGTATTATATTCAAAGCTGTTAGATTATTCACGTTATACATTTTCAAATTTCGAAACTCAATCATGCATTCGAATTCGGACGGGTCCTGCGCAAAAGAAAACAATAAAAGTCCGCGTTTCGCAACACTCGAAAACCAATCTCGTGTAGGTTGACCATTAAATATTGAGTTATCTGAGGTACTGTTACGCCGCATCCTTTCGGCAGCAGGCGCCGCAAATTCACATAATTAATGATGTCGGTAAATGTTTCGGACTTAATTCCCGCTGTTTTATATTTAAAACTGGACTTATATATTTAAAACCCAGATAACCTTTTGCGATCAGTGTACCATCCTAAATTATAACAAGTTTTAACGTAAAGCGAGGAAGCTTTTATGTCCGAATTAATATTTTTGATTTCCTCATGGTAATGTATGGTTTTGCTTTTTTTTATTACATTTCCTTATTCTCAGTTGTTTTATGTCACATGCTTAATGTTATATGTTGATTTTGAACTCCTGATCTTATTAAAATGATGTCTTTCTAACTAACAATATACACGGATTTCATCTCTTTTTGTAGCCTTTTAGCCAAATAAAAGTTGATTGTAAAAATACCCATCGTACGAGTACTTAAATTAGAATGTTATTATAGAATCTTCCAGACATTCCGTATAAATTTAAATTTGGGGTTACTCACCAAGGGTATCTCTAAAGTCCATCACGCCACCCAACACGTTCGGGCCGAATTTCGTCCGGTGGTCGCAATTAGGCGCGATAAATGCTCCCGACATTCGATACATCGGCTTTTCATTCGATTAATCGGTCGAAACGAATACGGAATCCGATTTTAACAGGTGATTCCTTTTGGTTGTTTATGTTGAGCTCCGTGCGATATTTCGATACTTATCTCGGCTGGTTGTACTCGAGGTACAGTTTTAATATGGGTTTTTTAACTGTGGTCAATTTGAATTATGCGAATGATTAAGTACGGCATATCGATAAGAATGTTTATTTGATTTTGGATTGTGTTTATTTGGTTTTCGAATGTGGTAATACCATTAATTTTCTCCTTCGTCTTAATTAGGTGTATTATTCATGAAACAATTAAAATGCTGTAGATTTCAATGTTTTTTTTTGTCCTCGTTAATATTGGCTTGTAGTAAAAATATATCAACATGATGTTTATGTTCAAAGATCAATTGGAGTTATGGTCACCCGTATACTAGTTATTACCGTGGGTATTTGAATTAGTAAAACATGATGTTTCTGTTACGAATACTGTTGACGACGCCCGCATTCGTAAGAATCGGTCCACATATCATTTATTTTGACATCTATCGTTTGTAGTCCTTTACCAATTACATGATGTTAAATTTTATATCTTATTTTCCTGAACAGTGGCCTGTTTGTAAAACGTTACAAGCCTTGTATTATAAGCGTTTTCTCTTGGAAATTAATCAATTTTACAAAAATCTCAACTGTGCAACATGTGAGCTTGTAGACAGGGCACAGGTTGTAATATACGTATTTAATTCTATTTGTAGGGTGTGTTATAAACCATTGAAGAAATGCTACAAGGAACATTCTTGACGAGTTTTCTATTAGCCAGAACAAGATATTGTTCTGATGTATTTGGGGGTTGTAACGTTTAATCGATGACGTTTAGTTGTCTCTCGATGACTGTCTCGACAACAAACATCAGTTTCAATGAACTTTTCACATTTGTCACAACGCATCGGTAATTGTGTTTGAGTAGTGAAAATATTACTATTTTGAATGACAGTACTCCACCCTTTTTAAATCTACCGCTGCAGTTGATTCAGTGTCATAGAAACATGCCTGTAATGATGCATGAGACAATAAGAACTGCTCAACCATTACAAGGCGACAAAACTCTAATATCAATACAAAACAATGGGAACAATAGTTGCCCTCTGTCAATTATGCCATCATTACCATCCGAATAAACCACGTAACGGATCAGATGGCTGTCGAAAAACAACACCATGACGAGGCAGACGTTCGACACTTCATATTAGAAAATTTACAATCAGAAACCAAACCTAATATAATGAAAATAAATATTAATTTCCAATAGAGAATGCCGGATGATCTTGCATATTTAAAATGTCGAAACAGTTACTCTATAAATGATTTATAGACTGTTGCGGCGCCGTCTTAATTTTTGTCACTTAACAATGTACAATGAATCAGTATAATAAAAGTGCCGCAGGTTGTTAATGTCGTTTAATTGATAGATGTAATGTAATTATTAAACAATAAAGCGCACAAGAAAACAAAGCAATGTCAAAGTTCATCGATGTGACTTACAAAACAAAGTAATAACTCTGATTAAACTTAGTAAGAAACGAAATTTAATAGGCGTAAATAGATGCGCAGTTGGCGTTACCAATAAAATATTTGAATCTTTTTAACACGAAAACTATTGTAAACAACATAACATTCTCATCTATAAATATGAAAATAATTAAATTTAACATAAAAATGTAAATGTACTCTGTGTGGGTGTAATAGTTACGCATAATAAAGCTCGTAAGCAGTCGGAATATATATCTACATTCGAAACTATGATTGATTCGCACGTTACTGATATGATTCAAATGGACCGGCGCGGCGCTACCGCCCTGGATCAATGGGTGAAAGCAGACAAAGTTATTCGATGTTCGACAGTCAACTCATGATAAGTGACTACAAGCTGTTTCTTGTAATCTTATAAATTCTATTCGTCGCCAACTGGATTTGTTTTCCAGAACATTCGAATTGAAATTGAATACTCCAACGTTACGTTGACTCACTCAGAATGTTTCAATTTTGCGTAACATTTTAACGGCTCTATTGACGTCTCTTGTTACCCTTCCCATACTTTTTCTCTTATCTATACTAATATTATAAAGCTGAAGAGTTTGTTTGTTTGTTTGTTTGAACGCGCTAATCTCAGGAACTACTGGTTCGAATTGAAAAAATCTTTTTGTGTTGAATAGACCATTTATCGAGGAAGGCTTTAGGCTATATAACATCACGATGCAACTATTAGGAGCGAAGAAATAATGGAAAATGTGAAAAAAACGGGGAAAATTATTCATCCTTGAGGGCTTCCATTGCGTGCGCTGCGAAAACGGTTCAAGATACCAAAAATATATGTATGAAAGAATTATTCCTCTTAAAATGATCTAAAAAAATGTTCGCGATAGTATATGTCTATCTTTTAAGATTAACTTACTAGAACCGTTTTTATGGTAATCAAATTTGGTCGAAATTAATGCATTATTTGTTAAGAGTTGTATCAACGTTATAATATTAATCTTTATCCAAATAAATGTGTTGGATAGAGTAATTCAACGGGAAGGTTTTTATGTACTATTAGCCCGGAAAAACTTATTAACGCGGGCGAAGCCGTGGGCAAAAGCTAGTTAGTAATATTTGTGAATAATAATCTTTTTTGTTAGAAAGCAATTGAAAAACTCGACATTTTTAGGGTTCTGGTTTAAACAGATCCAAACTAAGGAATATTTTCAAGGTATTTGGCGTTTTGTGACATTTAATAAATGCTAGTTATGAGTGCTAGAATATTAATTTAAAGAAGTCCTTGGTAACTGTCAAGGTCTAAACTTACGCATTAATTGGTAACAGGTATCTAATAACAATGCTTAACTAATTTATCTCGATAAATGCACTGTTTACTATTTACAAGCGATTATAAATCATTATTTCACACGCGTCGATGACTATCGCATGGTTTGCGAATGTTGCTGCCATATAGATTGGATTCTTATTGCTTTGCTTGTATGTTGAATGTTATTGATTGTGTACCCCGAGATGTATTTGCGATTATTTGATCCAAGCATTTGTCAAATATGATTAAGGTTTGCGAAGGTGTTATTCGTTTTGTCGACACGCGATCGTGTGATATCTCCTGAGCTTGCCACTTGTAATTGGATGGGAGGTCCGCCCGTTTTAACATTTTATTTTTATTGTGGCCATTTTGTTACCTGATATGAGCCGTCTGATTTAAATTAATGTATGATTTAAGTTGCTCCAAATTGATTATTTCGTCCTGGGGTAACATTGTGTTGGAATGCGAACTTACTGGAGGGTCTTTTTGTTTCCTTTTTACTTATAAAGATATTTGTTTGTTTATGTTTACAATGATTTTTTTTTTTTGTTGACGCGGAGAAAGTGACTTATTACTACTACCGCCCAGTGTTCAAGGGGAACGACTGAGCGGTTATGTTGGGTTCACCGTGCCTTACGACCCGACGTTGAGCCGCCCGGAAAGATGGAAAACGTCAGGCGACCGCCGGGCCGAGTCCCTAACCTATGTACACCGCACGGCATACCAACTAAAACTCCGCGGTGGCCATCTTCGGCGCATTAGGGACGGCTGCGGGCTTCCTCCGACTCACGTCTAAGTTGTCGTCCGCAACCGCCCCTGCGCGTACCGCTGTTGCGGTCCTTCTCCTGTTGTTGCGGGGGCTCAGAAGCCCCCGTACACCGAAGGACGCCCTTGGCGTCCGAGGCAGCGTGAGACACGCTGCCGTCCATCACGGGGGTCACAAAAGTTGGCTAGACTAATAGGTGGACGGCAGTGACCCCCGGAGGCCCCTATTAGTCGCCTTTTACGACAGGCAGGGGATACCGTGGTGGAATTCTCCAAACGCCCCCAATCCACAGGGCGGGATGTTTACAATGATGCATTTCCAAAGTACATAAACCTATATATTTGTGAATAGTTTCTACTTTTTAATTCTATGTGGCTATTCTAGGTTGTATGAATAAGCTGTTTGTACTTTTTACACTCGCGAATTGAAAAACTTGCAAATCTACATACGAAAACAAATTTAAGACTTCATTATGATTATGATATCTGATATCGTGACATCACGATGGCCTGAGGTGATAAATATCGTGAATTCCAATGAAAATGTTATCGTCTTTAAGGTATGTATCCGAATACCGTCGGGTCTCGGCAGGCGGTGATCCTGTATCCTCCGGTGTTTGCAAATGTACACACACGCGGTGTGTCGTAAAAATGACAAACTTACATTTATAGCTTTGTACGACACATGTAAGTAATGTCTTGTCGTGTTGTATGGTTTTTGTCAGCGTGCAATCGACGATTTATTAAAGTTCATTGTTGATTATTTTATTAACGACTTCTCATTGCGTGAATATTTATAGTTATCGTCTCGTCTCGTGACGATTTGCTGAAACGCTTGACGAATCAATGTATACGATTACTCGCAATTTATATTCTGCGCGTGCGCATCATCTTTGTGTTATACTTTATGCTATTAAGAGATAGGATCATGTTTATGTTCTTTGGTTTCGTTGCGAGCAATATTACTCTCAAACATTTAGAACTAGTCACATATCTATGAAAGATCAATAAGGAGCAACCACATGAGTCTTGTTTGTCGTTAGTTATTTCACCAATTACTACATACTCATATAGATGTAGAGTTAGCAAGTTAATATCACCAATTATATAAAAGATTCTACCAAATGATTTATTATTGATTTTTATCAGTATTATTTCTTTTACAACGAAAAGATCTTTATTATACTGGACAAATGAAATTTATATAAAAATACATTCTTTGCAATTGAGATATCAATCATAAATTATTCATCTGATAAAAGCACAGAAACTGTTAGATTAAAAGCAAAGTTAAAAACTTTCTGGCTATCAATACTTTATGTATTTCTTTTATGGTAGCTGTATTGTATGGGCTTTATCTAAAAATGAATGTGTCATGTTATTGCAAAGTAATAAATAATTTAGTTTTTGAAAACCATAATGAAAACTATATCACAATGTATTTCAATTCTATTCTAGATGTTTTACAAACTTTACCAGAACGTAACTCAAAGTATGCTTTTGAGTCTCTACAAAAAACAATTCTTACCACCGAAGGTTTCTTGCATCTGAGAAAAACAATAATTTTTAAGCAAATATATTGTGGGTACATACAAGGAATTTCTTGTGTTGACGTTATTTCAATGGCTCGCAAATAATGTGGGTGCGTATTCGTGCGTGCAGATACAACTTGTGATTGAGAGTTACGATTGTCATTAATATCGTAATGGACTCGATTTATGGCCGAGGATCATCTCATTGATTTTATTGCTCCACTCGTGCTATATTTAATTCTAGACACACATCGAAGGCTGCGTTATTGCCGTACGCCAATTTGTAACCTTGTTTGTAGTGTGCGAGTTTTTTTGCTCTTTAAAGCAATGTGAGCGATGTTGACTGTGCGATGCGTTTATTTATGGTTAAAGATATTGAAGAGTGTCGACAGTCGTCAACGTTCAATCCTCTAATATTATATCTTTGTGTTTGAGCATTTGTTTGGTTGGTAATCTTATTGTAGTTTATGTTTTGTTTACAACGTTACGATAAATCATGTATTTCTTATAGTACATATAATATTTTGAAAGGTAGAAGTAATGTTTTGCAAGTTGCAAATTTCATTATTTCCCCGCGACCGCAGTAAAACCGCAGCAGTTTCGGCGTGAGCTCTTTTTCGGTGCCAGTCAAGGCTGTGCATTGTGCTCCCGTATTTTTACTGATATTCGCGGTTCGTATAAACTCCTTTGTCCTGGCTCAGTTTTATTTGTTCCGGCTCTTTAATGTTAATTGAAATTCGCGGTAACTGCAGCCGATGAGGTTGCGATTGTTTAAACCATTGTCGGGCTGTACGTCATTTGAAGCGAATTGCTTTGTGGACATCGAGGAGAACTATGATTTAATGAAAATAAATGACGATTAGATGATATTATACGTCACACGCAGGCTTAGTCATTTTTTTATATATTTGAGTCAAGTCAGTTGTTGGCCTGATAAGATTTTTGCGGGGTAGATCCTGCTGAAGGTTACCTTGCCAGTCAGGAACGGAGAGAGACGGTGACGTCCGTCTCATCGATGTTTCGACAGGGTTATCACTCGTGTCTTCTCAGATCCTTGAATCAAATTTTTGTTGGCATAGTGTCGATAGCGAAAATTCTTATTAAAATGATGTTGCTATCGAAATCGTCATTGTGTGGCGTTTCTCTTTTCGAGCACAAAAACCCCATTTGAAAGAGAAGGCTTACAGCATTGACGAATAAGGGTTTCATGCTACTATTCATGTCGAAGTAGCAAGAAATGTAGAAGTGCAAAGCCAGTGCATCGCTGACTGTGTAGGCGCAAATCCGGGTGGCGCCAGTAGAACGCTTCTTATCATGGACAAGGTATATGTGGTTGATTTTGTTAAAGCTCTTGGGGGGGGGGGGGGGGATTGGTTGATAAATATGCATCAATTCTAAGAATATTCGTTAGCAAATGCGACGTTTACACATAATATGATATTTCATTATTTTGACGATTAACATGCGATAGAAAATTATTTTCTCTCCGTACAGTTACAGATTACTAATTAAAATGTTTTCTTGTGCAATAAATAAAAGACTTTACGATGCATCGTGCATGTACCTACATTGGAATTAATTAATTATACCAATACAACCGTGTACCGTTCCCAACTACCAAGAAGATGTCGTCGCGCCAATTTGGCAACTTTCGCAATATGAACGATTTCATTTAATTCCACCATGTAAAACATTGATGAAGTAGCGACGTTCAATATTTATACAGGGTTCATTGTAACGTAACCACCAGAATTTATTAAAAATATTCTTTTAATTTATAAAAGCCACCGGCAAAATTAAATTGAAAATTAACCCCATTTAGACACACCTCCTGTAGTTCGGGATTTTTTTTCCATGAGCTTTTTACATCATGTCAACACCGTCGATAAATTATTGCCACTCTCACAACCTATTATTATCGAGCCCCTGACATTTTATTTAAGAATTTTTGGGCAAAATTGAAAATTTAACCAAAATTCTTGGCCCGCGGTGTAACAAGAATGAGTTTTGAAATTTATGCCGAACGTTCATCAAAAATGTATTATTTAAAATTCTAATTCTTTGTTTATATTGCTGTTATAAATTTTCTCGGAACGGTAAATATTCTGTCGATCGGCTTTGTTTTAAGTTAGGGTGTATTCATATTATTATCATACTAATTTTTGTTATTAACCTAACTGGTGCAGTCCAAAAGTTGATTCTATCAGGTGGGCCTTGCTGGGCAGAGGTCGTTGACACCGGTCAGGTGGGGCCGATGGATGATTGATCTGCTCCCTTATCACTGCACTGTCGCCTACGTGCGGCTGTATCAAAGACACATTGTGTATGATCACAGATGCGTGTGCTAATGGCGCCCCAGCTTTCTTTTATACCTAAATTTAACGTTTTTGACCTCGAGAATAAGTCACATTGTTTCTGTTTGTTTCAGGACGTGCAGAAAAATAATTGTGCAATCAAAGAAATGTAAGTAGCATGAAGCATTATTTTATTTTTAAACCCTAATAAAGTATAACAGTATTTTAAAATTTACGTTGAATTCAAAGGTGAAACGATTTCATGCATATCATATTTAAAGGAAACGTCTGTGAAATTGTGTTATTAATTTATGTTCATCAGACTCTTATAAAATGTTATTATCTGAATATTTTCAAGGAAGTAACTCCAAATGGACAACTTGCAAATTGAAAAACTGACGGACTGACACTACGTAGCATATCACTATAAGCGCCCTTTCACCTTATGATATGATGGAAATTTAATAAAAACCAATGTAAGATGTTTCGGAAAACAATAAAAATGTTGATATGAATGTTAAATTCGAACATAATGCAAATGTTTGCCGACAACCAGTAGGCATTGTGGCGCCGCGACTCATTTCGAAAGTTATATTTTTATTTAAACCGTTGCGTTGAAAGACGTTTCCGTCATAGTTATTTGTTTAACGTCAACGGTTACACTGTTTTCTGTAATTGGATATATTTTTCCACCCACGCATCAATATTAACATGTTAAAATTTTTTAATCCGAGTTAGGTTTTTGTTTTTATATTTAAGCGACATCTTTGTGCGAATGTTATAGATTGTGCTCAAGTTTTTATTATGTTTGTTTTGTCACACTTGGCGCCTATGTGGTCCTCTGATGTTTTGTTTATTTGTAGATGGGATATCCCCGCGTTGTTGGCGAAAGTTCCCAAGTTGGGAGCAGTCATTGACTTGACTAACACGGCTCGCTACTACGACCCCGCAGTACGTATATCTTTTTTCTACTTTTCGTTCATTGGACCGTGGAATGCATTCACATGTGACTTTGTAACATAAATATATTTCTTTGCAGTGCAAATGGTTAGTTATGTTCACTTTCGCACATGCCCACATACCGAAACTGACGAGTCGAATGCATAAACATTCCTCCGTGGATTGTTACTAATAATGAAAGGTAACAACTTGGCATTCACAAATATAAGACAGCGCGGGCAGGTTCAGAATTATGAGTTTTACTCGGAGAGCGCCCGTAGGACGCTCGTTTCCATGCCATGTGTTAGAATACCGGGAAGCAATAAAATTATGTTCAGTTTTACGATTGAAAGTCACATTTTCCACTACGATGCTTTGTTCGTACTTACGTCTGATTGCCTTGCATTCATCTTCTAGCATAATCCGATCGTAAAACGGCGTTTTCATGGGGCAGCTAAGTCCGCCTTTTAGTGTGGTCTAACTCAGGCGTTTTCAGATGTTAAGTGTTACTACTGCGCGATTGTAGTTCATAATGTGTGCGAAAACAATGTGTCGTTTATAAAACATGTGATTAACTATGTCTTCAACGGATGAAGTGTGGTCGCAAGTACACATTTTATTTATTTTTTGGAGGCTACAAACGTTCAGGTTTCAATACACGGAGAACATAGCAAGTATGGAGCTTAGAGTAAAATAAAAGATATTGTAACCTGTAAGGTATGCGGGGTGGAGTAACGTGTGTGGCAAATTTAACACGTTCACTCATTACTTAAACCATTCAGTTTTCGCAGTTGTGGCGACGATGTTTTCCTTTTCGACACAGCGTTGGTAGTTCGCACATTCTTAGATTTTACGGTACACCAGGGTTGGCATTTGCTAATCGTCATGATGTTCTCCGTTGTACGTAATCTGTCGCTCATGTGCGAAATGTGTTGCACGTAATATGCGTAACGAGGTAGCTGAATACATTGTTAGCGTGTAATTACGATTAGTAAATTATTTGGTGTATTTAAACGTGACTAATTAACTTTGATTTTAGTAGTCATTCATTTTAAATTACGATATGAACGGTGCACTTTTAGCTGCACGATAAAAAAAAATTCCGATGTGGGAGGACAAACGACAACACCTGATTTAAAGCTAATTATATTGTCCCCAATTGCAAAGCTCAATAAATTCCAACGCACAACTAGTATAATCAATTAATAAATTAACATTGCCGACAAAGTCTTTACATTTAATTACCGTACCGTTAATTAGGCGTGAAAGTGATACTGTTTTGGTGCGCTCGTACGTTCCGGTTCATTAGATCCCCGAGGCGAGATTGGCCGCGGACGTCGCGTCGGTACAAGCCCGGCGCGGCGCGGGGCGGCGCCCGCTAGCACGTGTCGCCGGCTCTTATCAACGCCAATAGTCTCTGTCAAAATAAATTATGCCAGTGTTTATTGATTTTGAAGAAAAATATACCAAAATGTACTCGGGAAATTCGACTTGACTTATTTGGACGGCTTACGTCCCCATAGGTTAGGGTTTTAATTATTTAATTTTTGCTCTCTGTAAAAAGTGTCGAGTGGGATTGCAAAAATAATCGTTTTAAGCCGTAGAATGATTTTTTTATGTTCTGAAAATAAATTCGTGATTAACTTATCCATTTTATTACCGAATAGATCACCTACAGCCAAAATCTTCAAACAACTTAATATTTTTTTGATATTTTCTTATGCATTTACAATAATGAAGCATAAGGTTACTCTAACGTTTCATGTCAAAATAAGTTTCAAATTTTTGCGCCCATTCGTCTTGTTGTACGGCCGTGAATGCCTTCATTCAGCACAGAATCGTTACCAATCCCAGTTTTAAGGTATAAAGACAAACCAATAAATAGTCGTTAATTTGATACGACACCTCCATCGTAAGTGAGTCGCGTTTGATCCAAAAATATGATGTCACAATTTAACGCTTGGTTTGTAATCTGACTTCAAATTGTCATCAGCTGTCATCGATATTTCTTATAACGTGACTCCATCATATTCTGTTTGTAATCTTATCAAGACAAGAGTCATTATATCCTTATGTTATTATTTCTTTGCATTGCTGTGATATTATTTTAAACTTTTACCAAATGGTAACTTCAAAAAATTTGGAAAAGTCTAGATTCATTTAAACCGGTAAAAACTTGATTGTTAATAATCTGTGATCGAATATACATACATTATAAGTTTTATTCGGGTCTTAATCCGGAATTAAGTTCCATAGGTACCGAAACAAAAATCCGATATAAAAGTAGCATATTTAGTCTTCGCTTTTGGCCCCTGAAATACCTTTCTGTATGCCATTCATTACGATGTTCGTTTGCTTCGTTCTTGCGTGAAAATGGAAAATCTAGTTGCTCTTTCGGTTTTGTAACGTTAAAAATTATTCATGTATGAATATTTTGTAAAACTATATCAACTTAGTAATTGCCGTGTTTAGTGTTTTCTTTCTTCTTTGCAGGAACTTGAGAATGCAGGTGTAAGGCACAAGAAAATATTTATGCCCGGCCGCATTATACCGCCCGAAAACAAAGTGCATGAGTAAGTCAATTTTAATACGAAATGCGATTATCTAAGATTTATCAAAAAAAAAAAAAACAAAATTCGGGCTCATTCTAAATTTGTGTGTAATTATAACTATGTTATTGTAATTTGATGTGGCCTTTTGTTTGTGGTAACGGTAATTTTTTTAAATTCCGTTTTTTGTGTGAACATAACAGTTTATGTTTTACCCTTTTTCAGCTTAGTAATAATGACATCAAATTGCGTTAGTTTATAACATATTCTGATTTTGACTTTTTTTACATAGTCGTCGTTTTGGATGGTTTGCAACTGTCCAAGGTTAGCCGAACTTTTCGCGTATGAGATAGTTGGTGAGCGCGTGGTTATTTTGAGCACAAATAACAATCGCTGGCAACTCTGGTGTGTTTTCTTGAAACAAAAAAGGTTTTTTTTTACCTAACCTAGTCATCATACTCAAGACTGAACAGTAGTTCATTGAGTGATAGACCAATATGGTCGTAAATAGTACTTCACGTTTCCAAATATACATCTCAGGGGTATAAAGTCGGTTGGATTTACTGAAAGCCATTTGTGTGTCATGGCCCCGTTTCCTATAGTACCTCAGTGACTGAGTGATACTCGGCTCAAGATTGTTTCCGACCCCGAGGTCAAAAACCAGACTAATGCCCAATTGAACTCTCGTTGGCTTTCCGTTTATTACATTTTGAAAAGAATTCTATAGAACTATATTAAGAGCTTTCTTATATGTAACGCTATTTTTCTAATGTACATATTGTTGTAATAGATTTATTATAATTATTTCTTATGTTTACGCGAATGTTAGACATTGAAATAAAACTAGTTTTGGAATTTTATCGCGTTTTTTAACACGCTTTTATTAGCTTCAGACGTATACAGTACATATGTATCTATCTATGTAATGAAACTTTGAACATGATTTTGACCCCTTTCAAAACGTCGGATTAAAACGAAATTTGGCATACTTATCATGGACCGATGACAATTCAATATTTTAAACTAAAAACACGATTTTATAAAAAAGTCCACAAAAAAAAAAGAATAAATAATAGTTTATTTATTTTTTTAGTGACATCTGATGAACCATAGTAGAGTTATAACTAAACTGGCTACTCTTATGTGTATAAAAATCCTACTTGTTACAAGATGGCGTTTTCGTTTATTTTTTAGTGTGTTGACATCTGTTGGACAATAGTAGAACAAAACTAAAAAAGGAAAAATTATAGTTTGAAAAAAACTAAAAAAATACACTTTAAGTTATAGAAAATCCAACTAAAAAACAGAAAATAAATTTTGTAAATTTGAAATTACAATAGTGTAAATAAGAAAATAAATTATTTTATTGTAAAAAAAAGCGTGGGGTGCGCGGTGTCAATAGTTATAATTTTTTTATTGACAGATAATATTATGAGTAGAAGGTTATCATTTTGATAATATCTCAAAATATACTACGCTTTCTTTTTACAATAAAATACATTTAGACTATTCTTAATTCAAATTTTTTATTTTCTATTTTCCAGTTGGATTTTCTATAAAGCGTGTTTTTTTACACTATTATTTTTAAATCTGCCTCGGTGGCGTAGTTGTATTGCGTACGCATTACGAGTACGAATTGCGCACTGAGGTCCTGGGTTCGATTCCCGGGTCGACCCAAAAACATTGTGACTGGGTTTTTCCATTTTAAAATTTACTCAGTCGCAGCTCGGAGTCAGGAAGTTGGCGGTGTGATACCCCCGTGCCTCGGAAAGCACGTAAAGCCGTTGGTCCTGCACCTGATCTCTCTCCGGTCATGTCGGATTGCCGTCTCACCGGACTATGAGAGTGAAGGAATAGCGAGTGCACCTGTGTATTGCGCACACACTTGTGCACTATAATATCTCCTGCGTACCTGGCTGACCTCCGTTGAGATTGGCCGCCGTGGCCGAAACTGGCTAGGAGAATTATTATTATTATTATTTTTAAATATTTTTTGCGTCCGTAAAGAAAGATCATTGTATTGTCTTTTTAGAGTTATAAACTTGGGAATATCAATAAAATATAGGTAGTTAACCATCTAACGTCTCCATTTAACCCGAGAAATTTAATAGGGCGGTTAATATCTCCAATTCTCAAATGTGCAAACAGCCAAATTCGTCTTTCATTGGATTAGATAAACTCCGATAAGAACCTTAACCAATGATTTATGAAGATGATTTGTTCACCGACATGATACATCAAATAACATGCCAGTTAACAAGTTTGCACCCCTTATACGGTACCGCGTAAATCAGAACATAACAGCTATCTATCAAACAGTGCGCGTTAACGTTTTGCATTCGCGGTGGATTTTAATTTGAAGCGTCGAATTGGCGCCATTCGTAGACCGAATATGGGTAATGTTATAAATCTACGGTCGGTGGCGTGGGAGGCGGCGGCGCGCGCGCCTTAGGGCCACAATCGACCCGACCGCTGCGCAGCCGCAGCCCGAGGTACATATTCTCGTATTCAATTGAACTTGGTCACATCTAGCGCTCGCGTTGACGGCGTCTGCCGCCCACGCGCCGCGATGCCTTTCGGAATTTGAAAGGCATCCGTCGCTGCGCCGACAGCGGCCAACAGTTGTCCCTCTAGTAAAACACACACTTTTTTATATTTGATCGTAAGTTATGCGCTATAAAACGTAATCATATTACAGGGAATAATCGACATTTGTCGTTCTGGATAATTTATTTAATGTTTTTTCTATAACCATACAAGGAACGGATTTTATTGCATGTTTTAGCAAATACAGCTCCAATCCCGTTACGACTCTACTTCATAATACGTTTTGCTTACGATAATAATTGACTGTTTATTATATTTTCCTAAGTTTAAACATATTATTGAATTCAGCTGCGAAAAATTATGAAGCTATATATTCTTGCTTAATTTAAAGGTTGGTGAAATGGGAACGTAAGTTATGTTATTTCTCATACAGAAGTGGATTTACTTTCCTATAAGATAAAAGTTCTTTTAAAACCCTATGGATGTATTAGAAACTTTCATAATTTACAGTATATCATTTTTAACAGACACTGCACTAAAAGAGAAAAGTTGCAAAAGTCTCAATATTTAAGGTTAAAAACACCTTTTTAGTTCATTATTTTGTCTACCGCTTTGCTAAGGAGGGAAGTGGAAACCATATTTCTAATTCCTCCGTATTCTTCTATTTGATTAACTTCGTTGCGGGTTAAGACTAATTAGTGTTCCCAGAGATTCGCCGAGCTTCACCGCTCGGTGTCATAATATGTGTGCCACTGCCGATCCTGGCGTACAAGAGTTGTAGTGGCGGGTGTGAGGGCGGGATAGTCTCGTAGATACTGCACTAACACAAAAATTTAACTTTCAAAGTTCCTAAAGCCCCTTAAAACGACAATTTTACCATAGACAAACAGCATTTCAAACTAATCCACACAAACAATTCCTAAAAACCATATCACACGCTGTCTATCAGCTTTATAAAAAGATCTGGCCTTAGTGATGAAGATTATCGGTATCATTTGTCTGGTCTTTTGTCAGCCACTGCGGCCCGTCGGTCGTTGGGCACATAAATAACCATCGGCATTTCTCAGATACTTCGCCCCCTGTTATCGTTCCAATGTAACTCGCATCTGTTTGTCAGTTCAGCTTAGACAAATGTACCACCCGTACGGCTACTTTGTAACGAAGTAATGACGCCTTCGAAGGTTCGAGAAGGTACGAGAACTGCCAATGGGATAGTGTTGCTATTCCCGATGGTACAGATGTATTATATATTAATGTTATAATATGAGTACACTAATCAAAATGGTAGAGTTGTATGTAGTCATATGAAAACACCAATCAAAATTATACGAATAAAGTAATTTTTACAAACTTAGTGTTTTTTGTTAATAATTAAAGACAAATTGGAGAACTGAACAAAGTGCGCGTATTGTTGCTGTACGAATTATTCTTATGATTTATTTAGCTACGAATTATCAAGAGAAGAAATATGATTATAAAATATATTCCAACCTCTTACTTTGAGAATTATTATCTAACTTTCTAGAAGTTGTGAACGTAAATCATCTCTCATGTAATGAGAAACTGCAATTTTAAGTTATAAGGATGGCGTCTCACTGATATTTGTTATTTATTTTAATTTGGAAATGTCACTTCTAGACGATTATACTAATATGCGATGATAGTTATAGTTGGTTTCCCGTGAGTTTTTACCGCGGAGCTGAGATCGTAATGATGCTCGCGTGCCCCGTCCGTCCGTTCATTTATCACCGCTGTATTTTTACTTGTTTTCCATGTCCACTGTCGACAATCATGTCGTCATTACAAACCAGCCCGCTCACCTATCATCCCGTCAATAAATTGTGAACACCGCCGGTGGTACGATTTGTCGGATCAAGGATGTTTACAGCCCTAGTCTTTATGGAATTTTATAGGCGACAGCGGCATCGTTAGTGCCTTATTTTTTGTCAACGCGTACCTTTTTATACATACACGTCATTCTTTGCCTAGAATCAAGCATGATTCAAGCACGATCGGTTAATGTCATCGCTTGATCCAATATTGATACATCGGATTCTATGTCATGTACACGTGTTAAATCCGCTTTTGAGCTTTTTTCGCCTTTGTTTTTTGTTTGTGATTGTATTAGCGCATGATTGAGACTTATAACGAGACAATTTGACATTGTATTAAGTCATTTCTTATTTTTAGGCGGTTCTCTCAGTATGGGAAAACCTAAAAGTGTTATTATGTCTTTGATAGATATGCGATGTGTGATTGGGACGTTATTAGTGACTCGATGACTAATCATTTTTTTAAGATTATGGTAATTGTGTTAAATCAATAAGAAATTTAGCATATTCATTGAGAGTTTTATGCGACAAAAGTATTTTATTGAGTGTGTATACTTATGAAAATTTGTTGTATTCATCCAACGTCTAATAACTCTTCACAAAGAATGTATATATTTTACGAGCTGTGAACTTGTTTTATCTCATTGGAGGTGTTAAAAGTAAATTGTCACGCTGTTGACTGTTTGTCTAGTAAGAGGCCAGTGTAAATCAGAGTAAGATAGGAGACTTCCGAGCGTGATAACAAACACATAAATATGGCGTCCTCGGCCATTGTCCAAATTTACTGTCACTAACCCATTCCACTTGCTTTATAAGTATTTTTCAGAAACTTATCACTTATATTGAACATTGCAGTTGTTTCAGCAATCATTTCCACTGTCATTGTTCTGTGGAGACACATTTTTATGAAAGACTGTGTGTGTTCGGCGTTTATATTAGAAAATTTTGGACATGCGCGATGTTCGTTTATGAATGGTATCAGTTAACGCTTACTGTTTAGGGTTAATAATTGAAAGTCTTAGAATTATCTTGATTAAAAAAGAACACATACATCACGCGTTTATCCATGAAGACGTAGGCAGAGGTGCAACCAGGACACCCAATTTTCACCATATGCGTTCCATCCTATAGGGGCCGGGCATATCGCCATATCGGGCATATAACCAGACTCCGGGCTAGTACTGACCTGGGCACGTGAAAATCTTTTTAACCCCCGAATGAAAAAGAGGGGTGGTAATTAAGTTTATTTACTATGCAAGTATGTATTTGTGATTTTCCACTGCAACACTTTTATACAAATATAAGAAAGGACCAACAGCTCATCTTATATTGAGTGCCACGATTGCTTTTAACCAGGCACGTCGTGATGCTTGATAATCCATACTTATCAATGTCCCATGCAGGGCAGTACCACTTATTTCTAACTAGGGCTTCCAATCCCAGAATACTGAGATCCCGGTATCCCGGTATTCCGGGATCCTGCGTCATTTTCCAGCCCCGCGTGTTACGGGATTATCGGCGCGGGCAATTTGGCATATTCGGAACGATAAATTGGACAAGTTATGTTTTCTTCGCATGCATTTTCAACCGAATGCTAACCGTAGTAATCAAATTCTTAATTAGTTTTGTAAATATTCAGATGATCTCGCAAATACCGGGATCCCGTGGGATTGAAAAATATCGGTCCCGCAAATACCGAGATTGAAGACAAGCTGCGGAATAGGAAGCCCTACTACTAACCCGTCTCAGTATTTATAGAAAGAAATCAAATATATCTTGCATTATGAACAGTTCACGTAACAGGTCTAAAGTTTATAATTTTACAAATTATTAAGTTGTCCCCGTGTTGTACGCGTATCGGCCAGTTTGCATGTTCTTGTATTCATGTTTATTAATGACAGTGATAACATCTGCCATCGCCGCTGAATAGCGTTAAGTTTCTTGTATTTCTATTATACGAAATTCTCACGTATTTTTTTTCATGTGACATCGGCTGGGTAGGTTCTAGTTTTTTATCGTTTGTGGCATTTTGTACCGATCGAGGCTTATCAGTAATTTCTGGATAGCTGGTTCTCACCAGATCCGTGTACTAGATATATTGTGATTACAGTACAAATGGTCAGACTGGTCAATGTGGCTCTTTCAACGAGAAGTGTTCCAGAATTATAGCCGGTGGATATACACTAAGATGGGCTGATATAATCTAGTGTATAAAGAGGTATAGTTTTTTGATCGACATAATATTCTGTATTTACCATCGGAATGTCACGGGACACTGAAGTGCAGAAATTACTATCGTACACAAATATGATTATGTTTTTAGTACCCATAAATGTCTATAGAAATCATCATGTCCATATGGAACAAAAATAACAATCAGTACCGACAAAATATCGACATTAAATATATCGAATATTATCATAATAAAATGTATCCTCGTAATAACAAACCGTGAGCTAATAACATAAATTCCGTATTAAAACGAAACGAATTGTCTATTTTCTATAATGTCCATAATAATGATAATAACTACTCCATTACTAGTTGTTACAGCGTTTCATTCTAGATAATAGCCGATCTGAATATCGACAAGTTTTATGATAGAACCCATGTATATTTTGGACCACACAGGCATCGATAATTGAGACATTTGTATTGTATGAAATCTATTTATCCCATTATTAACCGCAGTATATCGATGTCGAAAGTCGCATAGTAAGTCGGGAATTGATTAAACCGTTACGAAACTGGGTACATGATTCGATTACAACGTGCTCTTGTTATTATTTTCTAGTCTTGCCGGCTAATGAGGACAAGTTTGATGCATTTGAGTGACATCCAATAAATTAAAACGTTCTTTATTGCTTACATTCTAGAATAACGATCCTTAAAAACTCATTAGTTGGTGTCTATCAACTTTCAATCGGTCAATGTAAAGATAAGTAGTCCGTTCTCTAAATGATATAATGGTTTATTTCACTTTGTTTGCACAATGATAATCAATTTATTTAAAAAGTACATACATACATTGAAAATATAAAGGTATCATCAGGAAGTTTTCTTATTTATTTTGACGCATGTTCAGATTTTAACGATACTGTTGTGCTTGTAGACTTAGTAATTGGTGTTTTAAGAACGTCACAAACTAATCTATACTAATATTATAAAGCTGAAGAGTTTGTTTGTTTGTTTGTTTGTTTGTTTGTTTGTTTGAACGCGCTAATCTCAGGAACTACTGGTGCGAATTGAAAAATTCTTTTTGTGTTGAATAGACCATTTATCGAGGAAGGCTATAGGCTATATAACATCACGATGCAACTATTAGGAGCGAAGAAATAATGGAAAATGTGAAAAATGCGGGGAAAATTATTCATCCTTGAGGGCTTCCATTGCGTGCGCTGCGAAAACGGTTCAAGATACCAAAAATATATGTATGAAACAATTATTCCTCTTGAAATGATCTAAAAAAAAGTCCGCGACAGTATATGTCTATCTTTTAAAATAAACTTTCTAGAACCGTTTTTATGGTAATGAAATTTGGTCGAAATTAATGCATTATTTGTTAAGAGTTGTATCAACGTCATAATATTAATCTTTATACAAATAAATGTGTTGGATAGAGTGATTCAACGGGAAGGTTTTTATGTATGTACTTTTAGCCCGGAAAAACTTATTAACGCGGGCGAAGCCGTGGGCAAAAGCTAGTATACTATAAAATTCTCGTGTCGCGGTGTTTGTTGCCAATTTCCTCCGAAATGGCTCCACCGATTTTCATGAAATTTTGTGTGCATAACGGGTAAGTCTGAAAATCGGTCAACATCAATTTTTCATCTCCGTAAGTGATAAGGGTTACCGACGTAGAAAAAATGTATAAACTACTGAACGGATTTCGATGAAACTTAGCATACAGATAGATCATGTCCTGGATTAACACATAGGAATTTTTTTATGCCGTGAAGTATTAACACGTAGGCTACTTTTCATCCCGGGAAAATATAAAGCGGGATTTTTATCCAGGAAAAACTTTTTAACGCGGGCGGAGCCGCGGGCAAAAGCTAGTTACTCTATACGTTCCTCGTACGTATTTTGCAGGTATGTGAAGTCTGCCGACCTGCATTAGGCTAGCGTGGTGGACTTAAGGCCTAAAACACTCTCAGCAGGAAAGCAGCTCGTGCTCACCTGTGGGACAGTATCATAATACAGAGCTGTCATTATATTATTATTAACTTTTAGTTTGCAAGTCAATACTCAGATTTCTATATTATATTCGTATTCGAAACATACATCAACAGCATAACATGGGGATGATTAATGCTACGCGTAGCCGTGTTAACCGATTCGCGGAAAATTTTAATTCAAACGGCAGACATGAAAATGATACTTTCTAGGATGACTACGCGCCGTGATGAGATTAATTAAAATATTACTCATGCAAATCATCAAAGTTTCCAGTAATCCAAACGTGGTTTATGACGTGTCGCTGGCGCCACAGTTAATGTTCCTAATTGATTTGCAAGACTGCTGATTGTGCTGAAAATGTTGGGTCATGTGTATTTATGGTTCTGCATTTTCTGTTATATGTTATATACGGGATTATGTTTTAAATGGGGCAGGCAGAGGTGCACTTAGTCTTCCTATATTAATGTCACTTTTTAAGGTAATATGTTTCAATGGTGTGCAGAATTGCACGATATTTACTTTTTACATTAAAATCATTAGGGTTTAAGGTTCAAACTTCCGATCAACATCATCAGCCAAATGGTGTCCACTACTGAACATAGGCCTCCTAAAGATTTCTAGAAGAACCTGTCAAAAGCGGTCTGCATCCAACGTGTTCCTGCGACATTAGGAAACTTAAACTTAGGATACACTAGCACAAACATCGGGCAGTATGGGCCGCGCATGCATCATAAAAGAAATTCATGCGACACCAACGGCTGGCAAACAACGTGGTTCTCACGCGATTACCATATATGGTTATCCCGCATCATTATGTCATCTGCCGAGCTTTGCCTAATGAATAACAAACGTAAAGTACAAACCGCACTCGAGATTAATTTGTAAACTGCGGTCAGCGCCGCGTGGTAACGCATCGTTGTTTTTCACACCGTCCATATTGCTTTTTATAGTCATCTTATATTTGACTCAATAGCCCAATTAGATAAAGTTTATTTTTGTACCATCTATTGTTATTTTAACATTTAATTTAAATTATATTTCGAGTTGTTTACCAATTGAGTGGCTTTTCGTCTCGTAAATTTTTGCATTGGGTTTATTTTTAAGTAATTGGTATGTCGTGCAAAAATAAATAAAATGCAATTAAACGAATAACTTTACAAGTTGTAGAGCTGTGCTCTTGATAGAGCTCTGTGGCACCCTCTAGAGCAGTGGTTCCCAAAGTTGACCTGACCGCGATCCACCTAACAGTAACGACCAAATTAAGGACTCAACTCGTGGCGGTCGTGAAGTAATTTTAATATTTCTTTCGAGAATTTGAGTAATTTTTTAGTCTATCATAGGCTGTCCGGCTGTTGATCTGGTTGATCGATGTATTTTTCTATTTCCTAGCGACCGTCCAGAGGGTCGCGCACCCATAGTTTGGTAAGCGCTGCTTCAGACAGAATTGGATGCCTACATCATTAATTGTGCAGCCTAGAGCGTTAACATTCAAGTATTTACAACTTATTTTACAGTAGTTATCTTTGGTGTTTTTCATAAAATTAACTTTTTATTCAAATTTACTTCTAAATAATTCCGCCGTCGAAACAGTAGATTCAGACAACAGTACATTTTGTACTAAAAACAAAGATGAAATAAGTTTCAATATCTTAATACCGCCCTGAGTAGCTGTTTTGTACACCACAGTCGGCTTATTTCACACAAAAACAAAGTTTATTTCACAAAAAGCAACAACAAAGACTGTGTTGATAACGCTTTGGCGGTGAAATGTCCAGACCGCAAGGGAAGCTGTTTTTACAGCTTACCGCACGAATTGTCAACTTAGAACGTTAAATCTCAGTGATTCACTATTCGTAATTGTGATAGTTTTTAGGATTAGTTGTTTTCGTACACGATTTGTCCGTGAGTCATTATCTTTATGGGAACCACATCATGGCGCTGTGGGCATATGGCCACGTAGAACGGCCCATACTAATTTAAATGTTCGTTTTTAATGCGCTCAGTTGTGTCAATCGGGCAATTCGATCGACTCTTAATGTACTTCTACTGATAAATTGTAATGATGCAGGCCTTTGTGTGATTCTGCGTAGTTAGTATTTCTATGACGCATAGATGAAATACTTAGAGAATTATCAAGCTCAGGAATGTGCTGAAGGTGTTCTAGAATGCGTTTTCTTGACACGTGTTATAGATACAATACAAAAATCTGGATATTTATTTAGCATTGCTAGTGTATGTATCATCACTAAGAAACGCCTCAAGTTTAATGACGTAATACTTGAGAACCTTGTGGTTCTAGGTTCAAACGGCACGTAGGGGACTTATTAAATAAATATGAAATAAAACACATCTGTTGCCCGGGATTGGAATTTGTGGTAGGTTTAGCGACAGGCAGAAAAGCGTGAGGTTCATAGGTACAATACATAAAGTGATGATTGATTATGACTGCTTCGGTGGCATAGTTGTATTACGGTACGACTGCAATGTTCAGGTCTTGGGTTCGATCCCCGGGTCGGACAGTGATATTGGGCTTTTCTATTTATTTATTTATTTATTTATTTATTTAAAAAGGTACATCAACAGTACATGTATATAAAATACTCTAATACACTTTACTTAGGCTTAGAACTAATACATGGACCAATTACAGATGTACACAACATTACTTAAAAAAAATATGTAAATTATGATAGTAGCGAGCTTAACCGCAGGTAGTACAGGTAAACAGTATAATATTATAACTTTTGATTAAAAGGAACATTTACATTTGTTTTTGAAAATATTTAGGGAATCAAAAAATATGTCGATATCTGGCACTTTGGCACAGATTTCATTGTAGGTAGTGGATATCCTACGTATGGGCGAGTTATATCCAACATTTGTTCGGCTTTGTGGTAGGTGGAACAGTTCAGTTCGCGCCTGTCTAGGCTGCCGGTATGGTATCGAGAACCCAAAGCGCTCTAGCAAATGCTCACACTGAGAAAACCCATTAACACATCTGTATAAAAATATAAGGTCGTGTTGTTTCCGTCGATTGCGTAATGAAATCATGTTAAAAAAGAAAGACGAGTTTCATACGGACATCGGTGTGAGATACCTTGTGAAGTAAACGCTAAATACCTTGTAAAAGCACGTTGTACTGTTTCTATACGCTGCGAATGCACTGAATAAAATGGATTCCACACCACACTTGCAAATTCTAGATGGCTACGAACCAAGCAATTATACAATAAAATCTTTGTTGAAGGTTGAAATATCTTTGCATTTCTCTTTACAAACGCTAACATCCGTGACGCAGCTCTAACGACCTCAGAGATATGGCAAGTGAATTTTAATTTGCTGTCGAGAATAACACCAAGATCACGTATTTCAGTGGTTTCCACCAGGTGCTCATTATTTAATTCTATTTCTACTCAGTGTCAGCCCGAAGTCTGGAATTTGTTCCTGATACGGCGATAGTCTCGCCGCTTATCGCCCTAGTTGCGTCTCTGCTTATCCCTTCGTGTATGATAATTGATTTTATTATCAGAATTTGCATATGTTTTAAAAACAATTCCTGCACCGATTGCAGACGAAATCCATTGAAATCATGCCATAACCGTAACATTTCGCGGTAATTTCCAGATCGTTGCGCGTCTCCGGCAGACCTGAAAATATATTTCCATACATTTTATTCTCTAAATGCTAAAATAAATTTTGACGCAACATAATATTCTTTTACATAATTAAATTCAACTATTATAAAGCCTCATAAGGGGGATCAGTCATTGCTAGTAATTATCGTACGCAATTATTGAACGCCGTCTGAACATACACAATGGCGAGGCAATTCTTGCCCGCGTTGACGTTCATGCGTCTTTAACAGATATTCAAAAGAATATTGCTAGCAATCATTGCATACTTTATTTATTTTATTATTTCTGGCAATGATTGATCCGTCTTAATGAGGCTTAATGGTAGAGTCATAATCTACACTATCCAGCGCAGTGGTGATCCCTCCCGCCGCCAGACGAGACGTAGGAGGCGTCGGGTGGACGACTGACCGACGTCTCCCGCCCTGTGGATTGGGGGCGTTTGGAGAATTCCACCACGGTATCCCCTGCCTGTAGTAAAAGGCGACTAATAGGGGCCTCCGGGGGTCACAGGTGGGCGGGAGGAGCCGTCCACCTATTAGTCTAGCCAACTTTTGTGACCCCCGTGATGGACGGCAGCGTGCCTCACGCTGCCTTTGACGCCAAGGGCGTCCTTCGATGTGCGGGGGCTTCTGAGCCCCCCCAACAACAGGAGACGGTCCGCAATAGCGGTACGCGCAGGGGCGGTTGCGAACGACAACTTAGACGTGAGTCGGAGGAAGCCCGCAGCCGTCCCTAATGCGCCGAAGATGGCCACCGCGGAGTTTTTGTTGGTATGCCGTGCGGTGTACATAGGTTAGGGACTCGGCCCGGCGGTCGCCCGACGTTTTCCATCTCTCCGGGCGGCTCAACGTCGGGTCGTAAGGCACGGTGAACCCAACATAACCGCTCAGTCGTTCCCCTTGAACACTGGGCGGTAGTAATAAGTCACTTTCTCCGCGTCAACAAAAAAATATAATCTACACTATGGTTGGACTATTGCAATGCAATTCAATGCAACCAGCCCTGTATTATATACTGCTCACTACTGAGCACGGGTCTTCTCTACTACTGAGAGGGGTTAAGCCTTAGTCCACCACGCTGGCCTAGTGCGGGTTGGCGGAATTCACACACCTTCGAATTTCTCATGGAGAATTCTCAAGTATGTAGATTTTCTCACGATGTTTTCCTTCACCGTTGAAGTGAACGATAATTGATAAACAATACACACGTAACTTCGAAGTCAGTTCAGTCAGTCAGGTGTGTGCCTTTTATTTTATTTTTATTTTTTTAACAGTGGCCATCTTCGGCGCATTAGGGACGGCTGCGGGCTTCCTCCGACTCACGTCTAAGTTGTCGTCCGCAACCGCCCCTGCGCGTACCGCTGTTGCGGTCCTTTTCCTGTTGTTGCGGGGGCTCAGAAGCCCCCGTACACCGCAGGACGCCCTTTTGGCGTCCGAGGCAGCGTGAGACACGCTGCCGTCCATCACGGGGGTCACAGAAGTTGGCTAGACTAATAGGTGGGCGGAAAGTGACCCCCGGAGGCCCCTATTAGTCGCCTTTTACGACAGGCAGGGGATACCGTGGTGGAATTCTCCAAACGCCCCCAATCCACAGGGCGGAGGTGTGTGCCTTGAGTTTTGAATCTGCGGAAATTCTCTCGGTAGATCGTTCCATTCCCAACTAGGCTATCGTCCGTCACTTATTTAGATTGGACTATTACAACTTGTTATTATTGATAACATAGCATGTCTATCATGTTCTATGATATTGTTGATCTAATCTGTTCTTTTCTCATGTCTTTTATTCTTGATACACAAAGAGAAACTTTTAATGTTGCTATTTGAAAATGAAAATGACTCCATTCACATTTCGGGAAAGTTTCTTACAATCGTATCAGATACCGTCAATAGAAAACTTTGGTATTGAAATTTCATAGCGCGTCCGTGAACACCTACCTGTCCAAATTGTGCAATAAAAATAAATTTAAGTTATATTTAAATGCAAAATATTATAAACTTGACCCCCGCAGTTACCTCTTACATCCTTCATGAATACCTACTTATTTTGAATATACTTCATAAGATACTGAATTATCATTTACTTCGAAAATGTTAGAATATCTTGGCATCTTCACAGTCATATTTAGTTTTATTTTTGTACAATGAAAAGAACCATAAGTTATAACAGTTCATACGTTTATTACCGAATTGTGCTAAAGTTGGTCAGTAATAACGGTGTTTGGTTGGCTAGACTAATCCCCGGTCTACCCAAAAACTTTCCCGACGTAAACATTTCAAAGTCCAGTGTCATATGTTCGTTTGATAGAATGTTGGGATTTGGGTTGAAGTTCTGTTTTAGAGTTTTATTTGACAAAATAAAGTTAAAGAATATATTTTAACTTCTTTACGATTGGAAATAGAGTTTAAAATGTAAATGCCACTTTCAGCGGTATCTAAATCAAAATAATAATACGAAAATAAAATACTATAAGTAGGCGTAGGCTAATATAGTAGCACTTATGATAAGTCATGATACATTAAATTGATTATATTAATTATTATTTATACCAAAGATCACTTATATCAACTACCGTCATTTTTATTGGGAGTAAAATCAATGATGAATGATACAATAAAAAAGCCAGCTCGGGCTGTCAGGAATGGGGATATAAAAGTAGTCGTGTAAAAAGAGATCATTTTTATTAAATAATAATGGGAAGAACGCGTCGCGATCCTAACCGGTGAGGACACTACAGGTCCTAGCCTAGCTAACCTACCAGCCTTTCACTAGTTTCTTTCGATCAAAGTTAATTTTAAGAAGCGTTTTGAAGTTTTGAGTTTGTAGCTGACTGTACCAGTAGTTGCTATTCAGTCAGGTAAAAAATATATCGGCATCCTCCCACCTGCCTTGTATGCCGAGCAGGCCCTATTAGCGCCATCTGCTATTTTCCAACTGATATTTTGTTGGAAAGTGTTAATGACAGTTGGAGCTTTATGAATGTGTTAGATTTAGAACTTCATAATTTCGATGACTTTGCCAGGTGATAGAAAGTTTACGACAATTTCTCTATCGAAATTAGTTTATGCTTAGTTTAATAGTATCAAGAAATTTCTTTATACCGTCACTTTCTCGACGTTTGTGTTTATTGTAATTACAGTGGGTAATTGGCTAGGCTTATGGCTTGGATCTAAGGTGGTCAGATATTCCTCTTCATATAATAATAGGAATAAATATATCTTTGGTCAAGTCGATCTGTTTCCATTATGAGATGTGTCGAAGACATCGATGATACCTCTGATTTTGTGAATGTTTAAAAGCGACCGTGATTCATTCACATCAAGTGAAACATTGCTAATTTCATGACAACCATCTTTTATTTCAAAGTACTTTCTAAACGACTTTATAACAAGTGTTACATTCTGTAAAAGATATGCCAGCCAGCCAGCCAAGGCGCCAGCCAGCCAGCCAGGCAAGGCTATGCCAGCCAGCCAAAGCTATGCCAGCCAGCCAAAGCGATGCCAATGCTAAGCGAGCCAGCCAAGGCGCTACCAACGCTAAGCCAGCTAGTCAGCCATGACCAGCCATTTTCCTCCACTGCACCACATCCAGCCTTCTTGCAGCTAGGCGAATGCGAGTGGGATGGAGCTTTTGAATTTAGAATGTTAAATGTTTTTGTTTTGGAACATAAGAGTAAAAGCAGTATTCTTTGGTTTGTTGTTGACGGCTAGCCGGCAATAAATGATATATTTCTATAAAATGCCGTAGTTTAACTTTAAAATAGAGTTTAAGCCCCTTCTGTTTCACAAGCTATAAAGCAAAAACGATTATGAGAGCATATTACTTACCGCACTCTCTCTTAACCTCGCCCAAAACTCATCTTGTACAAAGAAACTTTTTCAAGGGCGAAACGTCTCGTGGATATTTTATATTCCCCCGCGTATATGTAATACTTTGTGTACTTCGAAGAGCATAATAAATATGGGTGGCTCCATTGACATATTGTATTAGTTTTTTAAGACTCGCCCTTAAAGCTTGAATAGACTTGGCAATATTCCAGATGCGAGTAATTGATGAGTAAGCCCGTACTTATATTTTTTAAATGTTACATTGTAATCCTACTAATATTATAAAGGCGAAAGTTTGTAAGAATGTATGGATGTCTGGATGTTTGTTCCTCTTTCACGCAAAAACTACTGAACGGATTTCGATGAAATTTGGCACACGGATAGATCATGTCCTGGATTAACACATAGGCTACTTTTTATCCTGGGAAAATATAAACCGGGACTTTTATTCCGGAAACATTCTTAATGCGAGCGGAGCCGCGGGCAAAAGCTAGTCAATAATAAACCACATAGATACGACGAGCTTGTTTGTAGTTTGGCTAGTAAACGAACTTATTTATCACATAATGATATAGAACTTTCCAATTCCTATGTATGTTTATAGACAAGAATCACAAATTTTGATTGGAAATTGAATATTAACGTCACGATACACAAGAATACAGTACTAGTAGCTCAATGAGATAGATTCATGTTAACCAACTAATTTAGAGAGTTGTGCATATTATATATAGATTTTGAAGTATCAAAAATGTTCTGAGTAATACCATACTGATTCACACATTTAAACCAAATTGCAACGTGATGTAATTTAATAATAACACGCTGTGCAGATGAGATTGTTTTTGAATAACATTAACGCCATTTGATACGTGTTGTTATTGGTTTCTTTAAGACGCTCATAAAATCAATGTTTAAGTTGTGTATCAGAGTAGCAATTGATTTTGGATACAAATGTATGAATGAAATGTCGTTATTACTAAAATTAACTTAAAACTCCAGAGTTGGAATGTGAAACGCTATCAAAGTTAGTCGCTTTGAGTTTAGTTTCGTTTATACTGTCATTTGAATTACACATTTTACGATATGTGGGTGTCCGAAATGCGATAATTTTCTCTATATTATTTCTTTTAATTATAGCCTGTGTGTAATTTTTGGTAATTTAACACCATAACGGAATATTAATGCTCATTGTTCTGAATTTAAATTAGTTTTCATTAGGATAAGCAAATCATAATTTATATTATTACCAGTCGCTAGTTTAAATTTCTCCTAGACGGCAACATAAGTTACTTTTCTCTTAGAAATATAAAGTAATGGAAGTTTGTAAATAAGAAGCACAAATTATACGCGTATAAGCGAAACAATTTCTTTAATCCCAGTTCCTTCCATTTCATATTTCACGTGACATCTCAGGACCATGCCTTGAAAGGATAACATAGTTTCATTATTTTACGTGTGGATAACATTTCAGAAAGATTAATAATGAGAATGTTTTTGAAATTGTTAACACATATTATCCCAATTCTAATTTTCTTCATTCTCATCATCTTCATTTCTGGTTCTAATTTTCCCCACGCTTCTGGATACATAGACGGAAGTATTTCGATACAACAAGATACCGTTTCGCACGATCCTATCGCGGTCTGAGTTTATGGTTCGTGTTATCCTTAGCTATTTTGAAATGTGTAACGTATAGTTACGTCGCTACCGTCCAGTAATCTTGTTCGGTTTGCGCTGGCGGCGTTTACCGAAGGCGTTTGTTGTCGATAGTAACTCATAGGCTTCATTTGCAACGTCATGTCTAACACTTTATGACTTTATAAAATTCAGAAGCGAAGCTATTGATGTTCTTAATTAACTTGTTGTTTAGTGAACACAGGTTTTCAGTGTTCCGTGCTGTTGGATTTGCAAAAGTGATGTTTTTGTTATTTTTTTATTAATCTGATACATTTGTTGGTACTTTTTAAAAGTGCAGTCGCTGCCATTTAACTATTATCTCTAAGATAATAACATGATAATTGGCGCTTAATGATTTCTCGTTACGGAATTAAATTCCTAAATGGTCGCAATTGAAACTTATGGTTAGAAAACGCGCTTACATTAGTTTAAGTCAATTAATCGGCCAGTTGGCATTATCCCTTAGCATGTAAAATACGCCATGAAGCTGCCCAGGCACGGGCTCGGGCGAGCTTCTTGCCTGGAATGACAGCCAATGTATCACTAAATAATTAGTTTGCTCTTTGCGATGAGGACGTAGTGTGCCACCGGCCGTCCGCCAGTTCACACGCCGTAAACACGCAGCCGACGACGTGCAAACGATCTCGCAGCGAATAAATAACGCACGTTTTAATCTCTAAATTGTTTTCATAGTAACCCTGTTGCCGATCATATTAATATCATCATTTTGCATGCCTAATAACTTTGTAATATTAACGAGCGGCGCGGCCTCAAACCGCATAATGAATCTATAAATACCACCGATGGTATTTATAGCGAAATAAGTTAGTCAGGTCAAAGTTTTTTTGTGCTTTGTTGATTATTTTGTCCACGTTTGACCTTTGTACTGGATGTCGGGTCCCATGGGAGGATGGGTGAGAAGGCATGGGAACTTCCTTGGTCCTTATCTCGCGTTGTATCAGAATGTCGCCTATTATCTCCGTTTCGAGCACTTTCGGTGCTTGTTGCGTACCGCCGCGCCCTGCCATACGACATGTTCGCTCCTACCATGATGGATGCGTTCGCGTCGCATATGTGAGGTCCGGCCGCTGAGAAAGCACGCCTGTCGCGTTAATGTTATGTGAAAATTTTTGAACACAATCTAAAAATAACATCGACAATGTACACTACATTTAGATCGAAACCAAAATGTGTACACGGAAGTGAAACTTCCACGCCCGGCATGCGATTACCTTTTAAATGACAATCGAACAACTTTGGAAATGTTGTGTTCGTAATAAATGTCGTTGTTTATTCGCAATAAAATTATAATGCAGTTTATACGTATATTTTATCGTCATGTGTCGTCAAAATCGCTTAATGGTCTTGTAAATTTGACGTTTTATTACCAACCGAATTTTAAAACACATGCTTTTTCATTAAATTTGCGCCTAAATGAACACTTAAAATGCACTATTGTGGTTTTGTCACTATTGTGAAAGTGTTATCGCTGGTCGTTGACTGGAAAAAAACACGATGGATTAATAAAATTATCATGTAAAGTATGTGGTTCGTCGTAAATCGATACGTATCGCTTTAGCGAGATTAGAGATCTAAAAACCATATAGCGCACGTCGGATAACGTTTTACAAGGGGCTGGACGTATATACACGTCCATGTCTATATTTAAACGGCGGGGAGGGCAATAATAATTGCAGCGATTCTTGGCGGTTACATAAATTTTCCAGTAACGTCACACAGGGGCAGCGAGCGGCGGACGGTGCCACATGAAAAATACCCGGATTATAACCCGGGAGCGATTCAAGGCACAGATAACGCACGCTAGACATAAATTACAACACAAACGTAAGACGCAACTAATATTAAATAAGAAACCATGTAATTCACGTTGGTTCGATCTGCCGCCACAGTAATAAAATACACAATTTTGACAGATTTTAAATAATAACATCCGTGTCCAGGAGATGTTTAGAAAGTTTGATGCAGTGGTTTTGAAGTCGCCCAGTGTGGACTCTATCTGCATTCTAAACAGTACGCTACTGGTACCAACTGAAGAATTTCTTTAGCTTCACACGGTGACCGGATCTCCACTTTTTGTTATTATAAAAGTTGACGTCAGCTCGTAATATTCGGTGAAATCGCGAGCTTTTTTATCTATTGTTTTAGGCCAGGGTCATTTTAATAATTAAATGCATCGTTAACATTCCTCGTATACCTACATCCTTATTGTCGATAATGGTTATGTTTATCCGATTTTTTTGACGTGGTAATAGTCGGAAAGTCCGGGAACGGATTCAGCGGTAACACGCTACCAACCTTGGTGGAGTTGCTTGGTTTTGTCGAATCGTGACTTTATGCCTAATTAAAATGTTTGCTCTTTGGCGCCACACGTCGCGGTCAGTTAAATTTTGTTATTGGAGTAAAGATTAAAATTCCATAGAAACGCTTGTTAACATAGTTGTGTTTGATGTTTAGCAGGCATTTTAATTACAGTTTCACGGTTGATTACAAATTTGCTTTGCGTTTTACGATCGCGAGACTTTTTGTCATAATTGTTGCTATCTTTATAAACTATGTGTATTTTTGCAACATAATTAAATCCACCGTTGTTAAAAAAAAGTTGAGAGTATGTGTAGGAATCGCTTCCAGTTTTAGGCTTGTTTAATGAAAGACTAAAGTATATAAATAAAAAAAAAAACGACACCTATGTCATGATCATTGTACTTAATTACTAAAATGTTATCGCTGTACTTGAATAGTTTTCTTTTATCTTATTCTAAATTACGATATTGGATAAATTTACATCTAGGTAAATCCTGTAGGTTAATACAAAGTTAACCCGTCAAGCCCCGTTTTTTTTATCTTATTTTAAGGAGCTTTGTCGTGTGTTACGACTAAGTCGCTCCAAGCCCCGTTTATATATATACATGTATGGGGAAACCCTATATTATATATGGACGCCGGCGACGGTCGCGGGGCTTGGCGAGTCAATGATAAAGGCTATTCTATCAAAATCTATTAATTACAGGTTATAATATTGACCAACATTTAAAACTTGAATATATATTACAAGTTTTTGTGGCATGTTCAATAAACACTAACTACAAGCTCTTCGATGTTTAGCATTGATGAGGGTGTTGTAAATGTAATTTTGTTGTATGTTGGCGCCGGCGCCGTCGGCCCGACGCCCGAGGGGCACCGCGTGATTAGGAAGCCACGCTAAGAGTTTGCAATTTCACGTGGAATTATGACATACATTTACATAACTTTACATCTTATTCGTGCCTGCTTGGCATTAAATTGTTTGCTATTGCAAGATTACAAGTAACTTATATTTAAATAGTATTTTAAGCGTGAATACACATTTGAACTTTTTTGAACCGCAAAATAATGTCTATTTTGATGGTTCAGTGAAATGTAATGCGAAACAGAAAACAATTCGGAATAATAGTTTTGACAATCGCTAAGGTTGTAAAAAAACTTGTTCTTTAATTAGATTTTCGCATAGAAGTAAAAGCTCATTAGAACGTGTATGTAGAAGGATACTTTTTGTTTAATTTGTTAGGACACCAATATCCACATTTAATGCAACGAAAAGTATCCCTCCAAATTGCTAATCACCTATTTTATTTTAGCAGAAATTGTGCTTCATGACATGGCAAAAATATTTAATCAATCATACGGAGTTTTTGTTTCGCGCCACTCATTCTTTTGTTCGAAGTTATCTTAATGCTAATTATAATATTCCTCGTATTTCGTGTAAACCTATTCAGGCAGCCGTTAACACTCACGACAGGCAGACCACCCTTGCAAGTTATTTTAGTAAACATTCAAATAATGTCGGCATTGGAATTCACCCTGGCGCCTCTTTGCCACCACCAAAAAGCATATGTTATGATGAAAACAAACATATATTTCACTAAATGGTACGGACGGCGGGTCGGCAGAAACGCCTTGTAATTCCGTTACGCCCACGAAGCATGCGGTTTTAGGTGTAAAAAAATCGATTAAAGTATGGCGACACGCTGCGATCGGTACATGATAATATTTCATTTGCGACGTGACGGGTGCCGTAGATTCTGTATTTTTGTGAAATTCAATTAAATGTTTTATAGCTGAATAACTGTTGTTATGTATCATTTTACATCGTGTTTAACGTTTTTATAGATTATAGTTTATTGTGGTGGCGGGTGTTAACGTCTACAATGAAAACTGAAACCGTGATGCAAGTTTTATTGTTTAATCTGTCTAAATGCATTACGTATACAGAAAATTATACACGTATAAGTATATGACATCGTTCGAGATAACATATACCATTGCAGGGTAGTCATCATGAGTAAACGTATTAAACATGCTTTGTTTTTTCCAGATTCTTTCAAGCCGTTGACGAGTTCCTGGCAAAAAATCGCAGTGAGTCAAATTTTTGTTTGCACAAAATGTTAACGCAATTGATTAATTTTGGACCGCGCCTAATGACGGCACGCGTGAGTGGTCCCATGTCGGTGTTGCGGTTTTCTTTTCTTTCGTGGCTGCGCAAGCGCAAGCGGGGAGCGCTCGTTTCGGTTTATCGAGCACAGGTTGTGTGATGTGCCTAAACACGCCGCGTGCCAACAGGGCGGAATGTTGGTCCGCGCTTGTGTGCCTTGTGCGAGTACAGTACACCGCAGATGTAGGTTAAATTCACGAGTCGTCGGAAGCGGCGTAGTTGTTTCGCGTGGGTGAGGATCTTGTGGCGAGGTGTTAATGCACGCCCATTGCCTAATTGTATTGCTTTACGAGACCCACCATAAAGAGTTCGTATAGCTCCGACGTGTCTTTATACTCACTAATCGCCATTCTATTGTCAGCGAACGTCTCAGATAAATATAGCCATATGTGTCAAGTCCAATGTAGCTATAAAATGTTCTACAATTGAATACCGTCGCATTATGCAAGTGTACGGAATGAATAAAGACATCAGTAACATCGATACTGATGCCGCGGCGGTGGGCAGACAGCGACGTGAAATGAAAGAAAACATCTATTTACATTCCGATTTAATACTATTTTAATCTTTTTAATCATATACAAATTCATTATTAATTGACGACGATAACGCAATCAATGAAATGAACGAAATAATTGACTAAAATTATACGATTTCATTTTGATTGCGTCTTAATTTGCATCTCGAGCTTGTTACGTCAGAATGTCAACAGAATCGTATAGGCGCTTATCAGTGACGTCGGACACAACATACGATTTCAATTAAAGACCGCTTCGATTTTAACGAGGAATGCATTTGGTGTTCGGGTTAAGATGAGCCTGTACAGTTAGTTGGCGCTCGTCTTTGTCGCCTTTCCATGTAACATTTGGAAGAAGCGGGAGAGCTCAACTGACAGTGGTCCATCAATAACTCATAGCAGTCAAAACTAGTAGGTTCGGTCCGCACGTCCGAGTTTATCGGCAGCCACGCTTTTAATTACGCTGACACAAATCGTACTTATCGTCAGACTTCTCACGGTGCCGAACTCAATATTCTGAATGTTCATTAAGTTCTAATTACGAATGGGCGCCCTTGTTTGTCTTGATCACCAAAACTAGCTTTTATTAGATTACGTGGGCAGTTTCAATTAATTGTGAGCATGCGAGTATATGTCGGCATTTTCATTGGTAATGGCCGGTTATCGGTGTCGCTAAGTAGATTGAGTGAGATGTATATTATACTGGTTTGTTGCGGCTTGCGCTCGACTTTTTGGGAATTTGTGCTGATCCTGGTGGTTTGGCCAGTTCCTTTATTGTTATTAGAAGCATTGCAATTATTTGTTTTGACGGGTTTTAAACAAGTATCTTTCTCATACAATTGTTCAGTATATTCATACGAGTTGATATTTAATTTTTTTAAAGCCTGTCTCATAAAGAAGGTGTCGTACAAACAAACGATGCGATTGGTGGCGCACCGTGGCGTGGTAATGCGACGATATTCATATATCATTTGGTATCGCGTGGAGAATCGCGACCGCGTCCTGATTTACATGATATCGCATGCACGGCCGCTGTTGGTACGATTGCTACCGAGCGCCGCGTGCGCCGCCTGCGCCTCGCCGGTGGTCGTAATGATGCACTCGTATTTACACCACCACGCTGTCACATTCCATGACCGTTTAATTTCTTTACAAGCCTTCTGTTTTACCTTGATAATTCAATATTTTGATACTCTTCATGAATGATGCTGGTAGATTCTTCAACTCTAACTTTTATTACCCTAGTTTTTGAATCTTCATTCACATTAGTAATGTGCTTCTTTAAGTGAATTTCATAATAGCAATGTTCATACATTTCATGTACATATATCTAGTCTACGTCGCTACGGTCAAGATGTTGTTGCGCAATAATCGATACATGACACTAAAATATCACACAGTTTTCTCCTCTCTTTCGAGATGATTTATGAAATGTATTTGTTAATTGACACCCGTCACATTTTTTCATATTTTGTCAATATTATAGTGGTTATTAACATAACAGCGTGTTGCGTCATAAGCATATCTGTTTCATATTAAAAGTCCATTTGAATATGTTCCGAATGCTCTATAAATATCACAAGTAGGTGCATATAATACTAAACTCAATTATTAAAGTTATAGTCGAATGTTTGAGAGCGTCTCGCAGACTATCTTCTGTCATCTCAAAGATTAACTTTGTTTACCGTTGTTCGTAGGTGACTTGCCACTTAGGTTTCTTTATTGATCATCTATTGGATTTCTTGTACGACTTTTTCTCGTTTGGCTGTTATCGGTTGGATAATAATAGAGCTAGATTGGTGTAAAACTGCAATCAACCAGCTTTGGGTTGAGTTGATTTACCTGTCTGTGAGAAAAAGCCGGTGGGTAGCGGATGGATGAAAATATAATATTTTGAAATGTACAATTATCGGTAAAGAGAGACAAATTAAGTGTATTTGAGGTAACAAAAATAAAAGAGCCTACGCCTGAACATTACATTTTAAAATAAAAGTTAAACCCAGCTACAAAATGTGGGAATATTTTACACTTTATTGTTCGCACACAAAGCAGTAATAATGTTTCAAATCGGAAACATCACTTTACATTACAGATAAGTTTTAAAATGCCGAATGATATATGTGAGACGTAATAAATGTCTCCCTATAAAATTATTGAGCTGACGGTACGGAGAAATGAGTTTGGATAAACTTAGTTTGGAATTTTGTTGATATGAACGCAGAATATATCGTTGCGTTTGAAGCAGTTTTCTTAGTTGCAACTAAGATAGCTGCAGACAAAGTTGAAGTTTCGGACTGTCCTGTAACAATGACAAATGTTGCTGGCAAATCTGTTTGTCTCTCCATACGTGCTAGGATAACATACTTCGGAAGTTCCTTGTGTGTGAGCATTTCTTATTACGAAATTGTTCATTTGTTACCAAGTAGTTGGAGGACGTATTGGTGATTCCACTTTTTTGCTTGTCAAACTCCGCTTCCAGCTTGTGGTCGGAATAAAAGCATGTTGAGTTTCGTAACATTTATTTGCTAAAATAAAATGTCTTTCGCTTGTTCTTTGCAAGTTGCTGAATCTCCGTTGCTTTGAGATAACGTATAATATTTCATTTAGGATTTTAAACTTGTCTTTTTTATTACGCAATCTATGCAATGGCCACTCCACTCCATTACGTTGTTTTTGTTTAACATTATTTAATTATTCCACTTTTCTCTTTATTAATAAACGCTCGGAAACACGACGTGAAAGAATGTGGCTCCATTGCAACAATTAATATTTTTAAATACCTAATCAGTCATTCGATCATCACACGGACGCCCACGCGTGGCGCCGCGGGTATGTGGCAACACGGCAAGTTCCGAGGCCACTTAAATTGCCCCGATGCACGGAGAAAGAAGGCTTCGACATTCTATTGGTCGGACGGTTAGGTGACAATTACCATGAGATTTTGTGAAGTCGTTGATGAAGCACGAATATGATTTTGATCTGTTAGGCATTGTTGGAAAATGGCAGTTTTTTAGTTTCTTATATTATATTCTCATTTTGTTAACTAACTACGATACTATACATTTTCAACTTTTTTCAAAATAAGCATTGTATGGTGTACGTAGAGTGCTATTGTAGTTAATGAACTTTATAATGTAGTTGTTTAGTATAATGTCACTCAGTTAAAAGAAAACTTAGGTCAACATTACATCGTTAAACTTGACTTACACCACGGCGTGTGATAAAGTCCTAATAAGCCGATTCCGATGTAAGAAGGTCGAGTGTAGGCGTACAGTCGCGTATCGATATCGAGCCGTTCACAATAATTCGATTGTCGACAAATGATCTGCCACGCGTTGCACGTTACTAGTGATTCAAGATGCGGCTTTAAATAATCGTATCTATCGTATAGAACTGATATAATGCACAGGAAGTGCGCACATTTTTGTGTTGAGGTTAGTTTTATATAGGGAACGTAGCTCGGCTTACAGATTGAACTAAGAACTACTACTACCGGACCATAGAACTATAAGCATGCATAGAATAAAGAGATTCCATGCTAATTTTGTTAGATAATCTCGAACATTCGTATTCGTTATTGGAGTTTGTCTCCAGATCACTTTTGTAAGGTTCAGATACGTATTAAACAAACTTAAATCACGGAACCACTGTGTGCCAAGAACGCAAAATACTAAGCAAACTCCGCGTGTATTGTATGGCATTACATGTTATTTTGTTTATAAATAAATCCCAGAACCTTTTTGAACTATTTTGTTGATTCGTCCATTGACGTCAAAGAAAATGATATTGCTAACGAGAAAAACTTACGAAAATTACATATTTTGTGGTATCAAACTGGTTTTGCACACAGAAACGTTTTAGCATTTGTGTGAGTCTCCAATATTGTCGTATATTATTATCGTTGTGTTTATATGTTATTTCCCGGCGCCCGCTTTATTCGTTTCTATGTCTACGGGTGCAATTATGTAATAATGATATTCATCTGGTATTATAATTGCGTGACGCCCTATTTTAATACCTTTTGTCTGTTTGTTTGAACCTGTCTAGTTACCAGTGTTTATACTCTATCGAATTGTTACGGGCGCTGCTCGCTTTCTATGCTAATTGGTTCATAGTGGCAACATGTATTGGGATGTTGCTTATTGTGTGATCAGCGCTTTGCATGTGAATTGGGTAGTGCGTAATAGACGCTTGATTGACATTTGAGTGTCGCCGTGTGGTCTTAGAACCTGATGCGTTGTTATTGTTGGCACGTCTCTTATACTGCTACTAGTTGGAGTGAAATTTCTTATAAGCGAAGTTGTTTTTCGAACCTCAATATTTTTGTGGCAAGACTCGTTTTCTCATTTATTCTTGTACAAATCATTTTAAGTGATATGATATGAGTGTTGTTGAGTATAAAGTTTGATACGCAATCCCTTATAAAATAAATTCAAAACATTTGAAAACTTAATTTTAAAAGGTATTTCATATTTATTAAGACTTGCAAACGTATTCATTCTGAATACCGAGTGAGCCGTCCAGCAATAATAATTATCATTGCACATTTGTATGTTTCTGTAATTGAATACGCTCGCACACGTTAATTAAGTTACTCGACGAAAGCATCCCTTGGTGGATTGTTTTAAATGTTTTTTTTTATTGCCGCTACGGCTTGAATTTGCATGCGCAATGCATCAAAAGCATTACCTCTCGTCGTTTTCGTGGGAATTCTGCACTTGCAATTGGCTTGTTCGTTTTGTGTCTCGTGCGTGTGCTATTTTTGACATAGGCCTACGTGTGGGTGTGCTGTGTCAATTACTGACGAGCCTTATTGATAAATACGTCAGTGTGACCACGAGTTTGTGGCAAAGAGTGCATTAACTTTTTCTTTTCTTTATATTATATTGTTGGATATTGACTCCTGGTTTATTAACAGATATTTGTTATTTATTAATTCTGTGAAGGGGTAGACTTGGGCCTCGTAAGAAAGTTTTTTCTGGTGTAAAAGTCATAATGAAGTATGATTATATTTAGGCTTTTAGGGTCTGTGCGGCTTTTAAGAAAGAATTTTTAAAATCGGTTGTAGTCAAACGTTATGTTTCTAACACTACTTTTCTGCAACATCGGCGTAAATTTGTTTTCCTGGATCTAAAGGATCAGTACAATTGTTTGCGCTTTTGGACCATTAAAAGTCAGTTTAATTTCGATAGTTATCTACTTTTAAAAAAACTTGTTCTTCTATTTCATTTACAATAATTTATACTCGCTATATGTTGCAAACTCGTGCCGATTTTAAACATTTCAAAATACGTAAAAGTTCAGTTAAAACGTTTTATGTTTTGAAAAAAGTAGGTAACTGCAGTTTATAGATACGTCTTTCTTGCTACTTCAAAGGTCTTCCTGAGGAAGTGTCAAACCGCGACCACGACTTCCTTCGCCTCCCCTTTGCCACCCCTGGCGCCCCACGACGCGGGGCAAAGGGATGCAATGGGGGCGGGTCAACGACCCCTGTATGTAGCGATGCCATTTTAAAGAAGCAAACGTCGTGCTTTCTACTTGTTTACAACAAATTTTATCAATATTTTATTCCGTTCATTTGAGTGTATAGAGTTACGCTCTCGTAAATGGATTTAATGGGATTTATTTGTATGTTTAAATATACAAATTCAAATATACGATCAGAAAATGAATGTGATGACTGCCTCGGTGGCGTAGTTGTATTACAGTACGACTGCAAAGCTGAGGTCTCGGGTTCGATCCCCGGGTCGGGCAAAGTGATATTGAGTTTTTCTATTCAGTATCAGCTCGGAGTCTGGAATTTGTGCCCGATATGGCGATAGGCTCGTCCCCTATCACATCATGGAACAGAATAATGGCGAAAAGTGGGTGCACTAGTTGCGCCTCTGCCTACCCCTTCAGGGATAACAGGCGTGAGTGCATATGTCTGTATGTAAAATGAATGTCAAAAATGTCTAAATTGTTCTACATTTTAAATTGCCACGTTTGTACTACTTTGTAAAACGTTTAGATGTTAATCTTGATTTTGCCATCGTTATAAGTTTCAAAAATATTACGTAATTTATATTACAGTGCCTCAGGTCGGAAGGGTAGGAGTGAAAGGGGGAATGCAATATCAATATTTTTGACTATTCTTCCCCGCGCTTTATCTCGCGTAAATATTTGATATATTCCCGCCACAATTATAACTGAAAGTTAGAATGTTTTACAACAATAAAAAGGCTGCTGTTTCCAATTTCATTTTGTTGTGTTCGATGTTAATGCTCCTTGATTTAGATCCATCCGTATTTTAGCTGTGGCTATACTGAAATCTTTTTATGTACGTACAGATCACCTGCTGGGCGTCCACTGTACGCACGGGCTCAATCGGACCGGTTACATGGTGTGTAGATTCATGCGCGACCGACTAGGGATTCCTGCCAAGGACGCTATTAAGCGTAAGTTACTGCTACCTACTACCTACCGTAATGCATATTATTCTGACGTCAGTATTTCCTCAATTCGAGATTGATTGGGTGATGTATTGTTCTTGTTTCTTTGACTTTATAGCGGTAAATTTGGAATACTTAGTGTAAAAGAAAAGTTGCCTAAAAATAATATTCATCAGATTGAGAACAAGGAAATAACGATAATCTATACATATAATAAGGCAGTACAACCGGCGTGTCTGTACATTCAAAGAAACGTGATTAAAAAGAAAGGGGGTGACTGAAGAAGAGTAATGGAATACAAATCAGCCATTTTTTTTATAATTCTTTTCTGTCTGTTTTTCTGTTTGTTACTGCACATCTCCGAAACCACTGAACGGATTTCGATGAAATTTGGCACACGGGTAGATCATATCCGGGGTTAAAACATGGTTACTTTTCAACCCTTGAAAATATAAGGCGGTACTTTTATCCCGGAAAACTTTTTTACGCGGGTAGAGCCGCGAACAAAAGCTAGTTATATAATATATCGTAGCTACTAAACTTATTGTAAGAAATTAATAACATTAAAACTATATTTGTTCCAGAATTCGAAAGAGCACGCGGCTATCAAATAGAAAGAGAGAATTATATAGCAGATATAGTGGGCATAGAACCACCTCCTCCCGATGTAGGTCAAGAAACTGAAATTAAAGCAGTCGCATCAAAAAGACATTACGCATACGTGTCGCCGCTTCAAAACGACGATGACGATTATTATTCACAGACATATAAAAAAAATAATAGTAATTACAGAAGAAGTAGCGGAACTACAAGACGCGATGACAGGTGTCCAGGCAGAAGCAATGATGCAGATAGATCAAGACAACGTAAAGAATCATACGACTATAGATACGATTACTGATGTATGTGATGATTGTATCGTTGTGATTATTTATTAATGGCAATGGATTCTATTAAAAATCAGATGTAAATATACGTTAGGCTTTTTCAATCTTGTGTATTTCTTTCTGATCCTATAGTTCTGGGAGTAATGGATAAAAATATACGATATAAATGTTCATGTTTCAGTTTTTAGGTTGTTTCATAAGAGTAAACAACAAAGACTATTTTGACATTGCACACAATACTTGCTATTGAATATCATAATCTAAGTACCATTTTTTAAAATTTGTGTGTCATTTTAAACAATAATAAAGTATTATCACCATGAGGCAACGCTTCTTTTGTTAGAAATTTTCCACTATCAGCACTACTTAAACAATGGAAGCGGTCATGAGAACAAGTCTTGTTATAGTAAAATTGGTGAGATCACGTATAGAGACGTGCCTGATGCTATCGAAACGTCTCGAAAATTGGGTGCTTATGACGTTAAGTCGAGCGATGATGTGGCCAGTGTTAATACGACGATAAATTTATCGACAATATAATACTAAATACTACACCTTATTAAGTACTGTCATGAGATTCTTCCTGGTTGGAAAAGGTGTTAAAAAATGAACATCGAAAATTAAATTGCAGTAAGTTATGTACATCGTGGAAAAATAACGAATCATCAAACCACTAAGTTATATTTTAAAAAGAAATAAAATTAATTAATTACGACTATAATATAATAAGATTGTTTCTCCAAGCTCCGATGCCCTTAAGATTGTCTTGTGCTTACGAAATACGCCGTGAAAGAATTTGGGCTACACTGTGCATCTGGATAATTGTACCGAAATATTACATTTTGTATGACATCTCCAAGAATAAATTTGTGTACGTGATGGCCACAAATTCTGGACAAAGCTGGCCAAATATGTATTTTTCGAGTCGTAAACTTTAATTATTGTCCACATTATGTAGCAAGATAACATAAATACACTGAAGCAGCAAAAATAGCCTTGTTGGATTAAAATGATTTAGTTTTAAAATAAAATATAATCGTGTAAAATGGAAACAGAACAGTGCCGGCACACTTAATTATAAATAAACATCTATTTAGTTGATAACGTTTCGCAAATATAGGCAAATTCAGTTAAATACGCACATACTTTTTTTATGACATTGAATGTCGAGACGAGCATGCCGTTCGCCTGATGGTAAGCGATACGACCACCCATAAACAGTAACAACACCATCCAGCACCTTGAGTTACAAAGTACTGTATGACATTCTACTGCGCTCCTCATACTGAGACATAAGATGTTAAGTCTCATTATGTCCAGTATTTTTTTTTAATGGCCCTACTGCCAGTAGCCTGACGCGAGTCGGCTTTTCTGGCCACACCGGTCTTTAGAATGAAGGCAGAAGGCGCTCGCAACCCTTGAAATTAAGTGACCATGCTGAGGGCAACCCATTAACGGGTTACGAACCTCGGCTCAGGACGGCCACTGAGAGAGGATGAGACATCAACGATTAGGGAAAGATTGGTTTTTAGGTCTAATCCTATTAGATTGTATTGTCATCAGCACGCGGGCCGGAACTGCTAGGGGGTCGGGGGGTTCAAACCGAAACACAACAATGCATGCACACTGCTGCTTGGCGGAAGAAATAGACATTGCGGTGGTACCCACCCAGGTCGACTCTTACATATGAGATCTACTACCAGTAGAAACGTACAATCAGTAAACCATTGTTCAATCACTGTTCGTGTTTATGTATACTTAGAGATCAGACAATAAGTAAGAAGCCCTTTGACAGTGAACAATTTCTTTGAAACAGAACATTTTATGTTGCAGAAAAGTAAATTATGCTCCAGTGTTTGCTTGGTAGCGTTCATCCATATATTTCGGTAGTGCTTCAAGAGTAGTAGTAACGTCCGATGTAGTATCTGATTTATTTGTTGTCGATACATTTGTAGCTTTCTCGTTGGGTACAGTCGCTTTTATTGCTCTATTGTTCGCCTCCCGGGCGTAGATTACGAGTGCTTCTAGTAATTTACTTGTAACCACTATGTATTGTAACTATCGGTTTCTAGTCTCACTGTCGTAATGAATTGCAATATATTCGCGTGTGGAATTGACCCTTAATAGTAGTTTTTATGAGCAATTGTCTATGTTTATGCCGGTTGTATTTAGCAATCATATTATCTGTTATGTAAAAAGTGGCATCAGTAGTAGTTCCCAGTTTAGATTGATCGTTAAGAACGCGGCTAGGCATATCCTTATCTCGCCACTCAGGAGGACGTAAATTAGCTTCGCTTTGTTAGCTCCTAATAAAATTTAACATCTTAACCAGTGTTATCTCATATTTTTGTTTCAAATCTTAACTACCTGGCTTCCGTCAAGGCGTATTTCTCGAGGTCCTTCGGCTTGAGTGACGTGGATGACTATTTAATTTATGTCCACCACTTTGAGGCGTTTCATTTTAATGTGCTCGTTCATTTCGGTGACAGTTGGTGACGCTTCGGGCGCCATTTTGATGCTTATCTGTTCATCGGCCCTTTTAAAGCGGCCGTGGGTCAGTTTCGTCGTGATTTGTTTAAATTGATATTGATAAATTTGCGCAGCGCTACCTGATATTTTCCTTGTAATTTTGTTTAAGCGTAACATGTGACTTGTATCTAAATATGCTTAAGTTTGACAACTTGATTTTTCTGTGTGCTCATTAGTCATGCAAAAAGTTCAACCGTAGACTTCAAACAATAATAGAAGTTACCTACGCGAAGACTTAATAAACAGGTTGGTTCAATAGCTTCCATAATTAAAGTAGCTGGAACAATATATAGGGGCATTACTCTTGCGATCCTATTATGGGATCGATAATTCAATCTGGGGCGATATTGTCTGCGCGCCTTCGGGCCACAACACGCGCCGGCTTCTGAACCATAGTTTAGAATGTAAAAGATTAGTTAAAGTTAAGAATATTTTTGCCTTTGTGAATTCTGATTCTTAGAGGCTTGACTAGTATTAGTAAATTCCCCTAGGTCACGTCGCGCGAATGTGATATTGGTCGGGCAAAGTGATATTGACTATTTCTATTCAGTATGAGCTCGCAGGTTAGAATTTGTGCCCGATATGGCGGATACCTGTGCAAATCATGGGACGGAATAATGGTGTAAAGTGGGTGCATTAGTTGCATTTCCTCTCTCCCTCTGTGTGTGTGTGTGTGTGTGTGTGTGTGCGCGCGTGTGCGTGTGCGTGTGCGTGTGCGCGTGCGCGTGTGTGTGTGTGTGTGTGTGTGTGTGTGTGTGTGTGTGTGTATGTGTGTGTGTGTGTGTGTGTGAGTGTGTGAGTGAGTGAGTGAATTACCTATGTAGTTCTAACAGTGTGGATTGTTCCTGATTGCGATTATATTGTAATCATTTACCACGTCGCACATCCATTCACATAAAATGCTTGAAAAAGATACTTAATAATCACATTATTATATATTTTTCTACATACAAAATGACATTCAATAAAAACACTATTCTATTTGCATGATAAGATATTAATCACTGACGTAGGCAAAGCAAGGAGTAACTTAATCTTTGATGAATAGGGAGCTTAATAAATTCATTCGAATATTATCGTAAAGCTTCGATTTGAAGACAATTAAAGGGCCTTGCCGCGTCGGATAACCCCACAAGCGCCAGTGACACTGGGTCATGTTTTAATTATCACTCTATATAACAGATAGCTATTCCAGAATTTGATATATTAATGGTAATTGTAGGCTCCGTTATTAAAGAGTAAACTTTAGACATAATTACAGGTGTTAGTCGACCTTCGTGGTTCAGACATGTAAAGTTCGTATTCTCACTTCCGCTTTGAAATGGTTTTTATTTCTGACAAGCTTTTAGTCGCGGCTTTGTGTGTCTGGATTATTTTTCTGGAATAATAATATGAAAATTACTAGAGTGATGCCTTTCACTGCCGAGTGGCTATATTCCATAACTCAGAACATGGCCTGACTTCATATGAAACTTAATTATGATCTATTTAGTGCTTATGCGTGATTAGCGAATAACATAGGAATAATATTTCCACTTACACACTAATAATATATCTAAGTATGATGGTAAGCTACATTGATTATTGACTCGTCAAGCCCCGCGACGGACGCCGGCGTCCATATTAGAGGTGATCATTAAACGTTATAACTGTTAATTTAACTCATTATAAAAAAATAGCTGTTAATTCTATTAACTACTATTGCAATATTCATTAAACGTTTAAACTAATGAACGGACTGCGGAGGCAGTTAATGCCATCTGTTAATTTATCATTCAACTAAACTTGATAACTGTTAATCATAGAAAAATGCTAATAACGCCTCTACAGGTTATTTATTAAATGAAATTTAATACTACTAATAAGCACAAAAATGATATTTTTTCTTTAGCTAAGACTTAAATTATGCCTTGTCGTGATTTGTGAACAATAAAATCGCCACTTGCAATGATTTCGAAAATAATTTTATTTAGGTAACGTCATAATTGAAAAAAGTGACCGCCATTTTGAATTTCTTTGTTTTAAGGCCAATCGACCTCAAAATCAACATCTGAGTATAACTTTAGTTACCAAAGAACATTCCAATGTCGGAATGGAAAAAAGTGGCCGCCATTTTGAATTTCTTTGTTTTAAGGCCTATCGACCTCAAAATCGATATCTGGGCAGGCCTGTAGGTACAAAAGACGGATCCAATGTTAGAATTGAAAAAAGTGGCCGCCATTTTGAATTTCTTTGTTTTAAGGCCTATCGATCTCAAAATCGATATCTGGGCAGGCCTGTAGGTACAAAAGACGGATCCAATGTTAGAATTGAAAAAAGTGACCGCCATTTTGAATTTCTTTGTTTTAAGGCCAATCGACCTCAAAATCAACATCTGAGTATAACTTTAGTTACCAAAGAACATTCCAATGTCGGAATGGAAAAAAGTGGCCGCCATTTTGAATTTCTTTGTTTTAAGGCCTATCGACCTCAAAATCGATATCTGGGCAGGCCTGTAGGTACAAAAGACGGATCCAATGTTAGAATTGAAAAAAGTGGCCGCCATTTTGAATTTCTTTGTTTTAAGGCCTATCGATCTCAAAATCGATATCTGGGCAGGCCTGTAGGTACAAAAGACGGATCCAATGTTAGAATTGAAAAAAGTGGCCGCCATTTTGAATTTCTTTGTTTTAAGTCCAATCGACTTCAAAATTGATATCTGGGCAGGGGTTTAGGTACAAAAGACGGATCCAATGTTAGAATTGAAAAAAGTGGCCGCCATTTTGAATTTCTTTGTTTTAAGGCCAATCGATCTCAAAATCGATATCTGGGCAGGCCTGTAGGTACAAAAGACGGATCCAATGTAAGGATTGAAAAAAGTGGCCGCCATTTTGAATTTCTTTGTTTTAAGTCCAATCGACTTCAAAATTGATATCTGGGCAGGGGTTTAGGTACAAAAGACGGATCCAATGTTAGAATTGAAAAAAGTGGCCGTCATTTTGAATTTTTTTGTTTTAAGAATGATTGGATTTAAGATAGATATTTGGGCTTGTCTTTAGACAAATAGAATAAATCGAGGTTGGAATTTCAAGAACTGCATTCCATTTATTTATTTATTTATTTATTTATTTTTGGGAAACATACAATACTTTATTCTTATAAACTAGGAAGTTAATTTAAAATACAGAAATCAATAAAGTTTCCACTTATAAAAAAGCTATTATACAGTACAGTAGATGCTATTAGTAAAAGTGATAAAACATTAACATAAGGAAAAAAAAAAAAAAAAAAAAAAACTATAAAATAACAAGGGAAAAATAAAAACTAAATAATTAAGTTTACTGCGTGTATATAGATAAGTTCCTTTAGTTTTGTCCTATATGAATTAAGTTTTTCGTTAAAAATATCTATTGTACAATATTCTTTATTATATGTATGACATACACGATACAAAAATGTGTTGCTGCAATAATTTGTCTTACAAGCAGGTACATAAAATAGCATTTGTTTACGTAAATTTAAACGAGGACATTTGATTTGTATATGGTTTAACAAAAATATACTGTCTACTTTATTATTCAAGATCTTATAAAGAAACATCTGATCTCTCTCACGCCGACGGTCAACCAAAGAAGACATATTTAATCTTTTTATTTCCGAATCACCAAATCTATAACGGACATGCTTTAAAAACTTATTTTGTATGTTTTCGATGCTATTGATGTGTATGTTGTATTGTGGATTCCAAACGATTGACGCATATTCCAGGATAGAACGCACAAATGAGTTAAAAAGAAGAACAAGACTAGAACACTGCCTAAATTCTTTTCCCATTCTCAAAATAAAACCAAGCATCCTGTACGCCTTGGAAGTCGTTTGCTCAAAATGATGACAAAAGGTTAACTTTTGGTCCAAAAATACACCTAAATCTCTGATTATAGACACTCTTTTTAAAACTAAGTTTTTCAAAGTGTACTCAAAGTGCAATGGCTTTCTTTTCCTTGTAAACGTAATAATGTTACACTTATCGATATTTAAAACGAGGCGGTTTTTATCGCAATAATAACACAAACAATCTAGATCCGTTTGAAGTAAGCTACAATCCTGAAGTGATTTTATCGTTCTGAAAATTTTTAAATCATCCGCGTAAAGTAATATATTACTACTTCTTAAATAAGTTGTCACATCGTTAATATAAACGTTGAAAAGTAAAGGGCCTAAGTGTGAGCCCTGTGGGACACCTGAAGTAACGGGAACAAAAGTAGAGCAGAAGCCTTTGATGGTAACTGCCTGACTTCTATCCCTCAAGTATGACTCAAGCCATCGTAAAAGGTCGCCATGTATACCAATCATTTTTAATTTACAAATCAACAAACTATGGCAAATCTTATCGAAAGCCTTGGAGAAGTCTGTATACACGACATCCATCTGTCCTCCATTATCCATTGCCAGTGTTGCATGTTGAATAAATTCACAGAGATTAGTTTCAGTCGATTTACCCCTTATGAAACCATGTTGTTGATCGATTAAAATAGGTTTCAAGACTGGATATATTACGTCAAAAATTATCTTCTCAAATAATTTAGGAATGGTATTTAATTTGGATATTGGTCTATAGTTTCGAATAATTTGCTTATCACCTGATTTATAAATTGGTACAACAAAGGATTGTTTCCATACAGCAGGAATTGATCCTGTGTTAAGAGACAATTTAAATAGTATAAATAAAGGCAGAGCGAGAGTCTTATGGCATGATTTTAACAATAAAGGAGGAATTCCATCAGGTCCGCTACCTTTTGTGATGTCTAAATTCTTTAAATATTTCTCAATAGTTTCATGAGTCAAATCAACAGAACCTATCGAGACTCCGTCTTGATAACAATTTTCATCACTTACAGTACTATTCGAATTGTTCTGAAACGTGGGTTCGAAAGCAGAACGGAAGTAAATGTTAAAAAGGTTACAGATCTCGGGGCCGTCGGAAGAACTATAGTTGTCAAAGTACATAGTGTCAGGCAAATCAGCTGAGGCTTTTTTGGTTTTTATGAAGTTCCAAAAGTATTTACTGTGAGTTTTTAATTGATCTTCAGCATTACGTATAAACTTATCATAGCACTCTCTCTGCACGCGCTTTTGACGCTCACGCAAAAGAACAAATGTGTCAAAATCACTTTGTCTTTTGTATATCTTCCACTTCTTGTGATATTTTAGCTTCTCATTCACTATTTTAATTAATGCGCCAGAGAACCACGGTGGATATCTTGAACCATAAATCTTTTTAGTGGGAATAAATTTAGAAATAATATCGTTAATTAAAATATAAAATTTATCCGTAGCAGATTCAACATTGATCGCATTATTCAGTTCACTGGCCCAATCAATTAAAGCAAATTCCCTATTTAGGATATCATAATCAGCTGCGCGAAAGTTGCGGACTGTATGTACAAGGGAATGAAATTTACGCTGAAGGACTACACGCATTTCGATGCACAGAGCTGGATGGTGAGAATCCTCTACAACTAGTGGTTCCAAACACCGGCGAACTAAGCAATTGTTTCCGCTTATGACAAGGTCGAGTTGTCTATCGTTTAAATTAGGAACTAAGTTGAACTGGGTAAAATCTGTGAAATTCAAAAAGTGATACATTGATCTACTAAGTTCATCGCTTTCGTTAAATTCGATAACATTATTGGAATGCTGATTGGGATCTGACCACTTCACAAAAGTTAGATTAAAATCGCCAACAATTAAAAAAGTGTCATCCGACTTCTGTATGTAATCATTTGAAGCGTAGTCAAGAAAATATTTTAGGTTTTCGAAATGACTTTGACAATGTGGAAAATAGCAACAAAATAAATGTAATTTCTTTTGGTCAGACGTTATATTTAGGTTAATAATGACCTCTATAACATCTGCCGATGCATTTGAAAAAACAACCGGCATTGATGATAAGACCGAGAACTCACGACGTAAAGCTATGAGAACTCCACCGCCCATAGTAACCCCTCTCGCGGCATAATCACGGTCATTCCTAAAAACGTTGTAGCGATTATCGAATAGTTCCGCGTCGTATATTCCAGGAAGTAACCACGTTTCAGATAAACAAATTATGTCATAATCAAATTTCATTAAATTCCTAAAGAATGTACTGGTTTTTGTTCGCAGCCCGCGAACATTTTGGTAATAGATCGATAAATTATTCATGGTTAAATATTGTGATAAAATGTAAATAATTTAATAAAATCGTACTGAGATAGTTAATGTTCGGAATATGCATAAAGTAAAGAAACTCAGGCAATGGAAGACACGGCAGAGAGAGAATAGACAAAAATAAGAATTCACAAATTAATGTCATCGGCAAATACATTGTAATAATAAAGTTAAATATACCTACAATAATATTGAAATTCTTAGTTAAAAGTACATTCCATGTTAAATGTTCTTGTTTTAAGGGCTATTGGTTTTAAAATCAAACTCCGCTGGACATGGCCACAAACTATAGTAGGTTATAGAACTTTTAAATAATATGGCCACCATCAATGCTTATTCAATTCTCTTCAATAACGATATCGCAGGTTTGTTATGTCGCAAAATAAAGAATTGAGGAACAAAGAAGTGGCCCGTGGCAGCAAACAGCAAATAAAGTAAATTCTTCTGTGAAAGCATCAAAATCGGTTAAAAATCAGGGAGTCGCTAACAATTCAACTATTGCTATAAGAATAATTAGCCGCGTAGTAGAAATTATCTTACTATATTTTTCTTCCCCCACATCGTTATGCCCTGTTGGTTGACCATTCAATTAATGTATCTTTTTTTTATTTACCTCCCTTCACTAGACTTAAAAGGCTACTAACGTTGATTACCTTATTAATTTTTTAAAGTATTTAATTTTGATGTGACTGCGTATTTAAATTGTTAAAATAGTAAAATTACAACCTCGATTTATTCTATTTGGCTAAAGACAAGCCCAAATATCTATCTTAAATCTAATCAGTCTTAAAGCAAAGAAGTTCAAAATGGTGACCACTTTTCTTGAGTCTACCATTAGATCTGTTTTTTTACTAACGATGGCATGCCCAAGTATCCATTTTGACTTCAATTGTTCTTAAAACAAATAAATTTGAAATGGTGGCCACTTTTTTTAATTCTAACATTGGATCCGTCTTTTGTACCTAAAGCCATTACCAAATATTGATTTTGAGGTCGATTGGCCTTAAAACAAAGGAATTCAAAATGGCGGCCACTTTTTTCAATCCTAACATTGGATCCGTCTTTTGTACCTAAACGCCTGCCCAGATATCAATTTTGAAGTCGATTGGACTTAAAACAAAGAAATTCAAAATGGCGGCCACTTTTTTCAATTTTAACATTGGATCCGTCTTTTGTACCTACAGGCCTGCCCAGATATCGATTTTGAGGTCGATAGGCCTTAAAACAAAGAAATTCAAAATGGCGGCCACTTTTTTCAATTCCGACATTGGATCAGTTTTTAGTAATTAAAGTTATACCCAGATACCGATTTTGAAGTCAATTGGCCTTAAAACATAGAAATTCAAAATGGCGGCCGTGTATACCAATTCTAACATTGGTTCTGAATACTATAGTGCTAATGTCCATAATAAATAAATAAATAAGTAATATAAAGATACATACTAACATAATTTTAAGGTGTAAAAAATTGAACAGTCATTACACCTCAAAGCAGATTTTTTCAATTGTATGAACGGCACGCAAGCGTCATTTACACAAATGTTCATGAATACGTAATAATTAGAAAATGTTTATTTCGATGTGACTGTTATTGTGAAAAAACATTAACCTGTTGGTTATTGGTTCAATGTTAAAAAATTTAACATAATTAAAACAAACGACGCAAGACACGCGTTGAACATGTTATCGCTAATGCTTTTCACGTAACTCCTTACTTCTTGATCGTTATAACTTAACTATTAATTTAACACGTTATTTTTTTTTAATGTTTAACTATTAACCATTAATAATTTTTAACCATTAATCACATCACTAGTCCATATATGTAGGGTTTCCCCATACATCTATATTATATATAAGCGGGGCTTGGCGGGATAAGAAATATCAGTGATTTGTATGTCTACTATTCAAGCTTTAAAATAATTATAGAATTTTACAGATGCATTGGTTAAAACAAAAACTTAACATATCAACTAAAATTGTTCTTAAACTTATACGCTATACAACATTAAACTGTTTCTTGAACATTGCATCAAAAATATGACCGTCATTATGCAAATATTGTTTTATTAGATCTATCTTGAATCCGTGTAGCGTGCTAATAAGTATTACGCTATACACTAATTAATAATAGTTTGTTTAGCGTCATATTATTTATGAGTAACAGGACAAAGATCTTTAGGGCAAAGGACGAGTTCTAGGAAAACAAAATGTTGTCACTTGTATAAAATCTCCTTTGAACATACCTACCGCAACGAGGAAAACGGCAGTAATTTGCGGGAACTTAGATGTTTGTGGTTTGAGTGCGATGGCTAGATATTAAAGATTATTGAGTATGCATATGGCTAGCTTTTGCTTGCGGATTTGCCTGAGTGAAAGGTCTTTCTCAGAATAGAAGTATCGTGTATTCACCCGCGACATAAAGTAGTGTATGCCGTACCAAGACTCGGTCGCTTCGCAAGCTGAAATTGATTCAAATTCATTCAGCGGCAGACATTTTTTTCTTAAGAAACACGAGCAATTTATTAACAATCCGATTTTATATAGTAAAAACAAGATATTAATGATTGTACGTACTTAATATGGCGCTTTAAATTAGCTGTGAGCGGTATTAATTGAAATATGAGATATTGGATAAATTAGTGACGATGATGAGCTGCGAAGAAAATTTTTACTGACGCCTATTCAATTATTACTAGTCGTCGGGATAGATTAATTTTTCAGTCTTCTGTCTGTTAACCATGGATCCCTGGGCTCGACTTCTTATCCTGGCATTTCAAAATGCCACTACAACCGATCGTAGGATTCAAGCCTTATCAACAACCTGGAGATGGACTATCAATCTAAGCTAAGACAATCTAGAAATTGAACCTAAAACTTTAACGCTTTTTAAAATATTTTAGAACCCATACACGATGCTAAAAGGTCAGACTAGGTAAATTATTTTTGATACTAAATAATGTATACATTGGATCTACGCTCATATTTTTATTGTCGTTCAAAAGGATTATTATGAATACCGAATAGTTTCGATAGTGCGGCAGGAAACGATTTATTAAATTTCGATCGGCTGATCATAGACATGATTACAAAATGTATCGGACGTTAAGAATATGCCGCGGCTTGTTAAAATTTTACTTTTTATTGAAATACCAGTGAGACTGTTTTTAAAGTTACAGCAATAGATAGTCGGTTTTGAGTAATATTTTAGATATTAGGAGAATTGGAGATGATGGAGGTGCTGAATAAGTGTGTGAAGAAAAATCGATAAAATTAGAAGTAATTCATTGTTTTTCAAAGTTATATTACGAAAATGTGGGTACATTAGAATAGTTAGATTTTAGTGCGGCGGAAGAGGAGATTAGTCCTTGGATCAGCAATCCCACTGGTTCTACGACACCAACAGTAAAATACACACCAAGTCTTCGCAGAGAACTTAAGCAACATTGTTAACCTGATCCTTTCATGCAAATTAACTTCATTATATAACTGGCTTGCATTACTGGCTGCAGTGTAGTCTTACAATACTGGTTACGGTGTGGCTATACCACTAGGTTAAAGTCCAGAAGTCAATATTTTTCACATGCATGTGTTATGCCAATACTATGAATTAGCGCTTTCGGCGTGCACCCGGAACACTAACTGAGTCGTCATAGAGCACACAATGTAGATACCTACTTATAAGATACACACACAATAACGCCCTTGTCCCATAGGGGTGGGCAGATACTATTGAGCGCCACATGCTACAATCTAGACACCTCTTTCGTCTCTTCTACATTCATAGTTCTTCTCATACATTGTGATCGATTGATCTGTCCTGACCTGCACTTTTCGGAGATAATTTTATTGATATCCTCGGCCCTCATCCAGCCGTACCATCCACATTCGCTCGAAAAATACCTTTCGTGACCCGCCATTCATCCATCCGCTCCATGTGCCGAAATCATCTCAGTATACTTCTTTCAATATCTGTCACCACTTCATCCTTGAACTTGCAACAACGTAGTTTTAATCCGAGGTATTAGTAGTGGCTTTGATGTTAAGCAAAAAGTTGTTCAAATAAGTAGTCTACCAATGAGTAACCACGTTATCTACAATGGTCTCTAAAACTATGCCGGTCTTACTGGTTATATACGGACTGACTGCCTCGGTGGCGTAGTGGTATTGCGTACGCATTACGAGTACGATTTGCGCGCTGAGGTCCTGGGTTCGAATCCCGGGTCGAGCCAAAAAAATTGCGACTGGGTTTTTCCATCTTAAAATTTACTCAGTCACAGCTCGGAGTCAGGAAGTTGGCGGTGTGATACCCCCGTGCCTCGGAAAGCACGTAAAGCCATTGGTCCTGCGCCTGATCTCTCTCCGGTCATGTCGGATTGCCGTCTCACCGGACTATGAGAGTGAAGGAATAGCGAGTGCACCTATGTATTGCGCACGCACTTGTGCACTATAATATCTCCTGCGTACCTGGCTGATCTCCGTTGAGATTGGCCGCCGTGGCCGAAACTGGCTAGGAGGATTTCATTTTCATACGGACTGAACCTGGAAATTGACTCGATAGGACCCAGTTGTAGATTGTTTATATAACGTATACGTTTCTCGCCATCTATTAGGGTACCAAGTGTATCTGATGTAGCTTTAGTTTCGAAAATTTTCAAGGTTTTCTTTTATTAATGACGGCAGGATTTAGGTGAAGAAAAGTACCAAATAAGTGAAGCGTGTTTTTCCACTGGCTACAAAGTATGAACCTAATCGATAAATCATACGCAATTATTTTTTTCAGAAAACAGGGCTATGATGTCTTTAGTAAATCATGGAGAAAACTTAAAAGTATGCTCATTTCAGGGGTTGTCAGTAATTAATGTTTAGTTGGAGACTAACATTGAAGATAAACATTATAATGTTAATGATAGTTCATTAAAATATAGTACCTACTTACCTTAGCAAAATATAGTTTTTCTACACAATCAAATTAATAACAGGCACTTAGACAGTTGCTAAATAGACCTATGATTTTAATAAATTCATCAACAATACAAAAATAGGGCTCGTCCGGGACTTGAACCCGGGACCTCTCACACCCAAAGCGAGAATCATACCACTAGACCAACGAGCCGGTTGAAGGGATAAATAAATAAATAGTCCGCATTAATGCTATAAAACAAGTTTTTATGTATTACCAACTGTTCAAACATTATTTGAAAACGTTATTACATAGTCACGTATTCGTTTTGTGTACCGCATTACTCGACATGTAAATAAATTCTAGTTTCATACAAACCCATTAGTTACATAACAATTACTGTTATTTTCAGTTTGAAAGGGACCGCCGCGCCTGGTACCGTGTTTAAGGATGTGTTCACACATGCGGGGAAGGTCTTACCGGCCGTCGCGGTTCGTGCATAAATTGATAAATATTTATTTATTATTCATAGGAACATTACAGTTTTCTTATTATAGAAGTACTATTCTTATGTGCTTACCAATTATAGTTGTACCAACATTCCCAATTCACTTTTACTTACATAGACTAAGTTATTAAATTGCAATAAAACATACCTAATAATACTTTAATAACACCATTCTTAACATACTATAAATATTATTATATCTGTTATAATCGAAATTATACCTAACTAATCCGCACCAATTATGGGTTCTGTAAAAAATAATTTTAGCATTTTATTTTTGCATAATTTTAAGGAATCTGAGAATATGTCCAGATCAGGTAATTTTATGCTCGTCATACTATAATTATTGCATATCCTGTTAACTGGTGAATGGAGTCCTAAATTGGATCTGTGGGAGGGCCTTGAATAAATAAATAATTAAATTGTTTCAAAAGTACATAATAAAAAATGTGTACCTATGCGTTTAACGCACTTTTCTCATAATTATTGCTGAAGAGTTGTTCATCATATCGATAAATCTGAAACCATACACGATGACATTTAGATCTATTCTTGAGTCTATTAAATAAATTGGCATTTCTCACAACGATTAAGCTAAATCGTGGCATGACAAAACACATTCTTATAATATATTTTATAATTGTACAATTGGGTATCAGTACTCAATAGTTAACAAAAAGTTAACCTTTATTAGCATTGAGTTGTTCATAACATTTCCATTCCGGTCCGGCGAAGACTTCGATTCGGTCCGAACATATGTGCCCAGACCTTAAGTTTAGTTTAGGAGTTAGAACTTGGAAATGAAGTACGCTGGAGGCCAAGGCCTTGTAGCATTTTACATTTGTTACGGTTTAGGCAGTAAACAATAGTAAGTTATTATTGACAGATTCTTTACAGTACCTAATTACAGAGGATTTTACGTTGCTTTTAGTAAATTTCAATCATTTTAATCTACTAGAAGTCTTAATAATCGAAATGGAAATATCCTTATATAAGTTTTATTCCTACGTCACTAATCCCTGTCAGCAAGAAATAGTTTTAAAAAGTTCCTTACTTATAAATAACTTAAGGTATAAAACAAATACAAAAGTGTCCATATGTATAAACCAAGTCACAATAAAACCAAACATCCACTGACCCAATTCCGGACAAATTCATTAAAAATGACAACCGTATTGAAATCTGTAATTGTCAAATAGTAATCCTTTTAAGCGGAAACTCGAATGCGTGTGTTAAAAACTAGTTTCATTACAAACACTCGTCAGTAAATCCATTTTAATCTTATTAATAGACTTGTAAATACATTTCAACAGGTCAAATAAAGCATTTTTCATGCGTTTGTCGTGTACGCGCGATAAGTATAATGTATAGGTAATTAGGTAGTAATATATTGAGCTTCGATGTTTCCTTTGGCTCATTAATGGGACATTATTCTTACTTTACGTATTTTATATCGTATTATTTATCTACTATTTATTATAAGCGTGTAATGTTAGATAAGATTCGAAACGCGATTACTAAGAACAGGTGTGCACGCAGTAACTGTTATGGGGGGTTTAGGATTAAAAGTTTTATGTGAATTCCCACGGGTCAAGTAGTTTTAGTATGAATAAATGATTTTGAAAGGGTCTTATACCTATCGGTCTCTGCTTGCGGATCTGGGTCATATTTAATGATGTTTTTGGTTACATTTATAGGGATTTGTTATGCATCATCGAATAAACGATGCAATTTTATGTGAAAATAATACAATTTATTATCTTAAGTATTTCTATGATTGAATACCAACAGCATTCATACGTAATACGTCCTCGTACGCGTATTACGTTACGTGCACAAAGAGAATTTGATGCGTGTAGGTATAATTCTTTTGTGATGCAATTTTTATACTCATTACTTAGTATTAGCCATGAATATGAAATTTTGGAAGACCAGTCTTTATAGTGAAGAATAGGAAGCAGGTCTTTATAGATTTTAAGGATAAAAACTCGGTCATAAACTTGCATACTTTTTGTAACAAACCCATGTATCTATAATCCATTCCTGGTTTTTGCATAATACAATAGCATCATCATTTAGTGGGATTTAAGTTACTATAACTGAAAGTTGCAATAAAATAGGGCTCGTCCGAGATTAGAACCCGGGACCTCTCACACCCAAAGCGAGAATCATACCACTAGACTAGCGAGCCGGTTGTGTAGTTTTAATAAATGTTAGTTCGTGTTCCAATCCTTAAGGATGGGGCTTATTTTATGTATTGCGTGAATGAAAAATGATGACTGCCTCGGTGGCGTAGTTGTATTATGATACGACTGCATTGGTCTTGAGTTCGTTTCTCGGGTCGGGCAAAGTTGTATTGGATTGTTCTATTCAGTATCAGCCCGGAGTCTGGAATTTGTGCCCGATATGGTGATACGCTCGCCTCCTATCACATCATGGGACGGAATACGCACGGCGAAAAGTGGGTGCATTAGTTGCGCCTCCGCCTACCCCTTCGGAGATAAAAGGCGTGAGTGTGTGTATGAACAATTGTAATTAAACTTAGTTTTTTTTACTTCTTTTAAGCTATTGCATAGCTTCTACTGCGGGCCTTGAGCGTGGAGACCGAATCCAGAAATTCCGTAACGAAAAAACCTGTCACCCCTCACTCTGACCGGCACAGCGGTGATATTTTATTTTCAACTCTATCACAACCATGTAGAGTGTAAAATTCCATAAATAAATTTAATATCGCAGTCTTGTAAGAATACAATATGTAAGAGGATATGAGCTGAATGTTAAACGATAAAAGATCGAAATTACCGTGTATTTAAAAATTGTATCAGTGAAACGTATCGAAATGTCAAACGCGGCGGGATGGCGTGATTCTAAGTTTGAATTTTTAAAAAGTTTTTATTTTATATCTGATCAAAGAGGTTATTATTTAAATATTACGGCTCTGGATACTAGTCCATTGAGCCCGTCTTTCATATTTTTTTTTAGTTTTGCCATCTATCGATGAATATTTTATTTTATATCTGTTCAAAGAGGTTATACATATTAGAATTTATGCAATAGCTTTACCGTGGCAGTCTCCGAGTGCCACACGTCTTTTTATCTATATTCTGCAGTAAATAGTAACGTATCGAATCGACTTTACAGAATCGATCCTAGAACTTTAGGAAAAGAATCGACATTGGATGGGGTTTGTTGGGTCTGGTAAAGTCAAGGAACTCCTCGTTATCAGCAGAGCAGGAAACGCAACACTAAAGTACCTACAATGCGCTTTTGTTAAACAATCGTATCCCAAGGATTAATGAATAATGCCATAGAGTCTATGGTCTATGGCATAGACAATCGGACTAGCAACTGCTCGTCTCTACCATTCACGTTATTTTAGGTTCTATTACAATATAGAATAATACTAAAACTGAATAAAACCAATACAATATGTATATACCTTTTCTCGCGAGGGCTACCACCTACTTTTCTTCAATATTTTAATGTTTTTTTTCCGCGAATAACAGACTTCGATGATCAAAGAGCTTGACTATGAAAACTCGATGAGATTATATCAATTAACGTTGGCTTTATAACAATAAATTATTATATTACTTCAATATTAATTGGGTTAATCCAAATAACCTCGGTTGATAGCTGATAATGCTTGCATAATCCGTCGGTGTCTTTCATGTTTGTGTGAAATCAACTCTTTGCTATTTAATGCGATTTTGCTGTGTGGGATTTATGCATCTGGAATTTTTATTTAATGATTATTTTTTATTATGTGTCCATTTAAGATTATACTAAACTATGTTTATCCGTAATGGAATGATGAGAAATTCTTGACGCTGGCGTTTTCTATTTATTCAATCTATGAAAACGGTAAATTAAGAACTGAGTATATTTAAAGTATATCAGCGTTATCGCGATCTTAGCCATTTTAATTGTACATTTTCCAAAACCCTTCTATTTTCCATTTTACGAAAAGGTTATTTTCATGGCAACATTTCCTCTTTATAAGGTGTATTTTTATTGCAGTTAACGTTGCAGCTTGCGGTACAGTCAAATCGAGACGATCAGTTACGTGAAACGCATTGGACTGGAGTTTTACGACTTATAACGCGAATTGGTCGGCGGGACATCAAGACGCGACCAATCGACATAAACTTGCATGTGTGACGCGGAATTAAGAGATTACTTAGTTTGGCGTACTTTTAGTGCAATAGAAAGGAAATACAGTTATAATGTTGAATAGTTCTATCCTCAAGGAAAGTTAATTTACTTTGTTTTATCTATACGATTTTTGAGCGTTGATAATGACCAGTGTTAATAACTTTTGCATTTCTCAGTACATTATTGATGCATGAAGCGTTATACCCTGATGTAGGTAGGAAAAAAGAAATAGAATTTTCTAGACTTTCTCTCGCGGGATGCCGACTGCCTAGTAATTACGTCAGGTGCGATATTACTCCAGCTTTTATATTCTAACTCTAAGAACAGTAACGAGTGGGTACAAAGACACGCTGGCTTTATTTTATTATCATAAGCCAGCTTTGTCTTGTGGCTTTTTAGAAGTAGATTTCTTTACTCTTTTTCTATCTTCTATGTAATCAAAACGAAGCGTACATGTGTGAAAATAAAGTTTTAATTCTGTATAAGCAATTTACTTGTTATTAATTATAGCTATCCATGAATATCTATGAAGGAAGGTTTATTTCATTTAAACACACCAACTACCACCATTTTCCAAGGCACACACCTCTGACTTTCCAAAGTTACGTGTGTTTATCAATTATCGTTCGCTTTAACGGTGAAGGAAAACATCGCGAGGAAAACTGCATACCTGAGAAGTTCCTTATAAGAATTTCGAAGGTATGTGAAGTCTACCAACCCGCAATAGGCCAGCGTGGTGGACTAAGGCCTAAACCCTCTCAGTAGTAGAGGAGGCCCGTGCTCAGCAGTGGAACAGTATATAATACAGGCCTGGTATATATTATTATTATTGTTATGGGACACTGAAAATTTACATTAAAGACTTGAAAATATTTAAAGCAGTGCACTGTATAAAAACACACCAATCTTAAAAACTTTATTTTTGTTAACAACAATTATTCTTATTTGGTAATAATTTCGGGATCATAAAAACAACTCTTGGTATAACATTATACTGTTTAGATTGCAAGAACAATTGCCTTAGTTTTACGTTTCTATTAGTAGAACACGTAGTGTCCTTTACAATATAACATGTCTAGATTTACCTCCTCAGCCTATCCGCAACTGTTACAAGGTACATAATAGACCTTTAATTCGGTATCAACACAGAATACTATCTTGTTTATTATGAACTTAATGGCGTACATTTTATTATCTATAAAATATTATATTCTATTAGATTATGCAATAAAGCGGAATCACACTGCCGTTCCTTGGAATCGTTCCATATTGCAGAACACAACTACTTATATTGAAAACTTGGGTATTAGTAACGATTTCCGATTTATATTGGCATGTTTGTATTATATCGGGCGTTATAATACGGCAATGTTGTAGAGTCGGGTACAAGGCTATTAAACTGGGGCGAATAGTACATTTTTGAATATAAAATAATAGTTATGTTTCAATGAAATACTTCTATATATTACATTATATATTCATATTTATTATCGATTTATTATTAATAGTGCCTAGATTAAACAATTTTTTATAATTTTGCATAAAATTCATGTAAATTGGTTGTGAATTTCTTATTAATATGATTTCTATATCATGCATTGTTTATACTAATATTATAAAGAGGAATGATTTGATTATTTGTTTGTTTGTAATGGATAAAATCAGAAACTACGGGACGTATTTTGAGAATTCTTTCACTAATAGGAAGCTACATAACTCTTGAGTGCTATAGGCAACTTTTTATCCCGGAAACACTATTTCCCGCAGGCGGAACCGCGAGCAGAAGTCTAGTATTTTATACCTTGAACTGGTTTTGAAAAGAGCAACACTAGAGTTTCTTGCCCGTTCTTCTGGTAAGAACTGCTTTCCGAACTGGTGGTAGAGTTAATATTGACGGAATGTAAATAATGTATAACATTGTAAGCGTTCGCATAAATTTATTTCATTTCATTTCTAATAAGTTTGGGGTGTTACGTACTAGATTTTCTTTTAATGACGTCAATAGAACTCACGCAATATTTTTATCTATTCCTATTGAGTAGCTGAATAACTGTTCTTTAGTTAAGTACATTTGTAATGTTAGGTATTGTTTCGAAAACCCTGTAGATACCTAATGAAATATTTCCGTGCATAACTTCATACATGATATCATCCACAAACTATATGAAACTTGTCACATCACAACGCAGTTAAAGCAACGAAATTATGAAGTCACAATGCTTTCGGTATTCGTAGAGACAATCAAATACCGCATAATGGTTTCGTCAGCCGCGACGTGGAGCGGAAACATGACAATTTTGGCACCAGTTTGCGAACACAGTGACTGCCGAGGGAACCCCAAATTGCTCACCGAGACGCGACTGTCTCGTAACTCACATGCGTTTCGTGCATTTAGCAATACGTCTGAAAATGTCGCGGTTAAAGGTTTAAATTGGCTAAATTAACAAAATACTAACGTCGGCTCTGAACGAGAAAATGCGTCGTCGTCTATGCTAGAATACTATGGAATAAAATATCATACTTGTTTGTATATTAAGAATTTTTGCCTTTGAACCGCCTATTTATTAAACTGGTCTATAACCTGATACAAAGTATATAAATAGTAAAGAGTACTTTTTTAACACATAGTATATTAGGTAAACTAGGTTTTTAACTTTTGTGAAACCTTCTTTAGATGGTTAATGATATTGGTCAATTGTTAAAAAATATATACACATGTAACTGCTGAGGAACACCTATAGGCTGATACACATAACATAACAATTATGCTCTGATAGATCTTGTGGTAGAGTATTCCTCTGAGATCGGAGTATTTCACGTCAAAAACATATGACAATCGATTTCTCTACTTAAACATAACTGTTGCACTTTGTATTAAGCTTACGCGTGTAGTTTTATGCTATTTATTATGATCCATATCACAAAGAAAACTAAAAATGCCGCGCAATCATGCACCGCTTATCTAAAGCTAATATAAAATGGGTTCCCCGGACATTAACTAAAAAGTCCAATTTAGAAGCTGTCAACAACAAACCCGTTACACATACTGTTTATTTCAGATGTAATTGTCGTAGTACTCGGCATTCGTGGCTTTATTGCCCATATCAAGTCGGGTTTCGTATTGTTCGTACAATGCTGTATAAAAGTACTTCCTTGATAGTTATTTGACGAGTAAGTTGGCTATGCTGATATTTCATTTGTTATTTTATGCGTTTCGTCAATTTAATTCGCAATTATTATGATTTAGTTGTGCAGTTCGTATAAACAGGTTTATTTTGTAGTGCAGTGGCTAAAGCTGCGCTAGAGCTTTTGATATTTGATTTGTATTTTCGCAATGCAATTTTAAAGATGAGAATTATTAATTCAGTTAGAATTACATTTATCGATTGGGCATGAATAACAATAAATTTAAACACCTGACACAAAATACTTGCACTTTGCATATATGGCAATTAGCAACGACCATTTTGAGTTTACTGCTAAATCTAGTATGTAACAATTTCATACGATTGTTAGAACAGTATGTTTTATTGAACTGAGGTTTGTAAAATCATAAAGTCGGATTGACATAACAGTGCGGGACAACTCGGAGATTCCTACTAATGATTGAATGTGTAAAATTCATTTCGTAAGTTATATTGCTTTGATATTTTTAAAAGCATGTGCTAAGTAGTTTTCGGTTTCAATTTAACTTACGCCTACATTATTATGACATTATAAAGTTTAGGGCCTGTTTAATACAGCGTTTAAATGGCGCCAATGTATATGGCACTTAAATTAGATCGGGATGTTAATACCCATTTGATTTCTACTCATTCATTAAGCTCTGTCTGACGTTATCGGACACGTTCTCAGTCACGTGACTTATCCAAAAGCGATTTGCAATACCACCATTATGTGTATTGTTTATGGTTAATAAAATGTATGCAAATGACATGAAGGGCCGATTCTTTACAGATTCCACTCGGTTGAGAAACTCCAGGAATGGACACAAAACTTGTTGGGTGGCTAAAATGGCGCTGCGTGACGATTGTTTAACTTGTCGATAAAATTTGGATACCAGTACTAGTTTAAGCTGTAAGTTGAATCATATTCTTAACGACTCCAATAACGCAGTAAAAATATGAGTGATTATTATAAAATAGCTATTTTAATGTAAGCTCACCTTTATTTTCAAGAAAACAACAAATAGTGTAGAACAGTATTACGAGAAATGTTACTAATGAGGTGAAAAACATGACAACATGATTGAAAAATTTCTCAATCATGCAATTAATGCAAAAATTGATTACTAAACAACTAATCTAATCAATGACAGATGACCAATCTTTGCACGGATTAGTTAGGTATGTGTGAATATCAGAACGAATGTTATTAAAACATTTGCATAATCCAAATGATGTTGCGATTGATCTTAATTTAACGCATTTGGTTTGAATTTCTATATTAATATAATAAATGAGACATAAACGTTTGATTGCATGGCATTAAATCAAAATTTTATTTATCTTAACCAATTTCGACATGCATTTTATGTAAGTATTCATTTCTATAAATCATCGCGTTAGCCAAATCGATTTGGCGCGTCAAATCTTGCATTTATTGCTAATTTAATTGGATTAATAGATCTTACAGAAATAACACAGCATATTATTATGACTACATGAATTTCATACCACAATTAATTGCAGTAGTAACCCATACTGTATAAAGAAGACGACTTAGATGTATTTATTAGATTAGTACATATTTATTATTATTATCGTAGCTTCGTGGCATAGATTAAGCCTTAGCCTTGGTCAGAATTCTTATTAGAAAATAATACACTAAATAAGAATATTGCATGGTTTGCCTACGATACTTTTTTTTAACACTTAAAATTGTTTTTAGCGGCGTCTTAGCCCTCAGTGTTAACTTCGTGATGGCGCATACAGAACACGATTAGCAACATGTACACTAATGTAATACGCCTTCAGGAATGTAAGGTCACATTGTTTTATATATTTAAAGTCATTTTGTTAGCAATAAAATGGCGGGGCAACGTTGTTTGCTGTGGTGCTGAGCATCCATTGCTGCGACATAAACATTAATTTTGAGTACCTAATAACAGTCTTGTATAATTATTTTTGTTTCACTAGATGGGAAACGAGCTAGTGTTGGTCATCAGATTGTTAGTGATGACCACAGTACAAGAACACTCACAGTATCAGAACATATAAATTGCATTGAAATTGTCGTAATTTTTTTATCTTTGATTGCTCTCTATGTCTACACTAGATACGGTTAACTTGCTTTGTGCCAGAACTTCCAAGCAAACATAACTGTGGGTAAAACCAAGACATTGTATTTATCGACATAAATTGCCATGTTTTATGTGATTGACACTTGGATGCTTCGTGATCTCGCGTCAACGCCGCCCTATAACTGTCGGCTTATATCACTCGCTTCGATGCACACTGTGTTATTATTCCACAAGATTTGTGTATTTATATATTTAAAATATCCGTTGTGAGTAAATATTTGTTATAAACTTCCTTTTTTCGATATTTTAAAACACCTTTATCGTAAAACTTTAGCTCTTTTATTTGAATTACAATTTCTCTGCAACCGAAACGAGTTGTTTCAATACCTACAAATAAATATAAATAAATAAAATAAAATAAAATACTTTATTCATCACGTAGGCGAACATAGTTGCACTTATGATAAGTCGAGACATATTTAATAATAATTATTAGTCACTTATATAACTACAGACATTTTTATTAGGAGTAAAATAAATGATGAAAAATAAAAAGTAAAAAGTAAGAAGCCAGCTCGGGCTGGCAAGAAAAGCAATATGAAACAAGAGATAATTAACAAAAAAAAAATATATAATAATAGTAATAATAATGGGAGGAACGCGTCGCGATCCTCACCGGTGAGGACACTACAGGCCCTAGCCTAGCTAACCTACCAGCCTTTCACTAGCTACCTAAGCGATGACTACCCGAAGAAGAAAGGCAGAAAGAAACTCCGGGCTTACTTTTTTGTCATCATTTTTCCATCATTTGTCTTTATATATATATTTTTTAAAGTCTTTTGCATGTATAAGAAAACATTAAAAATCTCCAGAATTATATTAATTTTATTTTAAAAGTGGAATGCATTAAACTACATACCCAACAAGGTATTGCTGTATAAACAAATTGAAAATAAAGTCCTTTAATTAAAGTGAAAGTTCACCCTGCGTAATGAATAGGGGAGGTCAAAACATTCGCAAAAGGCGGTAATAAAAATGTTTGAGTATGTGACGTGTTACGCCGAGACAGGCAAAGGCACGCAACTAAAAAAAACTACCTGGACTGGAAACACCTTCCCAGAATGTGAAATTGTTAACTCAAACAAGTCAGTAGTTTGTTCTACTGACCATTCGAACTCCAAGCGTCGGATATTGTATTATTTCTGTTTATCACTTTAAATTGCTACCTAGTTTGTATACGCACTTATATTAATATGGCTGCTTTTAAGAGGAAAATTAGTGCCCCATTACTTTGGAGAGTTTATTTAGTTTATATATACTTACTGCATTCCAAGAATGATGATTACACAATTTGCTAAGCAAATACTAACTATAGAATTAGCTCATATTAATAGCATAGTCTCATAGCGTAGGTAGATAAGACAAAAGTGGCCCTCACTTTGTAATATTGTCACGTTAATATACGTAAATTATGTTAAATGAATGTAACATAATTCCTTTAAATGGCTGCCACCTTGTTTTTGCCAATTTAATCCTCTATAAGTTGTCAAAGGACCCACCCGGCTCGTTTATTTCGCCGGATCTTCGCATTGTGCGGTCCCGTGCGGTAACACAAAGGTAACCTGACAAAACTGACGTTAATCCTTCTCAAACGACTACTCCGAATATAAAACGGTTCATATTTGCACTCTACGTGGGAAAAAAATAAGTAGTGACTGGTTCCTCAAAGAATTGTATCGAATTTTCAATTGATTCGATTTTTGATGAATCGATTTCAAATCGTTTTTGTGAAGGAAGAATATAATTTAGCTTAAATATGTGTAATTTTTATTTATGTAGTTTGATCCTCGACTTCAATATAATTTTTTTGCCATCTTTGGCCCATTGCTCGATTTATTACTTTTATTTCAGAAAAAGATACTTAATATTACTAATTAAATAATAATTTCGATATATATCGATTACTTTAAAAATCGGATCTACTTCAAGGTAGATCCGATTTTTAAAGTAATCGATCGATCAGCGAATCGATTGGTCGTTATGCCGTGACAGACAGACAGGCCTATATGTTAATAGGGTTTTGTATTAATGCCGTTATCCGATGTCTTCATTTCATACTAGTTTCGAGGAAAAATTTCATTTCATATTTTATTGGCAATCGATGAGGCTTATTCATAAATTCAAGCAGGAATCCTACTAATATTATAAAGGCGAAAGTTTGTAAGAATGTATGGATGTATGGATGTGTGGATGTTTGTTCCTCTTTCACGCAAAAACTACTGAACGGATTTTGATGAAATTGAGCACAGGGGTAGATCATGTCCTGGATTAACATATAGGCTACTTCTTATCCCGGGAAAATATAAACCAGGACTTTTATCCTGGAAAAACTTTTTAACGCGGGCGGAGCCACGGGCAAAAGATAGTAATCTATATTAATATTATAAAGAGGAAAGATTTGTATGTTTGTAACGCATAAACTCTAAAACTACTGGACTGATTTTAAAATTCTTTCACCATTACACCATCCCTGAGTAAAATAAGCTACTTTTAATCCGGGAAAATATAAAGCGGGACTTTTATACCGAAAAAAATTTTCACGCGGGCGGAGCCGCGAGCAAAAGTTAGTATACATATAAAAAGATTTTCATATTACGCATACATCGATTTATTAATTAATCTTATCCATAAAGCGCATTAGTTTGACGGACTAGAAGATAATATAATTATATTGATTACAGTTCATACTGTTAATGGACGATTTTATGACCGCATCAAATATTTTTATACATAAATTATATATTATGTCCTCAGGTGTGAATAATAAATCAGTTTTAACATTTGGTTCGCATTTTCAATGTTTAGTAACTGAGGTCCGGTTCTTTTGAAGACAGTGGGCCTTGATTAGAACGCACTTTCTTAATATGTAACGTTTCGGTACGGTCGAGCATACTGCATTGCGTAAATTAGAATAATTGACAAGTATATCAATTTAAATTGGCCATTAATTTGGCATTCTTTGATTTAATAACGTAATATGGTTATGATATTATTTTTTGTAAATGCTGTTTGTTTTTAAACCGATTAACCGAGAAGGAATAAACGCCGCTATTGTTAATATTTATATAATCAGTTAAACTGATTAATATTAACAAGAAACTAATACAGCTACGACATATCTTTATTGTTTATGCAATTGGTAAATTTTCCCCACTGGAAAGACACTATTTTCATTGGACAGCAACGACTACGTTTTACGACGTATTATAGGATTCAACTACATTTTATGCATTTAAAGGTATTGCTCTATACATTTAATCTAGACTGAGTATAAAACAGAAAAACAAATGCAAACTTGGCATTCTGTCAACAAAAACTCCACGATACAGAAGCACATTTAATTATTAAAAACCTCTAATGGTCATATCAAACCAATCTCCTCTGACTCGTAATTAACTTTTAGAACACTGTATAAGCGATGTAATTGCATCACGTTTGTCTTTGTTAATATCACTCCAAATACGCCCTACGAGATATTAATCTTTAATATACCCTCCAGGCACAATTATAGGTTGAAAGTGTGGACGTCACATAAAAATACTTATTTAATTGGTACTAAATCGCAATACATTATGTAAACCATTAAATAAAGCGGTGCCTTAAGGAATAAAATATTGATCTAGTTTAGAAAGGGTAATTTTTCTTTGCGTGTCAACCGTTATAATTTTTGGTAGTATAAAAATAGCGCTCTACGCGATCAAACCAGAAATGAGAAGATCTGTAGAAGATCGAAAGTCGCCGACATATTCTAGCAGATTAGCAAGCTAAAGGAGTGGACAGAGCATATAGCTCGTAGAACTGACAAACGATGGAGTAGAAAAATTCTCGAGTGGAGACCACGTACTGGCAAGCGCAGCGTAGAAAAATTCTCGCGCAGCGTCCTCCAACAAGGTGGACAGACGACCTTGTAAAGGTCTTAGGAACCCGCTGGATGCAAGCCGCTTCTGACAGGTTAGTCTGGAAATTTTTGGGGGAGGCCTGGTTAAGCTTAGCTTATTAAATTATTCGATACATTAAATGTCTACTTGAGATGATATTCAAACGTGAGGTTGATATATTAATGCTGCCCTTTGTGTGATTCGTGTTAGAAATACCCACGTAAAATATTGACCTGGAATATGCCAGGATCTCGGACTCAATTGTAAGAAGACAATGCAATTAGCCCAGGTGCCATAATAAAAAATAATATATACATATCTATATTTATAAACAAATTGATCGGCAACTAAATATATTGGACTTGCATAAACATACAGTTAAACGTAATGTAACTGAGTGGCTATTAAAAAATGACTATTGTAATACAGAAAACCTTCTCACCTTTTATGGATAAAGCTTACAGATTATATTATGTGGAACATACGCTCATCCTCACGCACACACACACAAACACACACACACACACACACACACACACACACACACACACACATACACATACATACATACACACATCCGAACATAACGCACTAATACAAAATTTTCCTTATATATTAAATCCTTTACATGGTTCTTTCGGCACAGTTCACTAATTGATGTTGTATAATAAATAAAGTCTTGAGCTGAACACTGTCCCTTAAGATACAGGCTTATCCTAGTTTAAGAGACAGGGTTAATATACTTCGATGATGTACAACAAATCATATGTAAAACAAATTTACCGATTGTAAACTTGTATGTACATTGTTTGGAAATAAATTATTATTATTAAATATTAAAAAAAAAAATTATTGATAAGTTCAACCGCTAATAAATGTTTGTTTATCGCATCACTTAGAACTGTCGATATTCGATGTGACGTATTCTTCTTCAATAGTGTGTGTTTAAGAAAACATCTCGCTGGTATGGGCGGGGTGGCGTCTCAGTCAATGGAAAGTGTGCCGGCGTCGGAGCCGCCGCGACGCCACTGCGAACATGCCCGTTCACCCATCTACAGCGTGCTACGAAACAGACATGTCCACAAATTTCCAAATATACCTTATCATGGACATTCAAGTGAAAGACGTCGCCTCTTTCTGGACTTTATAATATTTGGACTGCACGTATTTGACGTAAGCTTCACTGCGAACCTATTTCCATTATTGCGTCCAACGCTTAATGGGAGCGTACTTAGGTTGCGAGACTGGTGAGGATCTCATTAGAATTAGTACCTACCTAATTAAAAGCCTTTGCTATCATGATATAAAAATTATCTCTGAAAACAAACAATCCTCTAGTTCTACGTCTGCTTATTCTACAAGAATTCAGATGTAAAAGTAAAATATACATTTGCTGATAAGAATAAAATAGTCAATTGTTGAATTTTGTTTTATTTCGGCTTATATTTTTTATGCATAACTGAAATTTAAAAATCAGCTACAAGAGAACTAGTACACCCTGTATATCAGTAGCAAAACACTCCCACTGGTTTGCGGTGCGTAGGCGTCTTGGGGGGTAAATACATTTGTAGTATATTAATACAGCTTAGTCACTGAACGCTGAAGTGTGGGCGAGTAAGCGAGGCGCCAGTTCCGGCGGCTGTGACGTCAAATAACATAAATATACGCTGGAAATTTGTTTGGACCCTGACGTCTAGATTCCGAGACTGTATCAATAATGTTAGTTGTGGTGAAATGTGTTTATTTAGCGAACTAATTTTGCTTCTTATCTGTGGGATGTAAAATGACTTTCACATGGCATGTGGGCCAAATATTTTGTAAAACCAAATGAATTCTGTACTTCTCGACAGTTCTCAAAATTTCATCAACCTACCGCTCCTCCGGTTTAAGTGACATGGAATACCCATAAACTGATATATTTTACTGGAAAAATGTATGCGTAAAATAGCAAAACTGATTGACACTAAGTGCTACCTGATTTGGTATTCCTGTGAATTCTGTAGGTCAGGAGAAATGTAGATTCTGAGAATGCTCAGGCCCTCTTAATATATAGAGGTAGGTAGTACGTAGACGTACTGATTCACTCAAAGACTTTTTTATATTTACTCAATTTTTGTAGTGTGCATGCTTATTGATTGGCGTAGCTACGGATTTTCTCTAGGGGAGCAGCTGGCAGGAGTTAAAAAAAATAAGGTCGCCAATTTCATTGCCTGAACCACGCGATGCTCCTGTAATCGCGAGGATAGGGTTTCTAGGGTGAGCACACATGTTTTTAGAGTATTTCAAAGGTGGGTATTGGCCACGCTTGCCCACCCACCGCCCTAGCTTCGCCCATGTTTACTGTTACTCTTCTATGATTTTTAAAGATTTATTCTGAGAAGTTATAGAGCTTTTTAACTGGAGTAGAGAACGCATTCTACCGTGTTACGAAAATTACATATGTTATAGCGTAAAAGAAGTTGCTTAATCCAATTTGCTGAGAGCATAATTAGATCTGTTTCTAGTATTTGTTACCTATATTACCTTTATAAGTAGGTCGAGTAATTGAAAACGTAGATTATTTCCTGTTTTGACTTTTAAATGATTCATGTAAGAGTTCTGTTATGGTTTTGGAGTATTCATTAAAATTTAATGTTTTTAAGATTGTTTTTATAACTTAGTACCTACTATTTGTGTTGAAATTACTTTTTACGTATACCAATACATTTATTGTATATATTGATGCATATACTATGGATAGGATGGGTAGGAGTGTGACAGAGATTAATTTTGTTAATCTCTACGTCTTTCTGACGCATGGTGAGAGAGATACGATATTTTTTTAAGGAAATTCATGAAAATTCTTTACCTGGAAATATTATCCCCCAGGTGCAAAAACTGGAGAAATGTATTCAGGAACTAAAAATGCACAAGAAAAACAATTATTGATGGTTTGCGTGCTTAATATAAGTGAGATTAATATTATCTAAGTTCCCGCAGATGAAGTCGCGGGCACAGCTAGTTCATTAATATACATTAAATATATCATAGAAGTCACTGCTAGTTGATTTTGCACAATAACTGGATATAATATGTGTATGATTTATTGTCATTGCGCGTCTAGATCGTAAACATTTCTACGTACAATATTAATGAAATCATTCCGTTGTTTTTTATTGTACAATAAACATTTTACTGTTTGTTTTCGCGTATATTAGTAGCAAACGAATGCCATACATATACTATGTCGCTATTATAGTTTTGTGCAAGATAGTGTTTATGTGTTATTATTTTTCTTAAATATTTTTTTCTCTTTCTACATAGGACATGAGAGCAATCTAGGTTTGTACCCTCAGCATCTAAGTTTAACTCGTGGACCTCTAACGGCCAAAATGCTTCAAAGTTTTCTTACTACTTACTGTTGGTTGGTCTCTCGTATTTAGAGGCCGTCTGGGTAGGCAACACCGCAATGTCTATTTCTACTGCCAAGCAGCAGTGTTGATGCACTGTTGATTTCCGGTTTGAAGGATATTGTAGCTAGCGTAATTACTGGATATTATGAGACTTAACATCTTGTTTTTCGGAGTGACGAGCGCAGTGGAGTGCCGCTAACTATTTTATCATTCAAAGTTCTGTATGGTGTTGCTACTGAGTATGGGCAGTAACACTTACCATCAGATGATGCTTGTCTCGTTATATATAGTCTTAAAAAACGGACCCCTGACAGACAAAATACTTAAAAATATTTAAATAAGACGTAATATAAGTCGTACACCTTATGCTGCCCCATATTAATTTATTTTCCGTTTTCTCTTTTGTCCATCCCATGGTTGTCTGTAAGAGATTGCTTTGTGCGATAAGACCGCCATTTGTACTTATTAATTTTTCTTTTTGTCCTATGTTTTATTTCTCTGGTGTACAATCTTACTAATATTATAAAGGCGAAAGTTTGTAAGTATGTATGGAATATGGATGTATGGATGTCTGGATGTATGAATGTTTGTTCCTCTTTCACGCAAAAACTACTGAACGGATTTCGATGAAATTTGGCACACGGGTAGGTCATGTCCTGGATTAACACATAGGCTACTTTTTATCCCGGGGAAATATAAACCGGGACTTTTATCCCGGAAAAACTTTTTAATGCGAGCGGAGCCGCGGGCAAAAGCTAGTAGAGTATAAAATAAATAAATAAATAAAACTTACGGATTTTTTTGCGATAAATTTGTTTAATTTTTAGTCTCGACGTTTCGAAGACTTTTTAGCCTTAATGGTTGCGGGGCGGACTCCGTAAAGTAGTTTTATTTGAATGTCGAACATTCGCGTAAATATAAGAAATCGTTATACATTGAAATACAAAACAAAAGCCTATTTAGGCGCTGCAACGACCACATAGCCCCAGGCACTGTGTCTTTTGCACCCCAAAAACGTATCAATTACTTTTAAAAGGAATTTTAAATCACCACCGCGAGTAAAGTTCGATAACGTAACAGTTAAAAGAAAAGAATCGGTCTGCTGCCTTGGATTCATTCTAGAGCGTAATTTTTCGTTTATTGATTATACTAAAAACATCGAGGAAAAAGCTAAAAGAAATTTCTACGCTTTATCAACGATATCCATATCAATGTGGGCTCTATCATTCAATACACTAAAGGTGGAGCCACTCCACAAAACCGAGCCAATTATTTGGGGTGTATCTGTTATGGATCACCTGTATGGGCTATATCTATCTATGTATGGGCTGATATACTATCGGCACCGTACGAAGAAAATGGCTGCAGAGTCAGCTTGGCTTGGCGTTGATATTCTTGTCTAAGGCGTATAGAACAGTTAGCACAGAAGCTTTACCTGTCCTGGCGGGAGTACTCCTAGTCGATCTGGAGGTGCGGCTTCGCCCCACGTTGTATTACTCTGCTAGAGATGATGTTGCCAAAAGCTTTTGTAATCGCGCGAACTTTTAAAAATTAACAAATTATTTAAGCCGAGTTTAGATATTATTAACGATCTTCTAGAGGAATGGCAATGTAGGTGGGATGTCAACGAGGTGGCATTTGTGTATTTTGTTTCCTTCTGTTCAGGACCGTGTTACATAATCTTCAGTTTCGTGCACATACTATGTTTTATCTCTGCACCGCCTCAGGTTGACTGGTAGAGAATGCCTTCGGCATTAAGTCCGCCTTTACATAACTATGTATAAAGTGCAATAAATAAAAAAAAATAATCTTGGCTCGAAATTGACCATTGTGTTTGACAATTCCTTACAGGCTATGGTAATTTTAAGTGCAAATTATTCTCCTTTAGGTTTGTTGATTCGCCTTATAGCTTTTTTAGCTTATTATTTTATTTCCCGCTTTGGTATGGAGGGAAGTGAAAAATGTATTTCGAACTCCTCCCTATTCTTCTATTTGATTAACTTCGTTGCGGGTTAAGACTAATTAATACTACCAGAGACTAGCCGAGCTTCATCGCTCAGTATCATAAAATGCGTGCCACTGCCGATACTGGCTTACAGGAGTTACAGTGGTGGGTGTGAGGGCAAGATAGACTCGTAAAGGCGCGGTGTATCGGCCAGTATGGGAAAACGGTCATCTTTGTTCAAAAGCCTTGTGTCACGATATTAAACTATAAAATTAATTATTATGTATTAATAAAGCGTTTCAGACAAGGTGGTTTGGTACCTATATCTTGTTAATAGGTTTAATTCACCTATATTGCCTTACTAGGCGTAACTAAATGCATGGATAAGGATTTTATAGGCAAATTAAATAGTCGATAGAAACAACTCAATTTACTCTATTCAAATGAACTTATTTAAACATGATTTAAGGTACAAGCTCTTATATCGCTGACTTCAAATGCCTATTTAGAATATTACCTCTACAAGAAAGAAATAACGAAGCAACGGGAACAAAAAAAAAACATTTCAAACATAGTATTATTGTTGCGTAGTTCCCATAAACGCCGACTTTACCATAGGTCAATGCGGACAAAATGTGGGCCATCGAAACAGCATATTACCCCAGAAAGTGGCTTGTTACATTATTTTTGTCACCCTTAACCTTTGCTGAATTTCGTCGGAATTCTAGACAAGCCCACGCGTCTGTCTCGACGGTTGGCAGACGGCCATTTCGGTATTTCATTCATAATACTCACAATCAGTCGCTTAGTATATCAAAATGAATAGAGATAAACTTATGGCCATTATTTAATTTTAACTTAATAGGATAATTGAGTGTTCTAAAGAATATTTAACTTTTTATTTTAATTTATCTGGAGGGATAGTGTACTTCAACTGTCCTTAGAAGGATTATTGTATGGTATTACTATACGTTATAATATATTTAGACCTAATAGAAATAATCCTAAAGGGCAGCGTAGTATGGACCATGGTTTACTTAATATCAGGTGATTGAGTAACACGTTTGCCATCCCTTTTCGTGAAACTAAAACTTGACGCTGTACTCCAGTCATTCAATATTGCAATTGCATATACCTATTATTTTTTTTGCATACAATAATTTTGCGTTCAATTACTGCCTCGGTGGCGTAGTTGTATTATGGTAAGACTGCAATGCTGACGTCTCGGGTTCGATCCCCGGGTCGGGCAAAGTGATATTGAGTTTTTCTATTCAGTATCAGCTCGGAGTGTGGAATTTGTGCCCGATAAGGCGACAGGCTCGCGAAAAGTCGGTGCACTAGTTGCGCTTCTGCCTACCCCTTCGGAGATAAAAGGCGTGAGTGTATATGTTTGTACGTACGACAATTTTGATTGCACGTCTATATTTAAATAACGTCGTAATATTTATTAGTATCGTATTACTGCAATTAATTTAAAATTTACTTACAATTAAGAAGCTGATTTCCTGCATTCACATCCGAAACAAATGCACTTTATCATAAATTTCGGAAGTGTCTACTCTCGGTTTTATTATATTTATATTTATTCTCGTCGTTGTATGGTCTACGTCAATTTAGCAATATAAAACTGTTTTAATTTGATGTTACGTAACTTCAATTAGTTTCCCAAGATACAGGCCTCGCCTAGTTTGGGGACCCCTGGTAATTTACGACGTCTGCAATAATTTCCTGTAATTTTATATGTTTTGGGTAATTTTAAGCTTCTATATAAGTCCGATTTTTATAAAAATATTTTGATTTTTTTTATTATCTCATTTCTTAGTCTTCGGAAATATTATCGACCGTACGTAAGCCTTATTACTGTATACCAAAAGTGAAAAGCACCTAGATACTTACCTCATTAAAACTAAAAGTCGCATCTTTCTCCAATTGCCTGCGGTCTTACTTCAAAAGCTATATATTTAATTTGATGCCTGACCTTTAACATTTAGATGTTTTTTCAGCCCACTGGCACCTAGCCAAAAACGATGACGTCAGCAGCTCCAAGCTCATTCATAATTTATTTTTCGTCGCGAGTATAGTAACGTACTCATGTTTTCAATAAAGAAATTTTACTCACCTGTACGTACGTATTATGTATATGGGTGACCGGATTCAGTTGGAAAATAATATGGGCTTTATTTGAGGTTGCTTTCAAACTGCTTTTTGTGTGGTATTCATTGGATATTTTTCTCAAAGACAAAGCATGTAAAATTCTTTAGATCTTTATCTTTGTTTCAATCTTAGAATAAAGATAATTTGAGCCTTAATTTAATAAAAAAATCCGAAACCAAAATATAAGCACAGTTACAATATGCTTTCATGATAGATTTCAAGAAATAAAATCGAATATCTGCGTACTATATAAGGTGCGAATGAGGCAGTTAGAAGTGTTCAAGAGTTTCAGTTAGTCAATCGACCCGTTGCGGACTCATCGACTACGAATTCAATTTATGCCTTCGCGTCGGGAAATTGTATTGAAACGTTTCGTCCGTCGTCTATTTAAAAGCTGACGATGCTTTTTTATTTTCGTTCATTCATTCGTTTCGAATTTAAAAGTATAAATGAAAACTGTTTACCTCAATAGCTGGCTCCAATGTTTTGTTCGTCCATTGTTCGATTTATTTTAAATGAACAGCAGTTTTCATATGAGTTGGTGCAGAAGTGGTCGTTTCTGGAAAATTATATTTTCGTTTCATTACACTATGTGTCCTTTTAGTTTTATAAGTTTTTTTCTTGAAATGTATTAAAACTGAATGTTTGTATGTTGCAGTAGACTTTAATAAATACATGACATTAAGGATATTTTTCGCACAGCTTTACATTAAAATTAAGGTGCCGTTAAAGATATAAAATATAAGATAGGACATTCCTGTTCAAAACAACGTGAAGAAAATAGCGTAGCGTCACGAAAACACGTCGGTAAAAATAAAATAAAACGATTCATAAAGTAATTCGTCTGGAATTTCTTACTTGAAAAGGGAATTACAGGATATGATTTTTCTGTTTTCTGCTAGACAGATTTTGTTTAAATTTTAAGGTATAGGTACTTGCTATATAAGATATTTTTATGTAAGTAGTAGTTACAGCATTAAGGCTTTAACGAATATTTTAAATGTAATTTAACAGGAAACAAAGCACACCTATAATTATTGGTATCCCGAGTGGCAACAAAATTCATATCATTAACTTAGCAAGCTAAAGTATGTGTTTACTGTTTAAGACTTGTTTTCAAACATTTTCTGGTTTAGGTACACTCCAGGTCATCTATCAAATTGTTTACAGACTCTTAGTGCTTTTTGAGTTTCATTAAACCGCTATTGCAGTAAAAATATCTCACCTTTCATGTTTGATTTATCGAATAAATGTTTTTATCGGTGAATATGATTTAGAGTTCCCAGGATTATTTAGTGGACTATTATAGAATTGTTTTTTACTTGAATATTTGTCATCGTTCGTTTTTAACTAATTACCATAGGGATAATTTTACTTTAGTGAATTGTCTAAATTCATTTCATTCTTGTTCTCGTGAGCCGTAGATGGGCTTTGAACATAGGCGTCTTGAAGTAACCATTATAATTAGAGACACAGATTTATCTATATCATAATATGTATCGTCTACCTTTTGTTATTGAGTTAACGCGAATCAACATTAGAAGAATTTATCATTCAATTCTTCTGATGTTGATTGTTTCACTCGTGATAGCTTTAAGTAAAAAAATCTATGGAAAGCATTTCTACAATATAATTGAATACTAACACCATTTAATGTTCGTCACTAAACACTGAAATCACTAATGTTTAGTGACAAACTAATAAACACGAGCTTAATGTAAAACATGTACTTACCTATGTCCATTAAATTAAAACAGCTAATAAGCTATTTAAAACAATTCTACAGTACGTGTTAATTAACAGTCCAAACAACTCAAAACCTTAATAGCTCATCGTGAGAATGCGCATAGCAGCTGTCTCACACATTCCTACAATTCGGTGTACATGCATTAATACCACACTGGTATAGCACTGTGATTCCGTCGCATTGAGATGTTTCAAATATTTTCAATGAGGTAGTGGATTGTTAACATGTAAAGTACGAGCAAGTGACTATATAAATCTCATATCATATCTATATTAATGGATGTATTTTATTTTCAGACATCTGAAGTTTTTTCTAAATAATTAATTAAAACCAATTTTCACAGATTCCCAAACTAAACTATACTACTCCGTGATATGTAATATGACAACTTAATTTTATAAAAATCTATTCGCCTCACTTAATCCATTCAACTCGTAACTTCCGAATTCTCGTGCTATAAAACATTTATTTTTAGGGTTAAGCAAACACTTAGCAAATGTATTTTTGTGCTGACGCGACCAAAATATTCCTGCGTGAGTTATGATCGGGGTGCGGTGTTTGTGCAGTTTTATCGCGGCTAGTCGAAGGTGGCTACGAAAGTTGAACATGAAAGGCAAACAGTGTTTCAGTTTTATACCTTCGGCTGGAACAATTAATTATCAGTTGAATTAGGTTGTGCGTAGAGTGGTCAAAACGTAAGGGCATGCACCTCTGACTTTTCTAAAGTTATGTGTATTCTTTGTAAATTATAGCTTGCTTTAACGGCGAAGGAAAACATCGCGAGGGAACATGCATACCTGAGAAGTTATCTATGAGAATTTAGAGGGTATGTAAAGTCTGCCAAGCCGCATTAGGCCAGTGTGGTGAACTAAGGCCTAAATCCTCTCAGCAGTAGAGGTGGCCCAGATGTTACGGAAAATGGCGCTGGTTACCTTTTCACCTATGGGAATATCGCTAAAATAATTATTTTATGATTGGAGTGTGCCCTAGTCAGTTTAATTTTATGTAATAAAAAATATTCAACTTTGTAGATTTTGCATTACACCATAGGGCGAATACTTAGACTAACAGGCGAATATGAAGAAGATGCTTTATGAAGATAAGAAGAGTAAGAAATGTAAATGGACTCAGTGCGTCTCTGCTTACCTTTTCGAAGATTTCCTTTGTATAATTTCCTTTACTCTAGGCTCGACAATTTGTATTAATTTTATTAAATAGTATTTTATTCATCAAAAATTTAAATTATTTACCTTAATTACGAACGAAAAAAGAACGCAATAAATATTCTTTCAGGTTTAGTTTAATTCTAATAACATTTTGAACATAAAAATAGCCTTTTTGTCGGTATGCTAATAGGTTGTCGCCACTTAATATTTTAATATTAAATCTAATAAATTATAACATTATATTGTGTTCTTCATAACACAGATTACAAAGGTCAAACTAATTTAATAGAAACTAAGCGGCAAGTTAATGATATTCATTGATACAAGAGGTTAAGGGAATCCTAATCCTACTAATATTATAAAGGCGAAAGTTTGTAAGAATGTCTGGATGTATGGATGTTTGTTCCTCTTTCACGCAAAAACTACTGAACGGATTTTGATAAAATTTGGCACACGAGTAGATCATGTCCTGGATTAACACATAGGTCACTTTTTATCCCGGAAAATATAAAGCGGGACTTTTATTCCGGAAAAACTCATTCACGCGGGCGGAGCCGCGAGCAAAAACTAGTAACTAATAACCGTGGTGCGTAATAACAAGGTCTTTAAAAAATGGAGATCTATTTTAGGATTGATTTTCGTTCATATCATATTGTTAGAATTGTAAAATTATTGAATAGCGTGAAATGGTAATTTGTATAGGCTATCAGATCTACATGTCAATTTTTTTCACTGTTGGACATAGGCCTCTTGTCTATCACATCATATGCTTTCGTTCGTGTGCCAGTTTCATCCACGTTTTGCCTTGGACTGGTATCTACACATATAATGAAATCGTAGATATGTGTGTGTTTATTAAATACTTTGGAAAAAAATTACGGAGTACGCGAGAAATAAGTAATGGCACGTAAAACAACATTTGTAATTTTATTTCTGTTTCCTCAAATGTTCGTCGGCGTATCACGCCAAAACCAATCATTGGATTCAAAACTCAGTGAACTACTGGTTCTCTCTCTTATATACTTTAATGAACTCTAAAACAATTAATAAAAGGATCAAGAAATATTATATCGTAAACCACTTAAATTCCTGGATACAGCAGTAAACCTCCTAAGAAGTGTTTATTAATAACATAAAGGAGCCGCTTCGTTTATGCACGCTATCTCGTCAGTTAGAACATAACTCCGTGATTGTCTTGATTGATGTTCAGTTAACACGTATCGTTAAATTTTGATGTCGCCAATCAATCAATTTTAATTCTTTAGAGTATGGAAGTGTGTAGTTAAGTTCTATAATCTCTGTGGTGCTATAGATGGGAGCCAATACGAAGATGATATTCGTTTGGAAGATCTAGATAATACGAAAAATTGAAAGTTTCGTAGTAAAAATAATTATAAATACAGGATAGGACTTTTGAGGTGGATGAATGGTGTGAATGAAAGAATGCAAGAAATGAAAGAAAAGAAAGAAATCTTATAAAATTTACTAAGTCTGGTCTATTAAATACGATTATTACCGTCAGCATCACCAGCCACATAAAACCCACTGCTGACCCTAGGCTTCCCCTAAAGATTTCCAGACGGACTTGTCAGAATCCTACATCCAGCGTGTTCCGACAATTACCTTTATTACCTTATTGTTGTTTATTTAATATGACAGATGAATTGATACGATGATTGAGAATCATTAATAAATATATTGGCATATGCGTCATAAGTTATTGATTATAATGTTTATATATATTACACTCAAAAGTCGTAAAAATATAAACTTTTATTACACTTCAGTGTCAGTTTTCGTATGCATCTGACGTGCCTAAACATAATAAAACTAATGAAGAAATAATGTCAAAAACCGGACAAAACCGAGCCTCAAACACGCATGGATGATTTACAATCATAGTTGATGTGCAAACGCCGTTTTTATTGCATACAATAATGTAATCATTATACATTTATTATACAACTTATCAGTTATTGATCTTTTCTTTTGACAAACAGCCTCAAAACTCATTATATTTGTCGGTGTTTCGAAAGCATCTGGTCTCACCTTGTTCCCCATATACAAAACGTTCGAAATATAGATAATCTTTATGTGTGAAAAACACGATAACTGAATCAGAATAGAGATATAAGGGGTCGTATCTAGAAATAAAACCTCGGGTTTTCCACTTGCATCCAATAAAATACAAATTTTAAAATGCTATAAAGATATTTGCATAATAGACGAAATTTATTTACGGTTCAATATTTATGACCATAGACGATAAGAAAGCGTGATTTATGCTTGACTTTAAGTATTTGGACGTAGTTTATCGGTATTTATTATAAGGTAAATGCATTTACTGTTGTGTAAATCGTGTCATGTTCACTGAAGTTCAATGAAGTATTGCAGATTTGTCATTATTTTGTCCAGCTTTGCTGATTTTCCGATTCATGGGGTAAGCAACCGAGGGATTTCGAAAGAATTTTCGATATCCACTTCGTCAATTTAGAATACAAATTCAGGTCATAAATGAAGTGACCTCAACTCATGTAATAGTAGATTATGTAATTGTTTATATTTCTTTAATAATTTAACGGTTAAATATAGCTGTGCACTGTAACAACAAACTTAGAATGATTTCATAAGTTCAATTTCCAAGCCAGGCAATCGCTCGTCCGAATTTTTAGAAAAGCATACTTGAATTAAGGTGACATGCTGGCATCATATCACATCATGTAAAAGAAATAAGGCCAGTAAAAGTGTCCAGTGTACTAGTACAACTTAACATGCCAACGGTATTTCTGTGTCATGTTAATCACATCGCAATGAGGACATGCGAAGTTTATAGAATTCCATCGTTGGGCTCCTACACGTGGAAGAGTTTTTCTTGTCAACAAAACACGTGTAACGTTTTTGTCGTGAATGAATCTGTGTTGTTATTTCAAAGGCAAGACTTATTAGTCATAAAGTCATAATAAATCGGCTATCGGATTTTTTGTCCCGAACATCTCATAAACCTATCAAAGTAACTGTAAGTTGTCAAGGAAGCAGTTGTTCTATTTTTGATGCTCATTAATTTTGCAGTATGTTTTTTGCGGTCGTAGTGATATTAAGTTTTTTGCTTGCAATGATCTTTATAGCTTATTAGTTTTTGTGTGGTCTTCGGTACAGTTTCCTCCATTCCCAGACCTTGGCTCCACCAGATGTTCAAAATGATGCAGAGCTATAAAATTTTTAGAGTATTAAACATTTATAACTTCAGAATATTTTTATTGACAGTAGTGTTTCTGTCTTTTATTGTATTAGCCAATAATGTCCCATTCTTGGGCAAAGGCCCTTCTGTCTTGAGTTATTTAAAAAAAACATTGATTTTGAAGTAGAATCTTAAGAAGGGTTAACCTTTTTTGCGGGCAAATAACACGACAAAATTAGGTTTTGAATTTTTGGAAAATGCTTCGTTAAATATTTTGCGGATGATCGCGAAAAAGTTAACTCATTGCTTGTTTATTTTTTTACTAGCTTTTGCCCGCGGCTCCGCCGAGTTAAAAAGTTTTTCCGGGATATAAGTCCCGGTTTATATTTTAACGAGATAAAAGTAGCCTATGTGTTAATCCAGGACATGATCTACCCGTGTGCCAAATTTCATCGAAATCCGTTCAGTAGTTTTTGCGTGAAAGAGGAACAAACATCCATACATCCATACATTCTTACAAACTTTCGCCTTTGTAATATTAGTAGGATTTCATCTAATGACGAGATGGTAAGCAATACGACCACCCATAAACCGCAGAAACACCATCCAGCACCTTGAGTTATAAAGTACTGTGTGGCAATCTACTGCGCTCGCCATCCTGAGACATAAGATGTTAAGTCTCATTATGTCCTGTAGTTACACTGGCTACAATGTCCCTCAAACCGAAACACAACAGTGCATGCATACTGCTGCTTGGCGGTAGAAATAGTCATTGCGGTGGTATCCACCCAGACAGACTCGTACCTATGAGAGTCCTACCACCGGTACATATGAGAGTCCTACCACGAGTAAAATTGCCACCACCCGCTTATTTTCATATATGACAAATTGTCACGAATAAAACACATCAATTTCACTAAATAGTCAAAAATAGTACGTTTTTTAACTTAACCTAGTTAACACTTAGGTATTGGTTACACACCACTTCTAATGAATTTAGTGGTTTAAGAAAATTGACATTAAGCTTCGTGTTCGAATATTTCTATAGACGCTCAGTTCATTGTTCTAAATAAATCCTTTCGTAACTCCACGTCAACTAGATTAGTTAGCGGCACGCTGTCTGGTGAATTGTTTTTTGCACAACATAATCTAAATATCAAATGCTAGTTTTTGTTCATCTCCGTTTAAAGACACGACATAGCAACAATGAGGTTAATTAATTATATTCAACAGATTTTCTCATGAATTTGCTATTTATTTTGTCTTCTTCGTTATGACACAATATTGCGACATAGGATAGAATTAGATGAAAGGTAATTTAGAATTTATTTCGTACCATAACATACCATATCAGCCCTGTAATACTGCCCACTGCTGACCACGGGCCTCCTCTACAACTGAGAGGGTTCAGGCCTTAGTCCACCACGCTGGCCTAGTGCGGGTTGGCAGACTTCACATACCTTCGAAATTCAGAGAAGTTCTCAGGTATGCAGGTTTCCTCACGATGTTTTCCTTCACCGTTAAAGCGAGCGATAATTCACAAAGAATACACACATAATTTTTTAGAAAAGACAGAGGTGTGGGCCCTTGGGTTTCGAACCTGCGGACATTGAAACGGCAGTCCGTTCCACTACCAACTAGGCTATCGCCGCTCATAATTTATTTCATGTTAGTAGCAGAATCAAAAGGGGTATGTCAGGATATTTTAAACCGAATATTTAATTGAAAATTAAACTGCATTTATTAAAGACTAAGGCCGGGTTTTCATTAAGCTGGACTCCCTCGCAGCACCTGGAGCATTCGAAGCTCTGCGAGCGCGTCCAGCTTAATAAGACCCTGACAAAAAGATAACTACAGTTGAAAAAACGGGCCCTTAGTTTTAAGGAAGTAGAATAATATTACCTTACGCCTCTATCGCCGAGGAGATAGTTATATTGAATTTGAGATGCGGATCGATCGTCGAACTTAGGTCTCTACCAGATACAAAGTCTTAGCGAATGTCAGAAGCAGTGAGTCTATACCGAGACAGGCCACAGTTATAACCTAAACATAATAATTATTGGTGAAAACGTAAAACATTCCTTCTCAAAATCGCAACAAAAGGAATTCCAAATGTATGCTCCATTCGCTGCCCATTAAGATTTGATTAATGTTTAGAATAAATATAACGGAATTCCGAAATCCTGGTCAATGGTCACAATAGTGGTGAATTTATTTGACACCTATTGTGACAATCCGCGGTTAATGCGATTATAGCCATTGTCAGCGAACACGTGGCATTTCTGGCTATATGGCAGATGCTGGAATCCGCTACTGCTATTGTGATTTCATATTTGTTGTTATTGTATGTGGGGAATTATTTCAATACCCTGGTGATAAATAGTTAATTTTTCATCAGATTTTAATTTTGACGGCAATTTATCGGTAGTTTGGATAGTATAAAAAGTATTGGTTTGAATTTGTATAGTAATTTTTTAGTTCTAAGGAATGGGTTGCTGAATATTAATAATTTAATGAAAATATTGTGAGATAAAATAAAAATTAATTGATTGCGTACAATTGATATACAAACTAATAAAGCACTATACATAAATTATTCTCAGAAACTTTGAAGACTACAATCCATGGTATGTTATCCATTGCGTGTAGGCATTCGTCACTAAAGGAATTTATCCATCACTTACCTCTATGAAGGGAGAAGAGGGTGGGAATATATTATGTTACATACATACACATAATCATGCCTTTTTCCCTTTTCAGGGGTAGGCAGAGGTGTAATACACCCACATTTCCCAGCCATGTTAGGCCCCAAATAGTAGGGGGCAAGCCTATTGCCGTTTACCGAGCACATGTTACAGCGCTCGGTTTCTACTTCCAACACATCGTATAAATACGTATTATATTATCAGCCAGTATTTAATACTTTATGACATAGAATGTTTTGAATCTTAATGTGACGTTGTCTAGTAGAAAATATAAAGAAAGGAAGGTTGACACAAGATTTCTTTAATATGTATTTGGATATTACAATAAACATTGTAAATACTGTGCCTATTAGTTTTCTCCACCAAAAATATCCAGCCGTCTTCCCGTGTATCCCGCCTCGTATTACACACATTTCTAGACTCCAGGCTAATACCGAGTAGACAACCCAATATCACTTTGTCCGACCCGGGAATCAAACCCAAGACCTCAGTAGGTACTGCAGTCGTACCGTAATAACATTACCGTGCAGTCATATTATGTCGTCTGATTATGATTGATGAGAGAGATTATGTAATGAAACTGGTTTTTATAATATAAATAGTTAAGATTTATTATAAAGAAGGATAAGTCAATAAAATGAAAATGTCTTTCGTCTAGACTTTAGACTACGCTTTTCGTTGTCCCCAAATTCAATTGTGGTCATCTAAAATCAGAATTTAAACGGCGTATCTACGTAGAAATAATCGAACAAAATGAATCTCTATGATTACTTTGAGAAAGTTCGATTTAATTTGATTAAGTGAACCATAAATCGCATTTATTTGTCCATACCGTGACGAATTGAGTCGTCGATTTTGAACGGAAATAGAGCAATTGTGGCGTATACAGTTTAGTTTGGGGTGTAATTGTTGGTCATTTGACGGCTGTTGGTTAGGGAGTGATAAATGCGATGATGTAGGTAAATCCATTTATTATTAACGCAGGGGACGCTTTTCGACCACGTTTATTGATATTTGTGACTAATTGCAGAGGTATCCTGGGATGGACGTTTAAGTTTAGAATTGTCTACAATTGATGTATGTTTAAGCATTTTAAATTTTATATTTTGATGAATTTATAGCTAGTTAACTTCAATAGCTTAAAGCTTGGTGATGGAGAGAATTTTGAGACAGTTATTGACTTTGTTAGCAACAATTTGATGCTCATCTACGAAGTGTAAGCATGATCGTTTTTACATAAGCGTAAAAAATTTTTGCCAATTGGCCTCGATCGATATAATCGAACCAATGCCAATTGACGCCAAATTTAAACTTCAACATAATTAGTAACCGTTGTTTACAAAAGGATTAGGAATTATAAATAATCGCATATAATTACTTCCGTAATTTATTTAGATGTTAATCAAGGTATTCCCCTAATTTTTACCATACATATATAAACAAAAGACGTTGGCCAATCTTTGTCATCTGCACAAGTGTTTGAGCGAACTACGTTTCTGAATTTAACGTGTTTAAGTAAACTTAACGTGGTTCTCCCCCGAATATAGCTTTATGAAGGCTGATATATTTTGAAGATTAGTTTTTACAGTGCTAGGATTCTAGGAGCTTTAGATTCGATAGTGTGATATTATTTGGACTAAGGTTTTGGAAGGTACGAAAGAAGTGATCTTTAAAGCGAACATTTTAAACATAGTCACAATCTGCCTGTAGCAGCCTGTTCCAAAGTAATATTTTATGGTCAGTGATGACTTTGATGGATCCAAAATCTTTTGTTGGTTGACAATTTGTTTGGAGTTTGCTATACATAACATAAAGTGCAGTGTATTCGTGCAAAAATAAAAAACACGATAAGGCATAAGCCATCGTAAATCCCTAGGTAAGTTTGTCTTTGTATGTGACGCATATCTGTTACAAATTAAGTCCCTTTGATTATTCTTGGAAACACACCAATTGACCCAGCACGATTACAATTTGTAAGTAGGACACACCTCCAATTACAAATATTATACAATTACAACGATAAATAAAATATAGTACTTGTGTTGATAATGCAAAGGGCGTTCTGCGTACAATTAAATTGATATCGTAATTAACGTAATTATGTTTATGAGCGGGGATTACCGATGAAAATAATATCTAGGTCATTAAAGTGGCTCTTGTGCAATTGTCTAGATTTACCTGCACACACACTCACGCCTCTTATCCCCGAAGGGGTAGGCAGAGGCGCAACTAGTGCACCCACTTTTCGCTGTTTTTCCGTCCCATGATGTGATAGGAGGCGGGCCTATCGCCATATCAGGCACAAATTCCAGACTCCGAGCTGATACTGAATAGAAAACCTCAATATTACTTTTCCCGACCCGGAATCGAACCTGAGACCTCAGCATTGCAGTCGTACCATAATACAGCTACGCCACCGAGGTAGTCAGGCAGCAGGAAGTTAGGAATATAACGTAAATGTAGGATTGTTTTTAGCACATTTCCATCGCGATCGCGTATTATTTGCTCGGAAAGATAAAGAAAATATACCATGAGATTTAGATAATGTAAAGAGTGGCAGAAATAACTAATCCTCGTAAGGTACACTTACAAATTAAACGCATATATTTACACACACACACGCACACACACATACACATACACTCACGCCTGTTATCCTCGAAGGGGTAGGCAGAGGCGCAACTAGTGCACCCACTTTTCGCCGTCATTCCGTCCCATGATGTGATAGGGGGCGAGCCTATCACCAAATCGGGCACAAATTCCAGACTCCGGACTGATACTGAATAGAAAAACTCAATATCAGTTTGCCCGACCCGGGGATCGAACCCGAGGCCTCAGCTTTGCAGTCGTACTGTTATACAACTACGCCACCAAGGCAGCAACGCATATATTTCTTTAAAATAATAGTTAACTTGTTCTTTAAGCTTTAGATAAGGACTATTAAATACATTTTATGTGCTACCCTTAACCCTTCCAGTGATAAAGGCGGCTCGTGCTCAGCGATGAGGCAGCATGCTAAATAATATGGGAATGTTATTGTAATTTTTTAATACCCATATGAAATTGCTATTCAATAAGTTTTATTATGACTAGCTGTAACGACCGCTAAAAATTTTTGTTCGCTCTCACTTAAAGAATATACGTATATTACAAGCACTTTCAAGGGTTTGATAATGAACGCATTGCAGTTATCTTTTGCATGCACAATGAAAATGTTATCTACTTTGTACTTCATTTTATTGCCGGTTATATAATATGATGTTATTGTAAAAAGATTCTTAAGATAAATTCTATAAAAGCTATTGGTATACCACTCGTTAACTCATAAGTAAATGGATAATTGCTATAGTAAATATTTTTTTGTATGTATGTTGTATTTCATATTTGATTTCCGTGTATCTTTATATATATAATTCTCTGTGCGTGTGTATGTTACTGCACTTCCTCCTAAACGGCTTGACCGATTTTAACATTTTTTTTGTGTGGCTTCAGGTGGGTTCGAGAATGGTTTAGATTTATAATTCGGTCCGGGAAAATGTACAGCGGGACTTTTATCCAGAAAAAAACCTTTCGTGCGGGCGAAGCCGCAGGCATATGCTAGTTATACTAAATATTTCAACTGATCTTTGTAAATACTAGAATGTGTTCTGAAACCTCATTCTAAATTGACAAAGTTTGATCTCCATATAATGAATACTAAGTTTTTCAAATATTGGTATCAAAAATATAGAAAAGAAACGTACGAATTGGTTTTATACCCTCGCATTTCATACCGCATTACACCTTAGACTTTAGAGAAGTTTTAGTGTTATGTCTCCGGATATCCTTAAAATGTTTTTTCCTACAAACTTGTAGCAACACTCATTGACATCGTAATCACCTGGAGATCTACCTGCTTGTTGAAAAACAGGACTATCTTGTACCATTCAAAAGGAATAAAATAGAAAATTGTTGGGGAAAATCGGTCTGAAAAATAGTTTGGTACTTGTTATACTTTTTACTCGACAACGAAGAAGCCAGACAGACTTTGTTATTGTGCCTGTAATTTTTTTCTTTTTCGAACTAAAACTGATTATAATTTATATTCAGCTGACAAAAAAAAAACACTTCTGTTTTGATCAGTTTATTTTATTATACCGACCGATTTTCATCCGTATAATTATGCACATATGCTTGCTTTAACGGTGGAGGAAAACGCCGTGAGGAAACCTGCATACCTGAGAAGTTATCTATAAGAATTTCGGAGGTATGTGAAGTCTGCCAACCCGCAATAGGCCCGCGTGGTGGATAAGCACTGTGTATGATACACAGCCGTCGAAGGAATATAATACAGGGCTGGTGTTATTTATGCCTTTTTTATGTTCTTACCAATTTTTGTTTCCTCTTCACAAAACTAAAAAAAAAGTAAAAATGACTGTACATAATTGAGCATTTGCAATAATAGAAAAAAAAAAATTAGAACGTCGCTATAACTTTTTTTACATCTTCGTAAACATAACTTTGTATGTGGCACTATTAAACACAAATATCCTTTAATAATATGTACAGAATGAGTGCGTGACTGGCGAATCAGAAGCACTCTCCAGACATAACTTGTTTTCAACATTGTTTGCGTGATATAGTGTGACGTTACACGTGTTTGTTTTTTATAGTAAACTTAGGATTTGAAGTTTCGAACAAACACAAATGCCTTTTATTCTGAAAGGGGCCAGCAGAGGCGCAACCAGTGTACCCACCTTTCGAAGTGCTTCTGCTCATGGTCAGTCTGATAAGGAGTGAACCGCGCATATCGAGCACAAATTCGCAAATTGTAGGGCAAATGAATCTCTATCTTCTTAGATTTAAATGAAGCTACGAAGTTATACTAATCAGCATTAGAACATGAACAGTTATAAGTTCTAATTGCTTCCAAATGAAATAATCTGTGCCGTAATTCACATATACGTTGTAAAATGCATCTATTTGTGTGTAATATTCTATTTCTCATTTTTATTCAATACATTTGTTCCGATGCAAATTGGCCTTAAAATTGAATTTCAAGGAACTGGACGGAACTTTAAAAACAAGCAATAATAATCCTTATATTCACATCTCTAGCTCATTGTTAGATTAATAACAAATCTTTTCAATGAATGCAACTGGGTTCCAATTAGTGCCGTTAAAGCAATGTAACAATTCACCATTTCCCGCTTTTCCTAACAATGTATTTTAAATTTTATGGTTGTTTGAGCTAAATTTCGCATTAACATGGTAATTGCTGGTAACACAAACCTCTGATATGCATGTGGGTTGAACAACGTTCTACACCACAGTTATAATTGTTGTTGGTAGGCGTAACCTGATTTAATATGAATTGTGATAACGTTATAAAGATCTTGTCGATGTTCGATATCGGGGGAGTCCGGGGATTCTTTGTTTCAGGGATTTTAGTTGATTTTTTGAGGATACCTTAGGATACCTTTACCGATAATTCTTTTAGGTATATTCGAAATATGCGAAAAAGGAAAGAAAAAATATAGTTTATTTGTCACATTTCATACCAAGATGTCCTAAATTAAGATAAATACTGCAAAAGCCAGTGTAAAAATTTTCGTCAATAGAATGTAGTGCTGGAGGCTAGTGGTTATACAAATACCAGTGTAATAAATAAATATAAGTGTTTTTTTTAACACGGGGAAATCCATTAACGGATATCTGCCGGACTCACCGGTCAAAACCTTCCTAGGGGTCGTCCATTAATCACGTGATGTGTTTTAGCAACATTTTTACCCCCTCCCTCTCCTCTGGTGATATGTCGTGAGGTTTTAGACAACCCCCTCCCCCTACCAAAGATCACGTGTATTTTTTTTGGTACGAAATATCTTAACAATATTAGTGTATTATCTTCAAATACGGGTTAAAGTATGCCTAATCTTATTTGAATCTCGCGCGAAAAAATAAATACGCTTGATATATCACTACACCCTCCTCAACCCTTGTGATATTTCGTAATTTTTACCGAACCCCCTTCCCCTTTCAAGCCTCACGTGATTAATGGACGACCCCTACCGACAAAAACTCCGCCAGTCTACTCTCTCTCTCTTACATCGAAGGTCGCGGGGTGCGCATGAGCATGCAACCGCAACCCTCGCAGGAGTTGGCTCTTGGGCAGGACCTCTCGCAGTCGGAGGAACAAGACCTCGGTATTAATTATATTACCGAGGTCTTGTTCCTCGGATGAAGGCGTGCATGTAATAATGCACACCAGCCTATTGGGTATTATTTTCCCGGTAGTCGGATACATGTCCACCACCTGCAGGCCCGCTTAGGGAGGTCGGAGATCGTCTCTCCGACGTCTGCTTCGGGAGGAGAGTCGAATGGACCGCTTCCTCTCTCTCTCCCTCTCCGCTGCCTCTTTTGCGGATATGACTTGTTCGAAAACGAGGCAACGGAGTTCTACCCATCTTCATTCTCGACCATGGCTGCCACAATTGTCGGAAGGGACAAGTTGCTGCCTATGGTCAAGATTAAGTTTTGGCGCTATACAAATCTTGCCAAAATCTATACATAATATAATAAAGCAGTAGAACAGGTGTGTCTGTATATTTAAAGAAATTTAATAAATAAGAAAGGGGGGGTGACTAAAGAAGACTAATATAACTCAAATCAACGATTTTTGTAATTATTTTCTGTCTGTCTGTTTTTCTGTTTGTTACTGCACAGCTCCAAATTTACCGAACGGATTTCGATGAAATGTGGTACACAGATAGATCATGTCCTGGAAAAACACATATGCTACTTTTTATGCCGGGAAAATATAAAGCGGTACTTTTATTGCGAAAAACTCTCACTCCGGCGGAGCCGCGACCAAAAGCTAGTTTATGTATAAATTTAAGAAACAATATTTTAGTAATAACGCTTATAAATTTATAATAATAAAGTATGAAAATCACGAATCTTATAGGTCTTAATACGCACAAGCTTATAATAAGTACTTATAACCGCGCGGTACGCCGCGCCGGCGCTCGACATTCCTTCTATTGCGATAAGAGTTTTCCTGCAAAACAACTTCACTCGCGAGCCCATTTCCGACACGAATTTGTAAGGAAACGTACTGCGCTTGTGGGTAAAGAATAAACCCTTACGCTATAATTAGGATATTATTATAATACTAATGAAGATGTTTCAATGTTTGTTAAAAGGAAACCGCTGAATGGATTTCGATGTTGGTACACACTACACAGATGGAAAATAAAGAACATAGCAGGACCTTTATAGTAAAGGAACTTCCAAGCAAAGGACCGTGCCAAAACTGGTAGTAGATAAGCCGGAATTATGATTTTGTGATGGTTTATTCCCAGCTTATATTTTAAGATGCCTTTTGTAGATATGTGAGCGATTTTAAAATTAATATTGTTTTATTAACCTCCATATAATTTTGTCGAGTCATTAAAAATAATCACATTTCATACAGTTGTCACCACAGATTAAAATTATCGTGCAATTACCACGTCTTTTATTATTTAATGTAAATGTTTAACGCAAATTCTCTGAAAGTTGCCTTCAGCGGTTGTTTGGGTTACTATATTAAGGAAAATAAATATGACACAAAAATTTTACCTTCACAGGTCATTGTTGCCCAATATCGCCGTCACAAGTGTCAAGGTTGGCTATAAAATACATTTACGATATTAATGACGTACCAAGAGAATCATAAAACTGTATTTATGTAGAGAACAATCGAGAACATGAATGTTTCGGAAGGTCTCTATAATGAAAAATTACTGGTCGTTTCCTTGTTGATATAGTTGAAAAGAATTTGTAGTGATTTCGAATCACAGATTTATAATGTACTGTTAATTTCGTATATAATTTACTCAATATACACTGCTGAGGTCAATGCTAAATAACACGGTTTCCTTAGGTCTAATTTTACCATAACCTGTTCGTTACTTTAACAGCTTGTTAACTGTCTTAACTGACTGTTACGGTTTTTGAATGTCCCACCATGCCCTAATAGGTCGACGGCTCCGTAGAACAAAGTCGTATATGCAAAATGAAGCTTTTCAGTAGAGCGCTTTGAAAGACTAAGTTAATTGTGAAAATCACAAGTTATAGTGAACAAAACATTATATTCTATAGGGTTCAGTAATAACTTTGAACTTAATGTGTGAAAATAGCACTAATTCGCACATGAATACAAACTAACGACTTTCAAAGCGCTCTACTGAAAAGCTAACATTTTGCATATACGACTTTGTTCTACGGAGCCGTCGAGGTGATCTTCCTTAACTAGGCGTTCTTAGGACGGACGATACTTTTACAGTCGCGTTAATTTTAAAGCCCGATTAACTAACGCCTGTTAAATGAGAAATTGATGAAATTGGACCTTAGCCTGAAGACCACGGCTAGTCTAAAAACAATTCCCTACAAACCGCGCCGTGAAAAGGTTATATTTATATGTAATTAGTGTGTGCAACTGTTGTGTGTCTGTCGAGGTGAATAAACAATCGAGTGTCAACACTCGAAGGAGCGATGACTCGCGCGCCGGCGCATCTTCATGTGCCTTGAACTGGACAAACTAGTAGTTACAATACCAACAGATTTTACGTTCCTACCGACCGTTTGTAAAAGAATACCTATAATTTTTTTTATACTTTTTACTCGGTTGGAATCGTCGACCTTTTGATGCGTTTTATTATGAAATTGTAGTAACTTTTGACTGCTTTAGGTTTCTGGATTAGGTTCTTGTTCAGATCCCTAGGGCCAATTATGAATTTCCGATATGTTTTGATTTGCTGTTCACTAGGAAAAGCTCACTTCCTATAGCTTAACAAATTGTATTGATACGTTACAAAAGTTTGGTTCGAGTAGTGGATCCTAAAATGCACTCGTGATAGTAAATTATATTCAGTTATTTAATAATATCTTTACTGTAGATCACATATTTTTGTACATTGAAAATAGATATTTTACTTTATCGCGTCGCGTCGGTCGGAGATTATTTTTTATTACAACATAGATGTAGTTTACGTAAAGAATTTCAATTAATATGTTTTTACGATGCGAGGATAAATTAATATGAAAAGATAATCCGACCGTTCCTGGTGGACAGCCAATAATATAATTTAAGCCGGTATAAAGTGGTCTATTAAAATGCCTACGATAAACGTATTGAGTAAACAAACTTAAAAATGAAATGTTTTAAGCAAATCACTCGTTTATCGGCGAGTAGCGTTTCGTTCAATGTGAATGATAATTCCCTTGTAATCACTAGATTATGGGGCCGCCCACTTGGCTCCCATAGAGTTTTACTTTATGCAGCATTACAGATACGATGGGCATTGATGTACGAATGGAAATTTTATTGTGAATGAGCAACCTTTGTGTAATGGTTGATGTTCATTGAATTATGTTTATATGCGTACTGGCTTCGGCTCGCGGCTTCGCTCTCGTGGTATCCTACTAATATTATAAAGGCGAAAGTTTGTAAAAATGTCTGGATGTACGGATTTATGGATGTTTGTTCCACTTTCACGCAAAAACTACTAAACGGATTTCGATGAAATTTGGCACACGGGTAGATCTTGTCCTGGATTAACACATAGGCTACTTTTTATCCCGGGAAAACATAAAGCGGGACTTTTATCCCGGAAAAACTTTTTAACGCGGGCGGAGTCGCGGGCAAAAGCTAGTTAGTAATATAACAAATATTAAAAGGAGTATGTCCTTTCTTAGGTTTAAGTTTCTTCTTGTGGAAATTTTATCGAAACCGCTTCAGCAGTTTAGCTGTGAAGTGTAACAGACACACAGAGTTACTGCTGTGGAGTGGATAGAATCTTACTCTCTTACTAATATTATAAATGTGAAAGTTTGTGAAAATGTTGATGATTGTTAGCAGTAAACGCAGAAAAGACATGTGCGCTTTTGTATGGGTGCTGGGCCTCAAAATCTAAACAGGCTCAAACTTTATGGATAACTAGCTTTTGCCCGCGGCTCCGCCCGCTTTAAAAAGTTTTTCCGGGATAAAAGTCCCGCTTTATATTTTCCCGGGATAAAAAGTAGCCTATGTGTTAATCCAGGACATGATCTACCCGTGTGCCAAATTTCATCGAAATCCGTTCAGTAGTTTTTGCGTGAAAGAGGAACAAACATCCTTACATCCAAACATCCATACATTCTTACAAACTTTCGCCTTTATAATATTAGTAGGATTAAAAGGCAACATATGGACTTAGCTCCATTAAAAAATATTTTTAGACCCCTCGATTCATAAGCAACTTTTTTAAAAACATTCATATTAAGTGTAGTTTTTAAGCGAAACAAAATTACATGCATCTCAAAATCGGAGGTCTTTAAAATTAAAGGATTTATTGCAAAAGGCTAGTTTTCAGAAGTTCTATCCAATATATAGACTGTCTTGTTTAGATTTTTAGGTCCATTTTTTGACATGTCCTTTAGCACACGGGATGTGTCCTGGATTAATACATAGGCTAAAGTTTATCCTGGTAATTTTCTTCCATGGGAAATAATACTTTTTATCTGATTCGTTAGGTAAATGGCACTGGAATCATACTGTACTTTAGGGACTTTTGGAGCAGGAAAGAGTTTTCACGCAGGTGAAGCCGCTAGCGACACCTAGTGTGTAATATTTTCTGTTTCGTAGTTTAAACCATATTAATGCATGCAGCATATAACCTTATGTTATGTGTACAGTCAGCCAGATAAGTAGCTGAACAAAAACTTCAAATCGCCTCTAGACGTCAGGTGAAGCATTTTTATTTCTTGGTGTGAATTAAAGTAAATGTCTTAAATTTTATGTTTGTGAAGAAAAAAAAAAACACTTTGATAATAAAATAAAAGTGAATAAGCGATTTAAAGTTTTGAATTTGTTCCGCTATTTATGATACTGACTGCACAAATGTTTATTATAATAATGGGAGATTCCTCAGACAAGTATGCCTTTATTTGTGCAATGTATGGAAATTGTGTTGGAAATAAACACGCTGCTTGTCGGAAAATCGGAAATGCCATGCAAGTGCCAATATTTTCAACAAATACCAATGATCCGAAGGACTGCGATGTTCATGTGTCGCGGAATGGAATAGTACTACGCATACATAGTTCGAACATACTTCGGAAAACTTATATGTTTGCTTATAAATGAGGTTCGGAAAACATATTCTGCTAATACAAATTTGCTTGTCTATTAGAATTAGATATAATCATAAATATTTACCAAAATAGGATTCAATAAAATTTAATTCACTTCACTGGTGGTAGGTCTCTCATATATGAGAGTCCGTCTGGGTAGGTACCACCGCAATGTCTATTTCTACCGCCAAGCAGCAGTATGCATGCACGCTGCACAACCAGTGTAACTACTGGATATAATGAGACTTAACATCTTATGTCTTAGGATGACGAGCGCAGTGGAATGCCACACAGTACTTTGTAACTTAAGGTTCTGGATGGTGTTGTTGCTGTTTATGGGTGGTCGTATCGTTTACCATCAGGTGAACGGCATGCTCGTATCGTCATTATCATGTTAGATAGTTGATTATCAAAGACCCACGATGAAGAATATAGTAATTTAAAAAGTTTGAAATTAAAATTTAATTAAAATTTTAATAACCCCCGACACAAAACATCTCCAAATAGCAAAATAATAAAAGTGCCTTTATCGTTTAATTACCTACTAATATTTTGACCCAAGCGTCCTCATGTCGGTGGACCGAACTCCGGACCAGGGAGATGAAAATACTTCTTTCACGGTCGCCCGACACGACGACGGTTACTAAAAATATTACGAGGTATTTAAACGACAAAGAGAGGTTTTTAGTGTCGGGGGTTATTATTTCAATTTATTTTTTATAATATTCCTTAGTTATAAATAACGACTCTTAGCATTATTATACAATATGCATGTGGCACAATATATTTTTGAGTTCTCATAAATCCAAATTAATTGGCATTCGGTCTGATTATTTCATCTGTTACCATATTATGTTTATTATGATTTATTAATATATTTTCGTTTAGCTTTTAGTGAATCCGTCTATTAATTATTTATAATTTGGACATTGACGTAAAACGAACAACATAATTTTGTGAAAATGCCAAAAAGTTCAAGTTTCCGTTAGGAGTAATGTTAGTTGTGTTCGCCAAGTTGGGACGCTCTTGACGTCAAACAATAAATTATTGTATTTTAAATATTGTTATTGTTATATATCCACGGCCATATAACTGTAGTCAACGAATAAATTATCAGAGGTTACCATTGATATGTAAAAGAATTATACACCAATGGAGGTTACCTAGTATTATCTGAGTACATTCTTAATACGATATAGAAAAGAAACACATGATTTATACCATTGATTATTTGGAACATATTTTTTAAAAGTTTATATTAAAACTCTAAATCTAAACCATCCATATTTTAAATCGAACGTGGGAACACTTTTCTTGTCGCGTAAAATTAAAATATACATATTCAATGTTACTTTATAACCAATTAATGGTCGGTCAGAATATCAGTTTCCAATAATCTTGAGTGAAACCATTGTTAATTCTATTTCACAATAGTTTTGTTGCGTTACAGCCTCATTCGTTTATTGAGTTTTTACGGATGTTTAATATGCTATAAATATTTATTTACAGCCATTCACTAATACGCCATTTCATTCGTTTTATTGCGTTCCCTTCAAAATTTATTACCAAAGATAGTTCTTATTAGTAATTTGATTTGGTTGAATATGATATTAAATACTGATTAGACACATTCTACTGTATTTTGCATAATTGGTTAATGGAAAGTGAATGAAAGAAAACTTTTACAGTCGACAATCTGTGTATTAATTTGTCATTAATTATGAAAATGCGCGGTTAACTTTGATGGCAGATTTTGCTAGATTAATCCACGAAAGTCGTCGGATTAAGAGCTTAATCCCAAATTGTGGCAGAAAAACCTTCACAATTCGTGGGAACTGAAGACATTTGATGAATATTCGATCAAAGAATTTGTTATTGAGACATTTAACGGTGACTTATGTAGTTTTTGTATCTGCTTGCATTTATATTTCATTCCCTTTGTAAAGAGTCCACTACCACCATACGTCATGCCAGCCCCGTATTACATACTACCCACTCCTAAGCACGGGCCTCCTCTACAACTGAGAGGGTTAAGGCACGGCCAGCACGCTGGCCATTGCGGGTTGGCAGACTTCACATTCGTTCGAAATTCAGAGAACTTCTCTGGTACGCAGGTTTTCTCACTATGTTTTTCCTTCACCGTTAAAGCGAGTGATATTTCACAAAGAATACACAAATAACTAGAAAAGTCAGAGGTGTGTGCCCTTGGGTTTTGAACCTGCGGACATTCGTCTCGACAGTCCGTTCCACTCCCGACTATGCTATCGCCGCTAATTGAATCCTAATAATCCTACTAATAATATTATAAAGGCGAAAGTTTGTAAGTATGTATGGATGTCTGGATGTATGGATGTTTGGATGTTTGTTCCTCTTTCACGCAAAAACTACTGAATGGATTTCGATGAAATTTGGCACATGGGTAGATCATGTCCTGGATTAACACATAGGCTACTTTTTATCCCGGGGAAATATAAACCGGGACTTTTATCCCGGAAAAACTTTTAAATGCGGGCGGAGCCGCGGGCAAAAGCTAGTAGAGTATTAAATTGAAATTATTGTCAACCCTTTATGTGCAATTACGCTACGTCTATACGATTACTAATCAAGTTTTCTAATTCAGGGAGTCGGTACAACATTGTAAACGCGCACGCCGTTTGACCCCTCGCCTTATGCAAATGTAGCTATGCTGATGCCAATTAAAATGTTAACAATAGTCCCCGTGAGTACGATGACAAATTAATCATGGTCTGCAATTAGTATGGAAAGTCATACAATCCGTGGTTCGTTTGTGATTTGTGTTTGTTTATGAATGCAAACCGGTTAGACACACGTCTAACGGGTTTATATCTTCATCCCAAAGATTGGGGATGTTTTGCATAATCATGTTAGTTTTATTATGAAGCGTATATCGGAATATGTGCTTTTTGTGTTGAACAATCTTATTCATACCCACATGAGCTCTGTTCAGCTGAAATCTGCGTAATTCGTCTATTTTGTTCTGCCGCAGCATTATATATATACTTAATACACAGATTGGCAAAGGAGGAGTAGTAACTGAACTGTTATCTATTATTTGGATGTTGATTATCATCATCATCATCAGCCACACGACGTCCACTGCTGAACATAGGCCTCCCCAAAGATTTCCAGATGGACCTGTCAGAAGCGGCCTGCATCCAGCGCGTTCCTGCGACCTTAACGAGTTGTCTGTCCACCTTGCAGGTGGACGGCCGATGTTGATTATACTTGTTTCTAAATTGAAAGTAGTTGCATCATTAGAAGTTTTGTTGATAAGAGCAACAAAAAAATATTGATCTTATTGATAGAAACACATCATTCATATTGGTTATTACAAAACTTAATAAATGCTAGCTATTTTTAACCGACTTCCAAAAAAGGAGGAGGTTCTCAATTCGTGTGTTTGTATATTTCTTTCAACAATTCGTCAAGGCTTTCCAACAATATGGATTAAATGTGCTAAAATTACCAAATATTCTCCATAGATTTCCGTATCAATAAACTAACAATGCTTTGAAATATCAATCAAAAACGTTTGAAAACCACTCTAACGCGGTGACAGGGGAATCGATACATATTGTGGAGGAAATAAAACCGGTATCATTTCCTATGCAACCCTGGGCTTCCGAAATCACCGCAACGGTCTTTTTATACAATCATTTGTTATTTTACGCTTTTACTATTGATGTATGCACCCTTCTAAAGTTTTGTTTGACAGGTTAGGAATCTTCAACGTTCATTATTTTTTGATAAATTAGTGAAATGTTATGAGCATGTGCGGAGAAAATGATGAGCTTTCGAGTATTTTATAGCTTCGTGTAAACGGAAAATTAATTTTGTAATTAAAATATTTATTGTTATTTGTAAACACATTTAAAACGGTTTTGATTAAAAAAATCAATACAAACCTCGACTGCCTAAAACCTTGGTGGCGTAGTTGTGTTACAGTACGACTGCAAAGCTAAGGTCTCGGGTTCGATCCCGGGTCGGGCAAAGTGATATTGAGTTTTTCTATTCAATATCAGTCCGTAGTCTGGAATTTATGCCCGATATGGCGATAGGCTCGCCCCCTATCACATCATGGGACGGAATGTCGGCGAAAAGTGGGTGCACTAATTGCGCCTCTGCCTACCCCTTCGGGGATAACAGGCGGGAGTGTATATGTATGTAAATCAATACAAAGTAATAAGCCCGTACACTTGTATACCAAGCTTAGTTCATTCGTTTAATTATGACAGACGCTCATTCCATAATCGTTTAAAATTCCGCAACTAACTGGCAATTACAACGGCGGTATCAATAAATGGAGTGATTGAAATCTCCAATTAATTAGTAACACTGATATGAAAATGTAATTACGGCTACCGCAAAAAGAATCGAATCAATGAACACTGTATGAAACGTCAACAACTTTTATAAGCAGTAAAATGTACCAATAAAATGATATGGTTTAACTGCGGCCATTAATTTCGACTGTTTTAAGGAGTATCTTCAATAGGGATCGACAGGAGCTCACCCAAGATTATGTTTTTTGTTTACGTCCTTCGTAGACTTGCGCGTAGATTCAAAGGGACTCTAAATAGTGAGTGCTATTTATGTTCGCGATTTTTATCAATGAGGTGTTGTTTTCTTAGAATTATCAGCGTAAAAATTCCAATACTCTGTTGTTCATAGTGACCCAAAAAGCTAAATCAATTTTTTTGTACAAATTTTTTGTTGTGTATTAATTATTAAATCTATTTTGTTAATTGCCTCGGTGGCGTAGTTGTATTATGGTACGACTGCAATGCTAAGGTCTCGGGTTCGATCCCCGGGTCGGGCAAAGTGATATTAGATTTTCTAATCAGTATCAGCGCGGAGTCTGGAATTTGTGTCTCTAGTTGCGCCTCTGCCTACTCCTCCTGGGATACAAGGCGTGAGTATTAGTGTTTTGTTAAGTTTTAACATTAAAAAAATCCTACTAATATTATAAAGGCGAAAGTTTGTAAGAATGTATGGATGTCTGAATGTTTGTTCCTCTTTCACGCAAAAACTACTGAACGGATTTCGATGAAATTTGGCACACGGGTAGATCACGTTCTGGATTAACACATAGGCTACTTTTTATCCCGGGGAAATATAAACCCGGACTTTTATCCCGGAGAAACTTTTTTACGCGGGCGGAGCCGCAGGCAAAAGCTAGTACTAAATATATTCTTTGTTTTGTTAAATACACCCTTGCTTGTGTGTCCAAATCCAATCCAATGTCCAAAATCCACCATATTACGACTTATTATACCACAAACATTGCAAGAGTCATTAATTATTTCAACAATGTAACTGCCATCATTTAACACAATTGAAAATGGCGTGTATCGATTAACCACCAAATAATATAATAAATCGTCAACACTATAACAAATCACACATGATCGAATCGCAGTTGGAAATCGATTTGATGCGCGCTGCCGCGATGATCGATGGATGTGCGCACGCGGCTACCACCCTTTTGTACACCCACGGATTTAGGGCGTGAAGGGTAAATGAACAAGAGACCTTAGAAATAGTAGATTAGAACGCAGCTGTTGCCACTGAATACGTAATGCATAAGACTGCGGCCGCACCAGGCGTATGCGACGTATTTGTACGTTACGCTGTAAGAATTAGCTAGAGAGCGGCACCCTTTTGATGCAAATTGAAATTAGAATTTTGCTAAATCCTACTAATGGTCCGTGGGCCAGTGACAGATTTCGGTGACCAAGTTTCTCTCAAACGATAATTGGTGAGACGCATCAGAGACGTGTATCATAAAGCCTCGTGAACGTCAGCTTCGGCTCCGTGGGTGCCATGAGCGGTGGTAGCCTCCCAAAGATGTAGAAAAAAATATATTATTCAGTCATTTCCTCCCAACTAAGAATCATTTTAAATTGTAGCTAACCCGATACCTTGAAGAAAAAAAATAATCAGCTGACTGTAACTTGGGGCATTATGCGTCAGCTGGTCAATCAAACATGTAAAAAAAATATATCATTTCAGTGATTTCCTCTCAACTACAAATTTACCTGATGATAGCTTATACGCAACTATGAATAAATATATATGTCAGCTGGCTGTATGCCGGGGCAAAAACCGTCAGCTGATGCCTTGAAAGTTATAACGCAGGTGTTAGGCGAGAGCTTCTATTACATAATTACATGCATCAGCTGACAATGTTTCCCTCGAATTAATGATAGTAGATTCTCTTTATTAATTACAGCATTGTATTATCAATCTATACATGTAAAATGCTTTGTCCTGAATGACTGACTGACAGTTAAACGCACAGCCCAAACCTCTGACCGTAGAGATCTGAAACTTGCAGGGTGTGTTCCTTGTATGACGCGATGTAGGCATGCAACACTTTTCTAACCCTTAGATTAGAAACGTGTTGCAAAGGTGGTACCTGCAGTAGGTTGTGTTAATCTGAAAAGTCTTCTGCTGACCACTTTATCTTACTCCGGAGAGTACAATAAACTATAAATTCATAATCACTGTTCTTAATATTTCTTCAGTTATTTAATTATATACGTATTAGTCATAAAGTATTTATACATTTCATCGGAAAACTCATATCTGAGCGTAAAGTCAAACATTTAAGATACATTATATCTTCCCAGATGAAAAATTATAAGCTGACTAGCTTTTGCCCGCAGCCGCGGTCGTACGAAAGAGTTTTTTTTTATAAAGGTCCCACTTATACATTTTCACGGGATAAGAAGTAGCCTAAAACTTTCCAGTTTCCCAGATGCTCGAATTATCTCCATACCAAATTTAATCAAAATCCGTTTGATAGTCTTTGAGTTTATCGCGTACAATCTTTTTACCCCATTAGGGGTTGAATTTCGCAAAATCCCGTCTAAGTGAGCTCCAACGTCCTAAAAGGAACCTCCACAAAATTTGAGACTCCTAGCACGTGTAGCTTCTCAGATTTCGTGATGAGTGAGTTAATGACCTTTCGTTTTTATACATATTATATATTACGGGATGAATTTCAATAAAACATGAAACACGTCTTCTATCAGTTCTGTTAAAAATAAGTTTAAGCAATATTTGAAGTAGGTTGGACCAAGGAATCACGTTGGCCCATACAAACTTTGCCCCCCTTTTTCACCCTCTTAGGGGTAGACTTTCGGAAAATTCAATCTCATTAGATGCCTATGGCATACAAAGAACACACCCTGCAAGTTTCAGGTCTCTACGGTCAGAGGTTTAGGCTGTGCGTCAGTCAGTCATTCAGGACAAGGCATTTTACATGTATAGATTGATAATACAATGCTGTAATTAATAAAGAGAATCTACTATCATTAATTCGAGGGAAACATTGTCAGCTGATGCATTTAATTATGTAGTGACTGCCTCGGTGGCGTAGTGGTATTGCGTACGCATTACGAGTACGATTTGCGTGCTGAGGTCCTGGGTTCGAATCCCGGGTCGAGCCAAAATAATTGTGACTGGGTTTTTCCATCTTAAAATTTACTCAGTCGCAGCTCGGAGTCAGGAAGTTGGCGGTGTGATACCCCCGTGCCTCGGAAAGCACGTAAAGCCGTTGGTCCTGCGCCTGATCTCTCTCCGGTCATGTCGGATTGCCCGTCTCACCGGACTATGAGAGTGAAGGAATAGCGAAGTGCACCTGTGTATTGCGCACACACTTGTGCACTATAATATCTCCTGCGTACCTGGCTGATCTCCGTTGAGATTGGCCGCCGTGGCCGAAACCGGCTAGGAGGATTTAATTATGTAATAGAAGCTCTCGCCTAACACCTGCGTTATAACTTTCAAGGCATCAGCTGACGGTTTTTGCCCCGGCATACAGCCAGCTGACATACATATTTATTCATAGTTGCGTATAAGCTATCATCAGGTAAATTTGTAGTTGAGAGGAAATCACTGAAATGATATATTTTTTTTACATGTTTGATTGACCAGCTGACGCATAATGCCCCAAGTTACAGTCAGCTGATTATTTTTTTTCTTCAAGGTATCGGGTTAGCTACAATTTAAAATGATTCTTAGTTGGGAGGAAATGACTGAATAATATATTTTTTTCTACATCTTTGGGAGGCTACCACCGCTTATGGCACCCACGGAGCCGAAGCTGACGTTCACGAGGCTTTATGATACACGTCTCTGATGCATCTCACCAATTATCGTTCGGGAGAAAATGACTGACGAAATTTTGCTACTGGCCCACGGTCTATAATATTATAAAGGCGAAAGTTTGTAAGAATATAGGGATGTATGGATGTTTGTTACTCTTTCACGCAAAAGGTGCTGAAGGGATTTCGATGAAATTTGGCACACGGGTAGATCATGTCCTGGAATAACACATAGGCTATTTATTTATCCCTATATATTTATTTATGTTTTATCCCGGGAAAATATAAAGCGGGACTTTTATCCCGGAAAAACTTTTTAAAGCGGGCGGAGCCGCGGGCAAAAGCTACTAGATTATATTAGCGTAATGTTCCATATTTAAAATTGAAGGCATTTAGTCGCAGACTCTTCTCCTGGTGCGATCGCGCCAACATTTGATCAGACGCAATAACCGAGACCGATAATTTTGGCGTAAGGGTTGGCACTGGGCAGGTTGTAAATAATATAGCCAACGATCCTCTTATCGCAGATCTGGTAGCTTAAATGGTCGCGATGGGCAAGAGTATCGGATTTCTGTTTATTACCGCGGACGGTAGCATCGCAAGCTGCCTACGAGTGAGTTGTCTGCGAGATCGAGATACATGGCCGATAACGAGCATTTCCAACAAGAATTTATCAAACTGGTAACTAGTTTGCAACTTCTAAAATAACTGATGTGTTTAAAGTTTGCGTAGAATTTTACAGTCATAACAAACTCTGCGTCATAATATTAGATCACGATTCCTCCATTGCCTTTATAAGGACGAGTAATTGATGCCCGTCAAAATGTAAAACGTCTGCGGCCGTCATTGATACCGTTCAAAGGGCATTAGTCCGTTAAGAGAAAGTTTAATGAATGACAGTGTCGTCAACGAGAATTTCGACGTATTTAAATATTTATATTGATGCTTTTATACCATAATGTTGTTGGTATGTTAAAAAACCAGCACAGATTAAATAATGACTGCACAGCTAATGATTATGTGTTAGATGGTGTGAGACACGTACGTTTGCCTCATGAAATATTGATAATTGCTGCTGCTGTCTTTATCTTGCGACCACATTCCATTTAGCTGAATGTAAACATCAAAGACTATTGGATTAATGATTTAAATACATGAACTAAAATGACTGCATGAGTCAAAATGAAAATGAAAAATCTATCTACTGGTAGTCTAGCTACTACAGTCAAAATTATAATATAATTTTTTTATGATCGCGGTCATATTTTTAATTTTGATCACAACCAAGTATTTAACGACCTCTATTTATGCGAATGTTGACCTCTATTTAATTGAAATAAAACTATATTGCGGATTTTATCGCGGTTCTTAATTTTTTTTTCTCCCGACGTTTCGAAGGCTTTGCTGCACTTCGTGGTTACGGGGTGGACTCTAAATTATTAATTATAAAACTGCCATAAAATCGGCAAAATAGTTCTATTTCAAGTATTTAACTTTAAATTCTAAAAACTAATTGACATTCCCTGAGTATGAAACATTTGAATCTCGCTTTGTTAGAATACAACGGAACTTGCCATGTCTATACAAACGAACAAACGAAAACGTCAAATCTCACGTACATAAAACGGGCGACCTCGTTTCCCATCGCAACTAACAATCATAAACAACATTGTGACAGCAACAACAGAACAATTGTCACAAACAGTTCCATTGAAGTTTGTACTGTATCCTGCTCCTGTCGCTTCCTGGCGTCGCATCCCCTCGGACTTCCAACTGGGTTACTGGATACTACGGCTTGTGTATCCCATGTCTTATAAATGTATTGACTTATTGATATTGGTATATTGATTCCACGTGAATTTAAATGTAGGTCTTGCGAAATCCTCGAACTTAAAAATCATTAAGGAAGTAATGTGAAGCGATTTTTAAAATGTTCAGGAAATTAAAGAATCAAATTCAATTTGATTTGCACCAGATAATTTGAATGGAGTCATGATTCCGTTCGGGTAATCCGAATGTCAAGAAGTCTTTTTAATCTATGGATTAGATGGTTTAAGGTACGGCATGTCATGAATATAAATAAATGTAAAAGTCATCAAAACTATTTATTAAATTAAGTAGGGTATTCGAGGACTGAGGGTAACACCAAAGCTCTACGGCAAGGGTCTCAGAGAAAATGCAATTCACGATAAATGGACTATGTCAAGCGGCACAACTTTCAGCAGTTCAATTCTTGACCTAGGAACTGAGTGAGAGTATAGGCTTATCATTGTTGACATTCAGATATTAATAATTAAAATTATTGTAAGTATTATAATCTATACAAAATTATTTTCTTTACATATATAATATTACTTATCTTACAAATCTTTAATTATTTTTGCCAAATTCGACAATTTACTACTATCACAGGCGTAAGTACATTCCCTTTTTTGTATGTAATAATTTAAAGTCTTTATTTGCAAAAAGTTAAAAAGAAAAAGTTTAAAAACACATTACGCAGAGGATTTTGTTATCTTTTGTATTTCTATAAATTATAGTGGACGCGTAAATGTAAAAAAACGTAGTCTCGTGTCTTGTCAGAGCGTAATTTATAATACTCTTATTATTGGATGACATAGCTTATTAATACAGGCTAGCTCGTAACAGATGACTCGGGATTTTAATGAAGATAATAAAAATATAAATATAAGAATTACAAAGGTTTCAAAATAAAGTTTTTTTTACTCAATTATGCGTTAAGCTAAGTATATTCTAGACATAAGAATTTAGTTAGTGTGCGATTTTGAGAAGACATTCCTTTCAAGTTTGTAATTTATGTATAGCCGAAGCTTTTCTTATAATATGCAGAAATATTTAGTGTTGAATGCAGTGCCGTCATACTGGCCTATATTTTAATAAACTTCTAATTAAAATACAAATAGAACGTTAGATATACGGTTATATATTAATATATCACTGTCCGTTCTATGAATTAGTTATTAAACTCTTTGTGGTTTGCGGTTTATTTTTCTAATGCGATGACCCGATGAATAAATTTTAATTTAGTTTACCCTGTAATATTGCTTATATTCTATTGAATTTATGTAGTAGGCAGAATTATTTAATCCAAATATTATGCCATCTAAATGACTTTATGAATAATTCTTTAGTGACTCGGCAACGTTCAATGTCTAATCATCCTGTTTATTCTTCCCAAACTGTTTCATTTATTTGTAATGCAAATTCTCCTTTTAATAAATAATGAGTATGCATTTTCAATTAAAACTATTCTCATTTCCCCTGGCAACAATAGGCAGGCGATCATGCAAAAATTTCTGTGTCAACAATATTCATTCATAGTTCTATGTCTCTACCACCCTTGTTGGAGTCCCGACTCGTCGATCGATCGGTTTGGCCGTAATGGTACGTTAAAAAAATATATAGAGATGTCACTAGAATAATAAGTGGATTAGAGTCTATGAGGAAAAAAAATTTAGTCACAGAGTTAAATATAGTGAATTAAGTGTTCCTGGATGCGTCACTAGTCGGCGGAGCTGTAGGGCGACCGGTCGGGGCGAAAGTCGGCTTCGGCCACACAGTTGGACCGACGCGGTACCAAACCACAGTCTCATCTAAGCCATTGCTATGCGAACATCCTCCCCATCATAGCCGAAATTCCACATTCGAGTCCGGGACGCTCGCGTGCCGACGCGACGCGAAACTTTAACATTCGAATTTCGTGTTTGCAAATTATTCCTTTTCGAACATTTCTTTTTCTAAGCTGTCGTTGAAAAGTTGGCGAAGTTGGCGGCAAACGGTAAAGTTGTGTGTTTTGTGTATGTAACAGTGTTTAGACAACTTTCAGAGCTTTCTAAGATTTTTTAATTTCTGTGCTTTTTCGGTGTATTGAAAGATTTTGTTGGTGTGAAGTGTTTTATTATTATTTTGTGCACATTTTCATTTGGATTTTTTTGCTCCGGAAATTTTTGGTTGGTTATAATTTTTATGCATTTATTATTATTTTTTGAGTTTTAAATGTAATTATGTGGTGTGATTTTTCTAGGTTACGTCACTTTGGTATACTTTTTCACGGAAAATCTATGGAAAATGTACAAGTCGTCGCGCATACTTATCTCGTAGATGCGTTATTATCTAGCGTTAATGTGTAATTATTTTTACAACTTATTTCCGTGTGTTTACGGCGTGTAAAGCCACTAAAATATTAAGCATAGAATCAACATTCTGGATAACATATCTCGGTTTGTTTTTATAACTACATTTATATCTCATTACTTTTTCATTATAATCGGTAAAAACAATTTCACTAAAGTGAAATTTTAGCCGTCGTTTTGTTATTCCAGCCGGGATTTTGGAGAAAAAAGAACAAATATGAAATCTGAGCGTCACATAGCGTTTTTATTTCAACTCATTTTCATTACCGAACTTTTTCGGGCCCTGCGGCGTCGTCGCGTCGCAGAGAAAATAATATTTTCTCGTGGTATAATACCAGTCATAATTGTTACTTATCCTGATTCTATTTAGAATTTTATTTGAGGTATAAATTTTAATTAAAAATGTCGTTTATAACATGTAGATAAATATTACCTACGTTAACGGCGTAGAGGCTTGGTATATTATTTAACACGCGCGTCCGGCGAGCTTAATGATTGATTTCTAATAGTGAACAGTAGGGAGAGTTATTTAATAAAATTAGTTTTTTAATTACACGATTTTTGTTTGGAAGATATGCTTATATTTTTTGGCTAGAGTAAGAAGTTTAAGGAATTAAAACTTGTACATAGTTGTATCCCATACATTCATATTTCAATACTTTAGTTTCTTTTCAAAAACATTTTTGTGATATAGTGCGCGCTATCCCAAACCTACGCTATAATTTTGTTACATTTTAGGTAAAGTTTACTCGTAAGGTGTAATCGCTGAAACTACTCAACCTGTCACAAAAATACCGTAACTTATAGAAAACTGCAATTTCTCTCAACAACTAGGGCTACATTTTGGATTGGATACTTTCATTTTTGAAAATACTTTCACGCTGGCGACGTTGCGACCAAAATTCACAAGTTGTTATTCAATTATCATTATTTGATTGGGTTTATATAAATATTATAGAATCATTAAAACATTTAACAGAAGTATAGACTGCAGTCCCATAAGACCTTGTCTAGGACCTCAGGATCGGAATAATTTTCCGTATGTGGATATCAAAGTCACATGTGTCACGAAACTGCGCTACTATAAACTTAGCACTAAGATAGTAGGTGTAGATAGGTTTAAGTAGAGACGATTATGCATAGTAGAGAGTTTTATTCATTATATTAATTGAGATATAATGAATAAACCTTCTGGTGGTCACTGGTGGTAGTTCTCTCATATGTAAGAGTTCGTCTGGGTGGGTACCACCGCAATGTCTATTTCTACCATCAAGCAGCAATGTGCATGCACTATACTATTGTGTTTTAGTTTGAAGGACATTGTAGCCAGTGTAACTACTGGACATAATGAGACTTAACATCTTATGTCTCAGGATGACGAGCGCAGTGGCATTCCACACAGTACTTTGTAACTCAAGGTGCTGGATGGTGTTGCTACTGTTTATGGGTGGTCGTATCGCTTACCATCAGGCGAACGGCATGCTTGTCTCGTCATTCAATGCAATAAAAGAAAAAGATAATTAAATACGGTCTGCGCCGGTGGCGTAGTTGTATTACGGTATGACTGCAATTCTGAGGTTTCGGGTTCGATCCCTGGGTCGGTCAAAGTGATATTGGTATTTCCTACTCAGCATCAGCCCGGAGTTTGGAATTATTCCCCCATATGGCAGTAAGCTCGCCCCCCATCACATCATAGGACGGAATACGCACGGCGAAAAATGGGTGCATTAGTTGCGCCTCTGCCTACCCCTATGGGGATAAAGAGCGCAAGTGTGTATGTAAATGTATTTTTTTTATATACTATTTCTAACAGCCTGATGGTTACTGTAGTCCAAATGAGTGTCAACCAATAGGTGATGTTGCTTCTATTGATGCTCACAATTTTAGGTAGGTTATTATTATATGCATTACATAAGAACTATGTCATTAATGTGTAGTTGTAGATTCGATTCTCAAACGAGCTAAAACATATATCATTTCCTACATTGAATAAAATTATCTACGAAAATACTGACTGCCTCGGTGGCGTAGTTGTATTATGGTACGACTGCAACGCTGAGGTCTCGGGTTCGATTCCCGGGTCGGGCAAAGTGAAATTGAGTTTTTCTATTCAAGTTCAGCTCGGAGTCTGGAATTTGTGCCCGACATGGCGATAGGCTCGCCCCCTATCACATCATGGGACGGAATAACGGCGAAAAGTGGGTGCACTAGTTGCGCCTCTGCCTACCCCTTCGGGGATAAAAGGCGTGAGTGTGTGTGTGTGTGTGTATCTACGAAAATAGTATACACGTGAGATATTAGATTCTGTTCCCCGCCGAGCAAAAGGTACATTATAATTTTTTGTTGGTTTTTAACCGTGTCAAACGTAGCGAAAACCATTGCATCATAGTGAAAATATTATTGACGTAATAGTTCAATAGCTACGACTCTATCTACCCATTAGAGATCTAAGCGACATGTCTGTATAACTAATTTCTAAATTATCCTTAAATATTAAAATTAATAAAATTGAACCTTTTCGTGGTCACGGGGCGGACTGAGGTATTGGTGGTCTACTATACTATTCTGTCATTGTATAATGATAGAATTGTAACATTTAACTTCTTTAATTAAAAAATAATTTCAGTGTCTAACATTCGCGTAAATTTAATAAATTATTATCCTTAATTTTAGGTAGATTTTCGAATTAAACAGGTTATTTATAGGCTACGGGCTACTGAAAGATTAAGGTATTTTAAGTAGACGCGTGATTTGCTACGGTTGAAGAGTTAATGTTAGCCTCCGCGTTGATCCCTCGTTTGAGAGTTATTTAGAGGTTTCATTTGATATTTGAGTATGGGTTCAATGTGGACATTTAATGTTATGAGCTAAATTTAAACTAAGACTAAAACGAACTCATATATTTTTTATTTAATTGCGCTCGGCGCATGCAGCGGTGAGGCAAGAAAAAGTAGCGAGTTCATTTTTGAAATTAATTGATATGAGAATTTTAGAATGCTTGTATGTTTATCTATCTAAAACTTAGAGCATTCAACAACATTCAAAGATCTAAAAGTCACGATTTGATTTTAAAGAAAAAGATTTTCAATTCGTCGTATTATTTTTTCAAACACGAAATAATTACTAGTTCTAGACAGAAAAAAATATTTAAAAAAGCACATTCATGATCCATGGTATGTCTAAAATGGTAGAAACGTAGAGACAACTCTAGCCTCTATAAGCAAAAACTAAACCTTAGAACATTGCATGTTGCATAATACTTGAGTCATGGAAGGAAGTACACCAAAAGGAAAGAATTAGCCGAAAGTACATTTGATTTGACATGTTCAGACATGCTCTTCTGCAGATTATGACTCGAGTTCTGACTCATTATCCTGTACGTATCCCATTAACGGTAAGGGAGCCATTACACAAACAAACGAACACATATTGGGCACCAATTTCAACCTCTAGGCTGATACTGACAAGGACACCCAATATAATTTTACCCGATCCGGGTTTTTCTCGTACTGCGTACACAATAGGTACAACTACGCCATCAAGGCAGTCACGAAATAGAATTTTGTACTTCGCTATTATACTATTTTCGCACCTACCTTTTTGTATGCACCACGGGCGTAGCTATAGCTTGCATATAGGGGTGGTCCGAGGATACCAACATGTACCGCCTGGGGCAGATCCATAGGTCATGTATGCACCCCCCCCTCATCAAATTCAGTGATGTTTGTGTTGGGTTTTGTTGGGTCTATTTCCTCTTATTATAAATGTGAATGTTTGTTAGATGTGTATAGGCATTATAGAGTATTGCTCGCAAATTTGGAATCCACAGTACGACATTTACACAGACAGGCTCGAATCAATACAGCGTAGATTTTTAAGATATTTGGAATTTAAATGTGGAAAGCACGACATAAGTTATGAGATGAGATGTAAAAGATATCATATACTACCTTTAAAAGAAAGAAGGAGAGTAGCGGATATTTGCTTCTTGGTAAAATTATTCCAAGGCAAAATCGATTCTCCTTTAAATCTTTCCAAGTTTCACCTACAAGTTCCTAAAAAAACCTTTAGACGAACTAAACTGCTAAATGTTCCTCACAGTGCTACCAACTATAGACAAAACTCTTATTTTATAAGGTCCGCCAATTTCTTTAATAATCTCGTTCATCTACCAGATTTAGATCTATTTAATTCAAGCTCAAACATTTTTAAACGCACTATAGCTAATGACTGGTTTGAAACGGTTCATTGACTGTTTTAGTCTTATTTCTTGTTATATTTATTATTGTATTCTTACTCTGTTAATCCTTGGCATTTAATGTACTGACTGTTTAGTAGATGTAAGTATAATTAAACAAGCATTATTATAAGTAATATGCGAAAATGGTAAATGGTTACTAGACAACTATAACACTGTTTATTTATCATTAGAAATAATACTGTTTGTTTTCCGAATAAAATAAAATAAAATAATGTGAATATGTTTTGTGGCCCGGATTATTTTTGTTGGAAGCTAATGGGGTGTCCAAGCCCCCCTATTATACGCTCCTGATATGCACGACGCAAGGTTGACCGGTAGAGAATGCCAATCATTAAGTCAACCCATACATTAAAACAGTTTAAAGTGTGTATAATAAATATAACCATAAAAGATCAGGCTTAATTTTCCGACCTTTCTGCCGTCAATCAATTTTGGACTCCAAAGCTAGAAAACGCGCATAAACGACCTGGGAGTCGAACACGAGACCTCACCGTATAGGTATGTCACTAGATCAAGGGCATCTGATCTAACCTGACCCAAGACGTGACTGAATATATAATTAGGATTTATAGGTCACAAGGCTTACCCAAGTTGTATTTTAGGCACTAAATATAAACACTTCTTGTGATTATGAACATGCTTAACGTTTATGGATTAAACACACACACCTTTTACCCCGAAGGGGTAGGCAGAAGCGCAACTAGTGCACCCACTTTTCGCCGTGTGTCCCATGTGATAGGGGGCGAACCTATCGCTATACCGAGCACAAATTCCAAATTTCGGGCTGATTCTAAGAAAAAAAAATCTAATGTGACTGCCTCACAGGGATTCGAACCCAAGACCTCAGAGGGGAAGTCGTAGCGCGCACGCAATCAATTTAAACTTATGTTATACATCAGAATAACGAATCGAACCTGAGTTTTCATGGCGCTAGAAAAAAATATTGTATTTGAAAAATTACTACATATCGTTGTAACATTGTATCACTCATGTAGTTTAGGAATGGCGCATTTGACCTGTGAAACTTGTGAGGTCCTGAATTCGTCATGAGTCGGTCATTCCATGTTCTATGTTTAATGGAAACGCACGTCCTTTACCCAAGGTTACGTTTGGCGATCGTTTTGCTCTCTAAGACATTACGACGAAAACCTTGGCAAACCACGGGGGCATAAGTTACGCGTCTACCAACCCTTCGTGGAAACAGACGAGGTATTTATAACTTGTGGTCGTTTGGTCGTATTTGTATCACAGTTTAAGGAGAGGAGCAACTAATGCACTCACTTTTCGCCCATGCGTTTATACGCGTGTAGGGGGCTAGCATATGGCCATATCGGGAATTTCCCGATTCAGGGTTGATACTGAATAGAAAAATCCAATATCACTTTGCTCAAACTCAGGGATCGAACCCGAGATCTCAGCATTGCAATTGTACCGTAATACAACTATGTCATCGAGGCACTCTATACTCCTTGAAGGACTATCCTCTATAATATGTACTATAATGTTTCCAGAGCTCACACTCCTCCGTGCGCGCGATGTGCTTAAAAATGGGAGCGCAGCTTTTTCTTTTCGTATTATTAATATGTATATAGATGTTTATTTCTTCACAACAGTTCGCTAATATTAAATGATAAACAATTTCAATACTTACCCCCATAAATGGGTACTTAAGTAAATCATTTATTAAAACTTCGTACAATTAAGTAAAAAGTTTGGAACCCGTTCCGCTTTTATTCGTTTTATGGTAGTTTAACGTGACTAATTAAATCGAATGAACTTTCTCTTTGCAATAATTAATTAATCGTGAAATGTTTTATTTAGTTTGTTTATTTATGAGCCAATTGTACAATGGCGGTAGGGCCAAGATTTTAAGTTATACACAAACAAGTTTTAATGAAGGGAAATTAATTAATAAGCTCACGCTATATTTCGTATTTGGTAGCCTGAAGTACCCACTACTTGTATCGATAGTACACCACAATTGTTTTATCTTACTATGTGACAGAGGGCATTTTTATATTTTCTTATATTGGACACAAGTTCCAATTTTGACTGTTACACTTGTGGTTTATAGTATCGAAAAAACTTTTTGTTACCCCAGAAACGAACGCAACACACCGTTTGTATCACTGTAATAATAATAATAATACCAGCCTTGTATTATATATTGCCCACTGCTGAGCACGGGCCTCCTCTACTACTGAGAGGGTTTTAGGCCTTAGTCTACCACGCTGGTCTAGTGCAGATTGGCAGACTTCACATACCCTCGAAATTCTTATCGAGAATTCTCAGGCATGTAGGTTTCCTCACGATGGTTTCCTTCACCGTTAAAGCGAACGACAATTGATAAACAATACACACATAACTTCGAAAAGTCAGAGGTGTGTGCCTTGGGTTTGAACCTCCGGACATTATCTCGGCAGACCGTTCCATTGCCAACTAGGCTATCGTCCACTTTCTCTGTCTCACTGTGTTACGCAGCAACTAAGCCTTTGCGGCAATCAATTAATTAGCACAGTTTTCCAAATTAAAAGAACATCGAAATGTTGACTGCCTCAGTGGCGTAGATGTATTGCGGTACGACTGCATGGCTGAGGTCTCGGGTTCGATCCCCGGGTCGGGCAAAGTGATATTGGATTTTTCTATTCAATATCAGCCCGGAGTCTAGAATTTGTGCCCGATATGGCGATAGGCTCGCCCCCTATCACATCATCGGACGGAATACGCACGGAGAAAAGTAGGTGCACTAGTTGCGCCTCTGCCTACCCCTTCGGGGATAAAAGTCGTGTGTATGCAAAATGTTGACTTCAACAGCAGAAAAAAAACATCCCGAATAATCTGTGGAAAATGTGTCAGCATTATAAAGCTATGTTGCTGGGTTAAATTTTATGTGATGATTGAATAAAATTAGCCTTTATCAATTTAAAAATACGACAACGATATAACATAACCGTTAATAATAATTAATCACATTAGTGAGTATATGTAAATAAGTACCAAAATTACCAATGAGCATAAGGTCATTTTATTAAATTAACAAATTATATCGTGTAATTCTTTCCAGGGCACTTAGGTCAGAGACAAAAATCTATTGACCTAGATAAGCCCACTTGACCAATCTCTCGCGTCCGTGTTGCGCAACAATCGACATTAGGTAAAGGGAAGACGTTCCTGTCATGTGCGTAGGGTGGCCATATTTTCCCCGGATATCTAGTTCTCCCCAGATTTCCTCTGGCTTGCCTGGAAATAGAAGTAGAAGGGTTAAAAAAATGTAAAACCTTTTTTGTTTGCAGGGAAATAAGTTTTATCAATAAGGAAAAAAACTTCATGAAATTGCATAATTTCTGGTCTTTAAATTACGAAATTAACAAAATATATTCTGATAAGATATAAATTAAGTAAATACCAAGTTAATAGTATTATAAAACCAAAATAAATTACCAGTAAGCCGTAATAATATCGTCCAGAATTCATGATTACGAAATCTCTATCGAACTTTAACCGATGGCTGCCCTACAATGAGTCAGAGGAAGAATTAGAATCAATATACACTACGGGAAGTAGCGACGGACGTATATCGCGTCAGTAATATGAGAATCTGGTAGGTCGTGCAAACTAAGATTTTCTAATACTATTCTAAAGTTACTGCTAGAGAGCCGTTATCATACACGTATGTTGGCTTAATAAGTGTTTTATTTTACTAAATGACTAGGTGTTTATCGCGGCTTCGCTCGCGTGTAAATCCTTTCCAGCTACAGAAGTCCCTAAAATACAATACGACGTTAGCGCCATCTACTCAAAGAAACCGATTAAAATATCAGTTATAAAAAGTAGTCTATGTGTTAATCCAGGACATGATCTACCGACTATCCGTGCATAAAATTTTATCCAAATCCATTCAGAGGGTGCTGCGGTTACTTCTAACAAACATCCAAACGCTCACTAACTTTCTCATTTTTAATAAGTAAGATAACGAAGTTGCTATATGAAAAGATGATGTACTTCTTATTCCCGTGGAATGCCACTTTGATACCTATAAATGCCACAACTAAAATAAATAAAAAAAAACAAAGTGACAAACAGCAACTAACATAAGAATGACGAGCTGAGTTCTAAAATATAAGGTCACATGAAGGTCTTAGCGAAACTACAATAAGATATCTGAATAATAAATATCACCTAGGCACTTCACACAAATTTAGCCTAATAGCTGAGAGGATAAGATAAACTAGGTACTTAAAGAAATTACTTGGGCCCGTAATAGGCAAGATAAATCTACAGCAAAACCCAATTTTATGTAACTTTGTTCTCAGCTATTAGGACATTCGCATTAATCAATTACATTCACAATTTATTGTAAATTAAACAAGTAACTGCACGTTTATTGCCTAGAGTCGTATTGACTTTATCTAGATAAAACAATCTAAGAAACTCCCAGCGCTTGTAGAAATAAAATCAAATGGCTCACAAATATAACCATCGTATATTTAAAAGTACAGTGTTATTGACTTGAAGAAGTTTTCGTATATCGGTGACTGCAATTCCGAGCTCGCGATCTATACCAAACTCCAACACACTGTTATGAAGGTGCGCCAAATATATTTTCGACGTTTCCGCAAAATTAAAGTTTCAGATACTTACTGTCTTCTTGTTTTGCGATAGTTTTTTACTGTTTTGTTTTTGTCTTTGTATTGCGTCTTAAAAAGTAATGTGCATTTGGGCTCATGGAGTGGGTAAAGCTTTAATTTAGGTAGTTGCGGTTAGGTCATTTCATTATTGAGCAAACTTTATGCAAGATTATTTTATTATTAAAACTTCCGCTAGACATTATATTAATATAAGATTATTTTAATTAAACTTCGTACATTTTCACATAATTATATAGAAACATTTTTAAACTGAAATCTAGCCTAAAACTGAATTGAATATAACATCATCCAATTAGGTTTTAGGCAGACACAGTTTTCGTAACTCGCATTGTTAACCAATCTCATATATTACTCAATCTACGATGTCACACAGCATAAGCTTCAAGTAATTGGGAAACTTATTTTACACGAGGTCAGTAAGTAATTAAACTATGGTATTTGGTATTATCCTGAGCCGTTTGATTAATTACGGACCACTCTAACTAGCCAACGTTTAGAAGGTAATCCGATACTAGTAAAGCTAATTTGTCTGGCTGCTAGACAAATTATAAAATGTCCACGCTACTGTTCTCATGATATTTAGTATATTATCTTTCACAACGCACTCCCATTTATTATGAAAATAAATTGGGTGTCTCGGTTCTATACATATAAATACAATTACGAGATGATGCCATGACTGCACTCATTTAATAATTCTAACTCAAGACGAGATAGTGACGTTTTATCAAAAAATTCGGTGGGCTTAGAATGTGATAAAAAGACGCAACTCGTAAGACGATGGCGTTTAATATGGTAGTTTCCTATGTTCTACTTTGTACTTTGTTTTATATGTAAAAGAAAATAATAGGAAAAATAAATTCTTCTGTGAAATCAGCATCAAAATTGGTTGAAAAATAAACAGTTATTCCTATTATAAATATTATTATGAGCAAAAGTGGGGGCGTGGTGGCGATATCGCGCTATCTCTTTCGCACGCACGCATCGTTATAGCCGGTGATACTCGGTGACGTCACAGTATGATATTACTGTTGTTTGACAATTACCCCGTCTACCAAATTTCAATTATTATGGCGCCAATTTTGAAAAATCTTTTTCAGGAAGATTTTGGATAGCGTACATTTTTGAGTAATCTATTAAAAAAAAGTAGTCAACTACCCTATTCTGATGTGTCTGATTGATCGAGAGACCAATATGTCAGTCACGTGTTAGTCTCTCAACCAATCCCAATAAAACGAAACGGAGTCGTGTCGTGTTTTCCACATTCTAAGTCTACTGACCATCTTTCAGACCAGCACAAACCATTAAAATGGATATAGACAACGATATACATATATACATATACGTATACATACATATACACTCACGCCTTTTATCCCCGAAGGGGTAGGCAGAGGCGCAACTAGTGCACCCACTTTTCGCCATTATTCCGTCCCATGATGTGATAGGGGGCGAGCCTATCGCCATATCGGGCACAAATTCTAGACTCCGAGCTGATACTGAATAAAAAAACCCAATATCACTTTGCTTATAGACAACGATATGTCACACGTAATCCGAAAATGGAGGCGAAAACTACATTTTTCGTTCAATATTTGTCAAAATCCAGACAAGGCAGTGGTCACGTATCTCATGTCGTTGGATGAAATGTACCAGCACAGTGCGATAAACGCAATCACGATAAAATGCTTGCCGTTGTCGCGTCGTCACTGCGTTTTTGTTCGATCTGTCATTTTGACCGGCACTTTGTATTATACACAAAATGTTGCTATTTTCACCGTTATATTAGTTTAGGTTAGTGGTTTATCCGGTTAGATTAAGTAGTGCTAAGCTTTGGTAAAAATGAAACTATATCTTTAATGGAATAATTTATAAGTAGTCAATTGTTAGGAATGACCTAGAAGTAACCTAGTTGGGAATGGAACGGTCTGCCGAGACAATGTCCGGAGGTTCAAAACCCAAGGCACACACCTCTGACTTTTCAAAGTTACGTGTGTATTGTTTATCAATTATCGTTCGATTTAACGGTGAAGGAAAACCTGCATACCTAAGAAGCTCTTTATAGGAATTTCGAAGGTATGTGAAGTCTGCCAACCCGCACTTGGCCAGCGTGGTGGACTAAGGCCTAAACACTCTCAGTAGTAGAGGAGGCCCGTGCTCAGCAGTGGGTAGTATATAATACAGGGCTGATTGCATTGCATTGCATTGCAATTGTTAGGGCGAGTCTCTCCAATAGATACTTTGATAGTTAATTATAATTTGTCAAATTATTTACGTGTAGAAAATTACAAGCAACATTTGCAAGTAAAATTGACTGCATTCAGATACGTAACGCTGTTTAAATTTGACTGTGGATATTATATCGTCTGCCTGGAAGGCACCTAAATCGTTCATTGCACTCTACGATGTCGTTGGATTTGGCGACGACTAGACATTTGCCAATTTCGGATACGTTACTTAAGTCCATCCGTACGTGCTTACAGTGAAATGAAAATCACTACTACTGGAACTCGATGGGAAGAAAATTTTAATGTCGAGATAGCAGTGAGATTTGATTTGACAAGATTTATTTAAAGTGTGCGTAGGAATAGTAAATGTTTCAATTTAATTAAATTACCGGGGATTTGTTAATAGTAGATTATTGATAAATCCTTGTAATATTTATACACACATGAAGGATGTTGCAAATAAAGCTACGTTTATTCTTGTTAGTTATATTTTATTTTAAATTTTATTAAAAACTTTGTACAAGAGTATAGTACAGGCGGGCTTAGTGCCCAAAGACATTTTCTCCCAGTCCATGTTTAAGGTGGTGCAGAGAGACGGAGGCAGGTGTAAATTATAAATTAGTTAGTCCATATGCTTTCACCGTTAGTTGAATATTAATAATTGCAGTCTATCGATACTTTATAATACGATGTGCACAAAAAGCATTATAAAATAAATTCAATAGGTTAACTAAGATTAAATGAAAATAATAATTAAATGATGATTAAAAATGTTGCGAAAACATGACCAAAGTTCCATACCATACCAGCCCTGTATTATATACTGCCAACTGCTGACCACGGGCTTCCTCTACGACTGAGAGGTGTTAGACGTAAGTCTACGCTGGCCTGGTGCGGCTTGGCAGATTTCACATACCTTAGAAATTCTTATAGAGAATTTCTCAGATATGCAGGTTTCCTCACGATGTTTTCCTTCACCGTTAATGCGAGCAATAATTCACAAAGAATACACACATATCTTTTAAAAAAGACAAAGGTGCGTGCCCTTGTGTTCTGAACCTACTGACATTCGTCTCGGCTGTCCGTTCCACTCCCAACTAGGCGATCACCGCTTCACCAAAACTTAGCCACCGCTTAATAAAATATCCCCACAAAATATCTCCATGAATAATTGACAGAATAGAGTCCGAAACAAAATCGAGATGAAAATGACTTGCGAACTCATAGTAAGCCACAAATGGCAGTAACCACGCATTCACTAACTCGCAACTTCCGTAGGTTTCGGTATAAAATGTCGATTGAAATATGTATAGTGATTTATTAGCGCTTCGTATATTTCCAACGGTAGATGATGGTTGTTTTCGATACGTAAACAAGATTCGTGCTGTTAGTCTAAAGAATTTATTTAGATTCAGTGGATATGTTCAGAAAATAATGATTTTGTCTAGTAGTACTTTTGTTTTTTTTTATTGCATCGAATGACGAATCGAGCATGTCGTTCACCATATGGTAAGCGATACGACCACCCATAAACAGAAGAAACGCCATCCAGCACCTTGAGTTACAAAGTACTGTGTGGCATTCCACTGCGCTCGTCATCCTGAGACATAACATGTTAAGTCTCATTATGCCCTGTAGTTATACTGTCTACAATGCCCTTCAAACCGAAACACAATAGTGCATGCACACTGCTGCTTGGCGGTAGAAATAGACATTGCGGTGGTACCCACCCAGACGGACTCTTACATATGAGAGTCCTACCACCAGTAAATACGAATGCGTGGTTGCGAATACATTTTCATATAAAAAGTATTGTATCATTGTAACCAATAAAAATAAAAATGTAAACATTTTCCTGAGACCTTGATGACTAATTTTGCTATTATATACTTTTTTATTTGAAAAGAGGATGTCAAAGAGGATTTTTTGTACAAAACGACTTCTATCATATTCATCAGTTCAAGAGTACGTAGGCCACGTAGGGGTTAACTTTAGTCGTTTTTTTAAATTCGTAACCCGATAGTGCACACGCGAACGGACCACCCAGCATTTCTTTTATAGCTTTCAACGTTTAATTAGTTTCATATACGTTTCTATATTGTAATATCGGTATGCGAAGGTGCAAATAAATAACATGTCTCTTTATTTACATTCTATTGAGGTACAGATTCACAGATGTTTGTGTGGTTTTCTGTCTTATAATAGCGGATAATAGAAAGGAATTTTGTTGAGAACTTGATTTACACTTATCAGTGGCCGGAAATAGAAAAGATCTTGACAAACGGAACGATGGGAGAGATACTTTGATTGGTAATGGGACACGATTAGCTGAGATTGCAATAAAAATCTACTTATTTTTAGAAAATATCCCATTGGTTAAAATTAATTATAATTATAAATAAGATTATAGAAATATCTTATTTACACGATGCAATTTTTGTTTATCTATTTAATAGGCTAAGTATAATTATTTGCATAGACGCCTTTGAAATGCTGTGATGGAGGAAGATGCTACGAATCTCGTGGATGGCCTTTAGGACCAACCGGTCTATCCTCGAAGAGCTCCAGCTTGATACAAAGCCAAGGCCTTCCAACATGTGCCTTCGGAGAGTGTTTGCGTTTTTTGGTCATATCGCCCGCAAACCCGGGGAAATCTCCGAAAAATAATAATCACCGAGAAATTGGATGGAAAGAGACCAAGAGGCAGGAACCCAAAGCGCTGAACTGATCAAATCCGCACCACACTCAATATAAATCCTCATCCATGTCGCTGAAAGCCGGAGTAGTTGGCACAACATCGTGCGCGAAAAGCAATTCCCTGATGACTCACCACCCCCATCATTGGAGAATCAACGCAAGGAAGGGGATAATTATTTGCAAATATTTTAATCTTTTAATTTTCAAGATTTCACATTTAACTGAATTTTATAAATATATACGTAATTGTGATGTAATTGTAAACCATAAACTATGAACGTTATATGGTTTGCTAAAATAAAATAAGCATTTATACCCATCAGGCATATGAATTGTGAATATACAATACAGACTTATATAAAATCTAGCCATAATTATAGTTCGGCGTAATAAGACAATTTCGATAGTAACGAAATAACCTATTCTTAAATCATTTACTTTTAAACTACGAAATTGGACTACGTACTAGCAAGAATTTCCCAGCACTCCAAGGACTTTCTTCTCATTTGCTATAAAATCTAATAATATGTAGTAAAATATACAAATGAGTGTATGCGGCATTTCATTACAATAAGCTTGACTATAATGCGCGACTACGCCGTCGTCTAATTCAAACAACAACGCGACGCCACATTTCTACGTTGCGGTTGGTATACCGCAAGAGTACCGACTTGCTATGGCTAGATGGGACTGTGTACAGAAATTCACGAATACTTTTGAGGATTAAGGATCAAAATTTATTGGATATTTAAACTCAATTGGTGCCTATATTGATTTTGAAGTATTCAAATTTGGCAATTCGGGGTTTCGAAACAATGATCGTAGCTTGAGAGAAGAGTAGTCTTGGACTGTAGGTTCAGTATTTACAACTTACTCTACATTATAGAGCCTGGATGGTAGAGTCATTTCGTTGAAATTATCGAAATTATATAATCATTTCATGCGAAGTTTCCGTAGACATATCACACAAATATTTTAAGGCTGTTCGTCAGTAACTCAATCTACCGTGAAAAAGAAAAACACCCATGTAAAATGCTTTACATACTTTGACATGATCGTAATGCGTAAATTGGCATATTTCCTTCCAAAATATTGTATTCTTTACAAAATTTAAGCATACCGAGACGTCTTGTTACACGGACGTGTCAGATAAGTAAGCGACTTATTACCAATTGGTACCAACTTTTGGATGAAAAATTTGGTCCTGATGTCCGAGCTTTAACTAACTATACTGTTTGATGTCTTTGACGTAGACTCATGATGAATGAAATTAAAAACATATAAACTAATTTTGCTTCATTAATAGGCCAGTATGTATCGTTTCCAGTAACCCTATGCCGGCGCGCTTAAATTCAAGCCGCGAGTACCTGCGATCCGCACTAAGGACCTTCACCTTTATTTATGTACACTCAGACAGAAATCACCCTTTGCGTCGCCCGCTCGACGCATGGGAACCGAGAAAGCGTTCAAAATGATTTATTGTAAATGGTTTTCTACTTTGTTGGCTAAAATAATAAGACCTGCGCCCGGATTGCTGTTCTAAATTCGACATTTTATTGTTATTTTTTTCTGTACCCCGAGCACCGGCTCCAAAAATTTAATTTGCAATACTTTGTTGGTCCGTTAGTAGCGGCGATTGAATGACTCAGCGATACGGTAATTAAACGTAAAAACGTCACGAATCGATGAGGAGAAATTTTCGCAAATCCCATAGATGTGGCTAGGGATGCAACTGAATGAGATATCGACAATGCAAATAATAAAAATATTAAAGGCACGGTAGGCATTGCGGGTGGCTTTGTCCACGCGCACAATGGCCATGTCCCTTGTCGAGATTGACGCTTTAACTCCGAAGGTGTTATGAGAATTAGTGGGCCATTATTGCTCTATAGAAATCGCTATGGTCAAGCGGAAAGTAGATAACAATAATTAGCTCGGACGCAACAAAAAGTGACATAAATCCTGCATAATAAGTTCTTCGAGGTGAAAAAAACACAGTAACAGTTTACCTGAGTTCCTTTTTTGCAGATTCACTCGCAGCAAAATATACGGAATAAACACCTCAATTCTCGGCAGAGGCATTGTTTAATGATTTTTCTGTTGTGATCTTGCACAATTCACGGCGATCTCAGTTTTTTATAATCCAACTTGCGAGAAGTTTTTTTTTGTACATTGGTAGCTTTTAAACAAAAGGGACCGAGGTTTGTGTGAAGGTGTGATTTATTTACGACTTTAACTTTTAAAAGCCTTCGCTTGACCGAATTTGGGTGGTTCGGGATAGATATCGATTCTACAATTTAATATGTGTGTTACTGATTAAAACCAAATATTTAATAATATTTCTTTTTGTTCCAGGAACAATATGGAAATTTGGTTTCAAAACGGCACGCTGTTAGGAGTCGCTTAATTAAATTCCCTTTCGATAAAACCGAGTTTTTTAAAACTGTCTGAAAACCAAAGATGCTGGGGTGTGCTCCGCGAAGAGTTACCTCAGTGTCCAATTCCTTCTCACCAAAATACGTCAGCTTCAGCTCGGCTCACGACAGCCGGTGCTTAGATAAGTAGATAATCCTAACTCTTCGAATATCCAAACGAACGAAATACGAAAGCATCAGCAACTAAACTAGTCAAAGTATAAACGAGTTCAGTAGTAAGTTACCAATAGGTGAAGTAAAGGAACAAAGCTCTAGTGCGTGCTGTGTTGAATTGCCACTGCGGTGGTATGCTTTATATTGCACCTTGGATCGACTGTGCGCTGACAGGTCGCTACGTCACGTGGCTTCCAGGCGCGCGACTTCAGTGCTGGATGCTACTAACTGTATACACGTGAGTACTATTTTTACTTTATTTTGTTCGAAGCTGTGCACAGGGAAATTCAGATTCATACTTGTTTTTGAAAGGCTATGTTGACTTCATCTAATTCATTATATCAAGATGTATCTCTATGTTTAATTTATATAGTAAGCAGTACTTTCCTATTGATGTGGTTGAAACTTCCAGTTATGCATTTCTTATATATTATATGTGTGTGCTTTTTGTAGATATTACTTACATCATGATAATTTTTTTTTGTGTAAAGTTCACAAAACTGATTGTAGTGCTTAAAATGAACATAGGCAATCTTAACTTAACAAACAAAAAAAAAGTGAACAATCTGCTCGATGTGAACACACCATGCATTAATGCGAATTCACAAAAAGTTGAATAACTCATTTAAAGAAAAATTATAACGTATCTACTGTTGCTTTGGGTATACTAATGGCTAAAGTATAAATAATTACGGTACATGAAGTAACAAGCATTTAAATAATAATAAATAATATAATAAATGCATTTAGATAAAAACTAATCCTTACGAATTTAAAGATGTTAAAGTTCAACGTAAGTTTTCAGATATATTTGTTCATGTACAGACATACGCCAGCTGTAATTGCATTGGTTCTAGGTATTCGCTATGTGTAATGTGTATAGAAATTCACCGTTCCCGCAGTTTCACCTTGATGTTCAAACGCAGCCTTTTGAGTTGTTTGCTAATGAGATCTCATTCCTATGCTTGAAACTGCTCAATTAATTTACTTATTTATAAAAGTTTATATCTTACATTACCTTATTTTTATTATAGCCTTATGATACAAAGTAACTAATTTAGTAGTTATGGTCGTTGTATATGATCATAGAACATACTATGTTACACACGTGATCATGCAGCTTGCGACCTTTTCTACTTCATCAATGTAAAGGACATAAAACTTGTCTATACGCTCCGTTAAGTTCCCCGGACAGCCTCCTTCAGCGGGAGTGGCTACTTACTCCACCATTCGATTTACGATGTAGTTTTCATTACTGGTTTCTATGTATTTATCTTTGTTCGTCCGCGCTTCAGCAGTAGATGCTCCTTTCTTATTATTGTCATTATCTACTGCATCCGCATAAGATATAGTATTTTCATGTGTGTTGACAATGCTGTCGTAAAATTTTTTATTTTTTTTCTTACGATACTTAACCGCGGAAAACGTGTATTCGCACAATGCAGCTTGTGACAAATATTTGTATAACGATTTATAAAACGCATTTTTATTGTAACCTTAAAAGTTTTCGAGATACAAAATAAAAATTTTTTGTTTTATAAATTGTTTAATACTTTTAAATCGTATAAAAACTGGTTTCCTTAACTGTGACGTGTGTACGGTCTTTGGTATAAGAAATAAACTTCCATCGACAGATTAGAGTAAGTGCTTCCAGATAAAAGCAGATAAAGTTCGTTCACACAGTTACAGGTACTCTGAATCGTACTTCCGACTGATATAATGCACTAGAATTTACAATACAATTAAAAGATAAAAGTAAATTTGAGAATTATGACAGGAGAGAGATATCAACGCCACAATGTTCAAAAGGCTCTAATATGAGATAAAACCACATCAAACATTTAGATAGCAGCGCGCATATTATATTCTAATTAAATATGTTTAAACAGTTGTTTTTTACGTTCTTTATACGAGTTTAACGCTCTTCAAGCTCATTTTCATTTGAGTAGGACTATGTTTCTTTGTATGATTCTTGAACGTATGCATTTAAAATTGACAAGATGTCGCCTTATAGATAATATTTCTTAATAGCGTCAACTTCTAAAATGTATTTTACGTGTTCAAGGTTTCATCTGCAATTGATTCTGGTAATTTTAATAGGAAATAGGTTATATGAATTTAATGCAACTAATGTAGGTCTTCCGTGAGCTGTGTTAATAATTCAGTGTACATAAAATATTTGGCAACAACATGACATGTTTGCTCATATAGTTTGTTGAAAAAGTCACGACGATGTGTCAAATTGTCTGGAATGTCACATTATTTGATGTTAAACAGATAATTTGCTATTACGAGATTAATTTACATGTTTTGGGCTTGTTCATAAACAATGTATGGTTGGTAGGAATAAAGCGGCACAGATTATTTGCTGAGCATACTGTTGCTCAATTATTTTTTTAGGAACAGGAACGGTATTTGCAAACGTGTCTATGGGAATTCCTAATTTGAATTTGAATGAATGAATGAATGAGGTATATAATTAGGGTTCACTCTAAACGGGTTCTCATTTCGAAAGTTGAGTTCTTAATTTTAAAATAATTTAGTTTTGGATGCGGCCGGAAAGTCTGTTTGTTATTTAGCACACATTTTCGTTTTCACTGAAGAAAGATAATATCTTATTCCTAATATTGTTTGAATATAATAATTTCCAGGCGCTAAAAGTACTAATTTAAGAACATAATAAATTTAATTTTGAATATCTGGAGTTTCTCGCTCAAATGACACGAGCTCTGTTTTATCCAATTTGGAATACGAGACTATAGAAAACCTCATAATTTTGTTTTTGGAATATCAATATTGTCAATAAATATCCTATTATACCAATAATGCCTTATGCAAACATACTGATGACAAATATCCGATGAGACATTTATGGCATTCGTCTCCTATGCTAAAGGTTATAAGGAGGATTTTTGGATGTACAGACGAAATTTACCCTTGACCGATCGGTTCCGCCCACTGTAAGTATTCAACTCTTACCAAAAGTGGACACAGTAGGCTAATTAATAACATTTGTCTGGGACTCTGCATAATCAAAGACGTGCACACTTCAGAAGTAACACGGTAGGTAGTTGTTATTTTGTTATGTAAATACGGTTCAGTTAGGCCATATATATTTGCATACATATTGGTTTTTTGTTATGTAGCTAATTAAAATTTGGCATTCAGCACATACCATTACCTCGGCAGCCGGCACATCTGTTAGAATTGATTAGGGTACGCTTAGATTTAATATTAAGCGTGGGGTGTACTACTAGATTGTAACTCATTGAATTTTAAACATGTTTGGGTTTATTACAATTTTATGTTGCTTGCATTTATAAACTGTATTTTGTTAATAATTGTAATTAAAATAGGGATTTTTCCTGAAAGATTTTTTTTTCATTTATTTATTTTAGATCGCTTCCTGAAAGAATCGTCCGTCGATAAATTTATAAAAATACAAGATCAAACAAAAAAATATAGCCTGTAAGCAACAGGCAACAAAGGCGAAATCGATAGATACCTCATTTGTCAAAATAGTTACACTAAAAGCGACACTAGATTGGAACAAAATGGATACATATTATAACAAACATAGGATGTTAAAATCATTACTCTTTCTCGCTTCGCTGTAGTCGGATAAATACCGTCAGATATTTCTAGAATACTCTGCACATATTAAAATTTATAAACATTGTGTAATACGGTTTTTTAAACATTTACTCGTTCTCTGTTGAATGTATATCGATATCTACATTCCAGCGTACAAGCCAGCGTCGCGAGGTACAAATTCGGTTTCTGAGACTGTGCAAATATTTTATTACCATCTACAAGTATTTGTTCCTTGTCTGAGTATCGGAAGACCGCGGCCTACGCTGTTCTCAAAATCTACAACGCTGAATACATAATATAGAGGTTAATAACACATATATAGTTTTATATGAATTGGACATAAATATTGAAAAATCAATATGAAGTTTTACGCCGATTTGTTCTTTATAAATTAAGGGTGCTTAAGGCTATTATTAATTCAATTCAATTCAATCATTTATTCAGTAATTAGGCCCCTAAGGGCACTTTTACACGTCATTTTTCACAATGTTGTTTTACTTAAAGATTCTACCAGTGCTTCGGAAAAGCCCACTGACCTGAGAAGAAGCACCAAGAAACTCAGCGTAGGTCTTTTGTAATTTTTTTTTTAATATATATTTTACAATTTACAAATCACAACATTACATTCAATTTTAAAGATGGATATTAAGTGCGTAAATTAACGGAGAGTACCTAAGTGAAACAACCACCTACATGTTTAATTTTAAGTAAAAAAAAATAAAGTTTAACTAATACTTGACAAAATCCGTAACAGTGCAAACTAATACACTTTCAGTCAAACTTTATCAATCTATCAGTAATTCTTCTACGGCATAAACACTAAACAGATTTCGATACAATTTAGTACGGTTTCAGCGTGAACAAGAAAGGAAACAGATTGCTATTTTTATATATTCACAAACCAATTTCCGAATCAGCGAAGCTTCTAGCAAAATATGTACAGAATAAAAAAAAATACTACACAACACTGCGCACTTAAACTACGTGTATGTTTAGTATTACGCCTCGAGAAAAATCTGCGGAGTCAGTTCCTAATGTTACCACTATTGAAATGGAAACATTTCAAAACGCAGTCATCGTAATAAGTACATAACGTTCGAAGATAATCGTCATCAGGAAAGAACTTTATGTTCAAAGGAGACTTAGTATTTACATATATCAACTATTTACTGTTTTAACAGTTATATTACCTTGCGAACTGCAAGTTAAATATTATTATGCAAACCGGTTATATAAATTGGGTTTGAAAAGTTTCTACTAAGATTTACGATCTGGAACATAGAGTTAATTCCAATTAGATTGAAATAAATGATTTGTGTAAAGCTTTATAGTAAATCATAGTTAATATTATAATCATATTATACCTATTATTGACTAGACTTCTGCTCGCGGCTTCGCCCGCGTGAATGAGTTTTTCCGGGATAAAAAGTCCCGCTTTATATTTTCGTTACTAATGTACGTTTCGTTACTATGTTACTCGTTGATAATGTAGCTTTATATTGTTGAAAGAATTTTTCAAATCGGTCCAGTAGTTTAGGAGCCTATTCAATGCAAACAAACAATCAAATCTTTCCTTTTTATAATATTAGTATAGACTAGCGAGAGACATTTATGATTTTTTTTTTTTTTTTTTTTTTTTTATAGGAGCTCGACATAGTGACTGCACTGCGCCTGATGGTAAGCACAGTGCAGTCCAAATAGAGAATCGAATGGCATTGGACGATTATCCCATGCCATTCGACACAATTATGCCGGCCTGACCAGCTGCTTCTTCACGCTACGGCGGAAGGACCCAGGATTGTAGGAAGGAGGGAACACGTGCGCCGGCAAACTATTCCACAGCCTGATGGTGCGACAGAGGAAGGAACTATAGAACCTATTGGTTCGGGTCGTAATGGTTTTCACTTTCAAGCTGTGGCTTCGCGCGCCCGCACGCGTGGTTCTGCTAAGGAAAGGAGAGGGGGGGATCAAGTTAAACAACTCCTCAGAGCATTCACCATGATACAGACGGTAGAACACGCTTAGAGAAGCGACATCCCTCCGCAACTGTAGCGACTCCAAGTTGCCCGTCACGTCTGCATCATTTACAATGCGGATGGCCCGCCGCTGTAATCCATCCAAGGCATCAAGCAAGTATTGGGCGGAACCGTCCCATAGGTGCGAGCAATATTCCATTCCCGGCCGAACCTGCGCTTTATACAAACGGTAAAGCTGACCGGGCGTGAAAAAGCGACGCACCTTGTTCAGGATTCCAACCCTGCGAGAAGTGGCAGATATAACGCCTTCGATATGATTCCTTGGATTCAGATCACAGCGTATATCCATACCAAGGATACACAGGTCATTCCGCAATGAGAGGGGAACGCCCTGAAGAATGGGGAGGGGAGTAAACGGGGACTTTTTGCACGAAAAGACACAAGCCTGCGTTTTCTTGGCACTGAACTCAACCAGGTTGCTGGAACCCCATAGAGAAATGAAGTCCAGAGTCCGGTTAAGCTCAGAGACAAGGTCCTCGCGCCCCGTTTCGGTGTCTGCCCGCGAACTTGGGGGCCCGTAGAAGTATCGCCCATGAACCGTGCTGTCGTCTGCATAGCAATGAATGTTGCCGAGTGACAGCATATCATTGATATGCAGAAGAAACAGGGTGGGCGACAAGACCGAGCCCTGTGGTACTCCGGCATTTACTGCCATGAGCTCCGAAGCGTGCCCATCTACGACGACACGGATTCTTCGCCCATGCAGAAAGCCAGAGATCCACGTACACAAGTTGTTAGGCAGACCATATGCCGGGAGCTTGGAAAGGAGACCACGGTGCCAGACCCTGTCAAATGCCTTGGCTATGTCGAGGCTCACGGCTAGAGCCTCGCCATGCCTGTCAATCGCCTCCCCCCAGCGATGCATGACATACGCTAGAAGGTCACCCGTTGATCGATTCCGACGAAACCCGTATTGTCTGTCACTGATCAACGAGTGATCCTCCAGGTAGCGGGTCAGTTGAGCGTTAATAATCCGCTCCATGACCTTGCATATCACTGAGGTTATGGCGATTGGACGGTAATTGGCAGGGTCCGACCGATCACCTTTTTTGGGGATCGGTTGCACATTGGCCTCCCTCCAAGACTCAGGCACAATACCCGAGAGGTAGGACGCTTGGTAGAGGCGGGTCAGTGCAGGAGACAACTCGGCTGCACATCGCTTCAAAACCACCGCCGGTATACCATCCGGCCCGCTGGCTTTCCGAGCATCGAGAAACCGCAGCTCCCGCCGTACGTCGCACTGCCTGATGCGGATATCTGACATTATGAATCCACAGTCAGGCAGCGCCGACGGCGGCTGAAAGCCACTGTCCTCGAGTCGGGAATTGCACGCAAAAAGATTTGCCAGCAGGGAGGCTTTCTCTTGCGGCTTGTGAGCCAGCGATTCGTCGGGACGCCTCAGCGGTGGCAGCGATGGACGGCAGAAGTTAGATTGGACGGCTTTGGCCAGGCTCCAATATGCACGGCTGCTCGAGGGATGGTTGGCCAAAGCACGCCCAATCCCACATATTCGCTGGGCATCCGCTCTTACATAGGCCTTCTTGCAGGCCTTGGTGGCACTGTTATAGGCTGCCTTGAGGAAGTCGATATTAGGATCCTTCGTTGCGCGACCCCTAATCCAAGCGCGATACGCCGCCTGTTTGTCACCAACAGCGTCGGCGCATGCGCGGTTGAACCAGGAGCGTCCTCGACCATTGCCAGCGATCTCAGAGAAAGGAATGTAGTATTCCATTCCTAACCTGATCTCGCCAGCAATAGCTTCGGCACTCGCTGAAGGATCTTTTCCCTCAAAACAGCGCTGCCGCCAAGGGATGGAAGCGAAGTATTCCCGCATACCATCCCAATCTGCCGACGAGTAGTGCCAGACCCTCCGCTTGACTCGCACGGGACGTGGGGGTGAAGCGGACGGTACTGACGACTGGACCAGGCAGTGATCGGAAGTGCCCAGAGGGGCACTAACGGTCACTTGATACCCGGCCGGGTGACTCGTCAACAGAAGGTCCAGCATAGAAGGCGCATGACTCGCCACATCCGGGATCCTAGTTGGTTGGCTTACCAGCTGTGTCAGATCATGCGTTAGAGCGAATGCATGGGCAGTTCTGCCAGCATGGTCGGTCTTGGAGGAGCCCAACCACAACTCATGGTGCGCGTTGAAATCCCCCAAGACCACCATCTCCGCTGACGGAAACTGCACCTGCGCGTCTTCCGCCGCCAGGCTAAGGTACCTGAACAGCCGAGTCGTCTCATCGTCCCCGTTGTGTGGCCTGTATAGGCACACGTAGACGCGGCTCAGGGAGCCAAGGCCCACGTGCACCCACAAAGCGGAGAAGGAGGGGTCCTCCATGCAGCGCAGACGGCGACAACAGACGTCCGACCGAACATACAAGCATACCCCGGCCTTAGGCCTGAAGTTATCCTCGAGCGAATAGCCGGGGTACAGCAAGTATGAAGTGTCGGCTGGACGACGAATTTGTGTCTCCGTCAAGAAGAGCAGGGCAGGCCAGGCCGTTTCTAGATGGTGGTGGACGGCATTAAGATTAGAATGGAGTCCGCGGATGTTGGCGAACTCCATAGTGAAAGCGGTGGTGGGGTTGTGCACCGCTGTATAACCTGGTCTCTTTTTAGGCACTGTCATGGAGGGTTGCGTGAAGAAGCTTCGGGAAGCCTGAATCAGGGCACTCAGTGAACCGATTGGGCCCCAGAACACGTGAGCCGGGAATAGGTGAATTGATCCGCCGGACGGAAGGGCCCCCATACCCTCCCGGGATGGGCCGCCGGGACCCCACATCCGGTCACCAGCCGGCACGACGGACCCACCCAAGATTATGCGCGGCATGGTGAGGCAGCCTCTCGAGGTGGTTAGGCACGATTGGGCCTCTGTACTATACCGCGGGCGGCCAGCGGGTCAACCGTTTCTACAGGTCTCCCTGGCCGGCGGATCAATACGCCTCCCCCGACTGTGAACTAGAATTACCCATCACGGAACAACCTCATACCCAAACACAGGCTCCCCGAGAAACCCGGAGAGTACCCGCTGATCCCGGAACGCGGCCCCCTTACGGGGGTCACTATGGCGGTCTTTTCGCCTGGTGCACGGTGGTCGCCACCCGGACGGATGCAAGCATCCTACCACCACGGAATGTGTCACTCATTTGGCACTACCCAGGGGTCACGTGTAGGGAAACTAGAGTATGAGCCTACGGACGCGAGTGACATTAACCCCCTGGTTTGGTCTGGTTTGGTCTGGTTTCAATTATTTCGTTGGCCTGCAATATAATGAAGAATGCCTATTTATAAATCCTAGTTTGACAAACACTAAAGTGAAACTGGTGCGGTATCAAATCAAGGAATATCGACATACCATAATATCATGCGCACCGACTACTTAGTCCTGAAGAATTGCTTAAATGGACAAACTACCATTTTTACATTGACATTTCAAACTCAGCAAATACTCATCTGTCTGATGTAGTAGCGTAGAGTTTAAGATACCTTATACCTCATTGACGCAGAAGACGCTCAAGGTTAGTTCTGACGATAAATAAGAGCAGAAAGACATTGGCTACTTCTAATTTGAATTCACAGAGCGTTGCAAAATCTACACCAGATTTAAAAATAAACAATTTGGTAATGTACCACACACGTTGTCGTTACGCAATGACTGTGCAAGACGCGGCATGTAATGCTCATTAAAAACGCAATACAAATCTAATCAGCAATCTCGGGATTGTAATTCTAATCCTGCCTCAGTCGAGATCACTTTATACTCATACGCAAATAATGTACTTGTTTGCACGAGTCGCCTCCTGCAGTTACAGAACAAATATTACATTAGGAGTTGTGATTGCTGATCTAGATGTCCTTTAAGGTTAGTTAGTCGAGGTCGCTGGTATATATACGTACATTATCCGTTTAGTCTATAGTTATATTATGTTGGATAAATTAATTAATTGTCTTTCTCTTGTGCTTAACTCAGTTTGTGTTTTAGTATGTAAAATTAATATTATATATATGTAAGCTGTACAGTAGCGTACTTGTGGAAACATGTAAATTGTGTTAATTTTGTATATTTTAAATACGTATTGTGTGTTAATTGCTTTAACTTTATATGAACACTTTGTTTCCCTAATAAAATAAAAAAATAAATAAAATAAGTTGATGTGATGCGGCTACACTCTTGAAAGGTTTATTAACTTTTGTCAATGATTAATTAACATCTGTAACAGCGATTTAGTTTTAAAGACAGTTATTAGATCTATAAATTAGCATTAATCTTGTGTAATACGCTCCAGACTGCTCTTATATCTTCATTCCTGTAATAGGAGATGTCAGACAGGTGACCGATCGTTAATTTTTTGCATGACTCATAAGGGAGATGACCTCTCAGATCCCAATTTGTAGATCCACGTGCCCGAACAATGCCGTACTCAGCCACCTACAAACGCCGCACGTGGCATCATGTAACTTGTTTTTGTTCTAACTCAACACTCATGTCAATCGTTGTGTGGGCAGAATCATTGTTTGAACTCATGAGTCTTGGCTCATGTTACGACACTGGTCTAGACATATTGTAAGGTAGACATTTTTTATATCACCCGCTACTTGTACTCTGTAGGTGTTTTAAAAGCTAATTAATCATGTTCGATGTTCGAACAATGAATGTCCGTCGATCGTTTGTTTCGATCGTGTGGGCTATGATAGTTCTCGGGCCATTATTTAAATATTTGAACGGTATTTGGGTATGTTATTTCGTTTCGTAGGTTGGGGAGAATGGGGATGTTCTTGTTTTTAAAATCTTTCTGTTAGAGTACATATTGAGTTTATTATTTTCATGTGTAGGTGTCTTATATAAATGTTTTTATATGCTTTGTATGTATCTATGTCAGAGAATTTAGTTTCTGGCGGAAAAACTCTATAGTAGTCGGAAAAGAATCTGATGGGTATGGCACATGATACGTGGTATTTTTATATTTGCTGGACCTCATGAGACGTAACATCTTATGTCTCAGTATGACGAGCGCTGGAGGAGTGGCGTCTCAGGCTGGAGGCCCCGTCGTGGGGGCACCGGGTCGTAGAGGCAGTGCGTCCTGTCTTTGCCGAATGGCTGGACAGGCGCCACGGAGCGGCAACATACCGCCTGACACAGGTGCTCACCGGGCATGGCTGCTTCGGTGAGTTCCTGTTTCGGGTGGTAGGTGTAGAGGAGTCGGCCGTGTGTCACTATTGTGACAACTGCCCAATGGACACGGCCCAACATACGTTGGAGTGTTGTCCAGCCTGGGATGAGGAGCGCAGCGCTCTCAGAACAGTCGTCGGAGAAGACCTCTCGCTGCCGGCCGTGGTCGCTTCCATGGTCGGCGGCCGGGAGGCCTGGCAGGCGGTGGCCCACTTCTGCGAGGCGGTCCTCTCGCGGAAGGAGAGTGCCGAGAGGGATCGCCAGCGCAGTGGTGATCCCTCCCGCCGCCAGACGAGACGTAGGAGGCGTCAGGTGGACGACTGACCGACGTCTCCCGCCCTGTGGATTGGGGGCGTTTGGAGAATTCCACCACGGTATCCCCTGCCTGTCGTAAAAGGCGACTAATAGGGGCCTCCGGGGGTCACGGGTGGGCGGGACGTGCCGCCCACCCATTAGTCTAGCCAACTTCTGTGGCCCCCGTGATGGACATGTCCGAGGCAGCGTGTCTCACGCTGCCTCGGACAGCAAAAGGCGGACACGGTACGATGTTTCGGGGGCTTCTGAGCCCCCGCAACAGGAAAAAGGACCGCAAAAACGCGGTACGCGCAGGGGCGGTTGCGGACGACAACTTAGACGTGAGTCGGAGGAAGCCCGCAGCCGTCCCTAATGAGCCGAAGATGGCCATAAAAAAAAAAAAAAAAAAAAAAGTATGACGAGCGCAGTAGAATGTCACACAGTACTTTGTAACTCAAGGTGCTGGATGGTGTTGTTACTGTTTATGGGTGGTCGTATCGCTTACCATCAGGCGAACGGCATACTCGTCTCGTCATTCTATAGAGTAAAAATAATAAAAATAATTTAGCGAATCAGACAGAGGATTGAGTGATGATTGTCAAAGATTTATAGAAATTTTAAGTCAAATCATATTTTCCTTAAGCGCTAAACCATAGAAACATGAGCTAAGTATAAAAATTACGTTCACTGAAAAAAAAGAGGATACTACTGTTGTCGTGATTTTACTAGTTCCTTTTTTTTTAATTGTAAAATAATAACGTTCAGAGTCAACGACACGAAAACAATGTCATTCATACGTCAATCATAATAACACGCTCCAGCCAAACACGAGGGGGTAATTAAATACACAGATTTAAGTGGGAGCTGGCTCATAGTAACCTTTACGTTCAATTATCAACACTATTTTGAAGTCGTTATAGTATTAAATACCGATTGTACATTTTCCTGTCAACAACTAATATGTCAATAACATTAAAAGTTAGTTTAAATTGAATTGTTACTTTTGTCAATATCAGAATTTCCTGATAGCTGATTCTAGAATTTATTTTTAGGATGAAATGGATTAACTTCAAAGTAATTATTACATCATGATTACACATGATTTTAGCAGAAGATATCTGCTGTGATTACAAATGTTTAGCATCAAAACATCGAACGTATCAGCTTTTTAGTGTCAGCGAAAAATACGATACGGAGCCATTTCTGGCTCCAATAAGCTGATGTCATAATAGAATGAGTTATGAAAATTGTTTCTATCATATCGCTATCATATGAATGTTATATATGACATGATTTGATTGCAATTTATACTATTGTTCGGTTTTCGTGTTATAAAATTTCAAGGGTCAGGTTTGATGTTTCTTATGTGAATTCAAAATTACCAAATATTTTGATTTACAATAATACTTTTTTACTATGTTCTACGGTATTCATGTAATGTATAATTTATAATATCTATTGGTAATTTATGTTGATGCTTATTAAGGATACTTCGGTCGCTTTTAAATATTATCTCCAAAAAAATAAGGTAGAAAATCGCCTAGATTAATTTGCCTTAATTAAGACAAGTAGAAAAATATTAAAAAATTATATAATTTAGTAAAAAAAAGTATGATATTTGTGTTATCGCTACTTTCATATTTTCGCTGAAAAACATTAAGTATATTGATTGATTGAGTAGATGTAAATTATACAGTAAACAAGAATATAAGTTACATCGTATCGAAGCTAATGCGATTATTAATAATCGATTATTCTATTAACAGGGAAATAAGGAAATGATTCATACGTAACGAAGATTTACTTACAAACATATCGCTTAAAGGTATTTCTCAGCAATCGCACGATGTTTTTCTACGAACAGGATTAACTATTTAATAAAAGAAGTTCCAGGGCTCAATTTATTAATTTCAAAAATAATTATATCTAACTTCATAAAGTCGATATTAACAGTAACGACAAATCTTATATAATATAATAAGTGTCTTTGTATATTATAACAAAAAAGGAAAGAAAATTATTATTTTATCAAATTAAAAATGAAAATTGTTAAGTATTAAAAGTACGTACGTACCATACCATACCATACCAGCCCTCCAATACTGCCCACTGCTGATCACGGGCCTCCTCTACAACTGAGAGGGTTTTAGACCTTAGTCCACCACGCTGGCCTAGTGCGGGTTGGCAGACATGTACGTAAGAACCTTTGTAATTCGATGTATAAAAAATACGTTATTAATGCTTGAGCATAAAGATAAAACTAAATGTAATGCCATTTAATTTAATGTATTTTAAATTTATTCTGTATTTAAAATTCATGTTTGAAAATAATCAGAGTATACTGCGCCTTAACTCCGCCCAATATAACACTACAAATTGATTCAGTTAAGTGCCATACCGATCAATACTTATAGTAGGATTAGTTCTCTCACTGATTGTGATCGAAGACGAAAAGTTACATTGAGTGTTAATGACATTAACATTTTAAATGTAAAGTATCCACTCGTGTATACGGCCGTGTCCTTACTGAAAGCGATGACAAGGATGTGGTGATGTTGACAGCGATTTATTTTGAAAATAATAGTTTTATTGCTTAGTTCGTTTACACTAAGAGAGGTGACCTGAATTTAAGTTGACAGTATTTTTGCTTCGAGTTATACGATAAACGTAACGAAAAGTTAAACGAAAAGATCTTTATACTCTTTCTTCACAGCATTTATTAGATTAATTTTAATGCCCAAATACAATAACTAGATTAAATAAAGGGGTAAAAAAACTTCGTCTAAATTTATTGATTAAAGTTATATAACCAACCATCATGGAGTTAACGAGATCATTAGCATACGCTTTCCGCCCACACGATGGCCACATCAAGCTTTTTAATAAACTAATTAAACAGCAGTTATGTATTTAATTATGAATTGTGCGGCTAATAGGTTGTATGGGCAGATAATTGTTCAAGTAATATCTTCGTTATAGCTTGTCCACGCTAAACGATTATGACATGTGTCATATTGAAAAGGATTCCACTGTTATTTTATTGATGTATATTGTTTTGTTTATTGTTATTCTTATATAATTACTAGCTTTTGCCCGCGGCTCCGTCCGCGTTAAAAAGTTTTTCCGGGATAAAAGTCCGGCTTTATATTTTCCCGGGATAAAAGTAGCCTATGTGTTAATCTAGAACATGATTTATCTGTATGCCTAATTTCATCGAAATCCGTTCAGCAGTTTTTTTTGGGGTGGGCCACTCTTTTCACTGAGGGGTATGAAAAATAGATGTTGACCGATTCTCATACCTACCCGATATGCACACAAAATTTCATGAAAATCGGTTGAGCCATTTCGGAGGAGTTTGGCAACAAACACGAGAATTTTATATATTAGATTATTGTTCGTGAGATATTGATTTGGAATTGGACACGACGTGATCCAAAAGTTCTTGAAATTTCTACAGACATAGAGCTTTTTTATTGAAATCATGGGCCATAGTATAAAGATATTGCATGTAAATTAAATTAAAGCAAAATATAGTGGACATATTGTAGTCGCTGTGTCCTAGACGACTGAAAATTTTAATGAAACGTTCCCTAATTTGTAAAGCTTTTTAAGACAAGTGGCATCGGAATGAAAGGCCGGTCCCTGTCGCTCTACACGATTGTTGGAAAGCTACTTTTACTCTGCGCGTGGGTGTCTTTATTACGCCAAGGACTGTACTTTAAAAAGTAAAATAATTTCTATGATGTATTGCTTTTGTATTTATTTAATTTTAAAGCGTAATGTCTATTTCTGAGATGATATATATGATACAAGTTTATATCACAATGTAGGGAAAGGTAATATTCGTTTGCTCCAATGGGTTTATGTAGGTATTTGAACTAGTTTTTTATGTCTGTTTGTTTATATTAAAATTCTTGTGGGTTTTATGGAGAAACTATGAGTATCTAACGATTTTTATCTATTTTTAGAATGAACCGTCATAGCGTGCATCATGCCAATATTAAATAAGTAATTTTAAACTTGTTAGACTAGGTAATAAATGTCGTAATTCGAATATAAAAGATCTTGATGAAGCGTAAAATCGTTTATTTTAAACCTAGAATTTATGCCACCCGTAACCCGCTTGCTGATTTAATCCTTTTGTGTGTTGTCTCGAATAAGACGCAGTTGCTTTATTTCCGTGAATCATTCGTTTTAATTAGGTATTTTATAAAGTATCATATAATATTTTGTGCTTACGTTTAATCACATTTAATATGACTATAAATATATGATTTGAATATTGACGTCAAAATCAATATTTTTTTCGTAAAAATCCTTACCATAAATCGTTGGTAGCCTGAATGGACGTTTCCCTTTATACGATTTCGAAAAAAAATAATTGAAGTACCAATAACTGGCATCAATAGAACGGTCGGCCCCGTTCCATTCATGCTCGGACATAAATAAACATACGTATACAAAAGATACATAGGAAAGATACGTGACAATAAATTAATTAGCATAGCCGTGTGATCTGAATCTGGATTCGAAGGCAAGTCTCACATTCGTGACCTTAGGCGCTGCTGAAAAACTTAACCATAAATTTATGAAGCTTTAAATCTATACTAATAATATAAAGCTGAAGAGTTTGTTTGTTTGAACGCGCTAATCTCAGGAACTACTGAACCGATTTTGAAAATTCTTTCATTAATAGGAAGCTACATAACTCCTGAGTGCTATAGGCTACTTTTTATCCCGGGAAAATATTTTTGTCCCGGAGAAACTTTTTCACGCGGGCGGAGCCCCAAGCACTACTAGTCTATACTATCGATACTAATATTAAAAAGCTGAAGAGTTTGCTTGTTTTGTTGGACGCGGTAATCTCAGGAACTAATGAACCGATTTTGTAAATTCTTTCACTAATAGGAACCTACATTACTCCTTAGTGCTATAGGCGGCTTTTTATCCTAGGAAAATATATTTATCCCGGAAAAAGTTTTACACGCGGGTGGAGCCGCGAGCATCACCTACTAAATAATAATATCAGCCCTTCCACTGCTGCCACGGGCCTCCTTTACTACTAAGAGCGTGTAGGCCTTGGTCCGACACGCTGGCTTAGTGTGGGTTGTCAGACCTCAGATACCTTCGAAATTCTTATAGAGAACTTCTCAGGTTATGTCACGATGTTTTCTTTAACCGATTAAAGCAAGCGTTAATTCACAAAGAATACTAGTATTATAAAGGCGAAAGTTTGTAAGAATGTATGGATGTTTGGATGTTTGGATGTATGGATGTTTGTTACTCTTTCACGCAAAAACTACTGAACAGATTTCAATGAAATTTGGCACACGGGTAGATTATATTCCGGATTAACACATAGGCTACTCTTTATCCCGGGAAAATATAAAGCGGGATTTTTGTCCCCGGAAAACAGCTAGTACACACATAATTTTGGAAAAGTTAGAGGCGAGCCCTTGGCTTCTGTAACTGCGGATATTCGTCTCAGCAGTCCGTTTCACCGTCAACTAGGCTATCGTCAGTTTTAAATGAATTACTTTAATTAAAATTTTAAAAGTGGCAATTTTTATAGCGAAGTAAGTGACATAAGGTTTGTATTTGTTAATAATTTTTATTATTCATAAATATTTTAAGTCAAGATTAGAGTTAAGATGGTTTCTCCAAATTACATAGATGTAGCAGTTAGACAATTTTGCTGGGTTTTGAAAAAAATAATACCATTCTTTATAAGCAATAATAAGAATGGTTATACGTTTTATTTTTTTACTTATTCAACTTACAATGTATTCACACTTAATCTTCAAATTTCAAGAGGGAAGTAAGTTTTCGAAAGGGTTAAAGTGTATAAGTTTCACGGAAGTATGATTCAATAGATGTTCCGGATGCATCATCATTAAAGTATGTTCGAAAGGATGAATGGGAACAATGTTATCGGTGATTTACATATTCTAATATATAATTCATAATATTAAAACGTACGCGAACATATTAAATTACTAGAAAAAACTATTCTGACCAAAAATACGTGAGTGAAACCGTTTTTTCTATTAATATAATTCATATTATATTGGCTGCCTCGGTGGCGTAGTTGTATTACAGTACGACTGCAAAGCTGAGGTCTCGGGTTCGATCCCCGGGTCGGGCAAAGTGATATTGAGTTTTTCTATTCAGTATCAGCTCGGAGTCTGGAATTTGTGCCCAATATGGCGATAGGCTCGCCCCCTATCACATCATGGGACGGAATAATGGCCTCTGCCTACCCCTTCTAGCGTGACCCTAACAAGCGTGAGTGTGTGTTTATTTTTATAATTCATAATTGACAATATCGATATTTTTATAATCTCTGCAATTACTTAGCAAGAACGTAAAGTTTCCATTTGCAATTTGCCAGTCATGCATTTCTTATCTATTCGTTATGAAATAGGGGTTAGAAAATCAAATTAACTGAAGAACCCCTACCCAAATATAAGAAACATTAATTGCTTTCTGTAATCCTCTTATCACTCCTTCGCAAATACCTTTACAAAAAGCCTTAGGTTAATCACAATATTGTCTTACATTATCCGTGATTCCTTAATAGCAAAACTTATCAAAATTAATTCAGTACTCGATAATAGCTTCATGTCGGTGTTTTTGATGGAATCGTTCAATATACGTAATTGTGGGTCTTGTGACCGCTGGGACAAGATACAAGCGTGGGCGGTGAAAGTGACAAAGCAATACACACGATGTTGATATTTTATGATAAGACATGACGTAGTAGCTGATGCAAGAAATTTTATGGAATTCTTGTTCAGGTTGAAGGTAAAACTGGAATTAAACTTGATTGTGCTTATGAGTTAGCGTAAGTCATTCTGGTTGTTGGGAAACTTAAACTGTAGATGCACTGGAATTTGGATTTATTGTGACCACTTCGGTGGTGTAGTTATATTGCGTGTGCGGTACGATTTCGCTCCAAGGTCTCAGGTTCGAACCAGGGTGGGCAAAGTGGTATTGGGTTTTTATAACCAGTAACAGCCCGGATTCTGAAATTTGTGCCCGATATGGCGATAGGATCGCCTCCTATCACATTGTGGAATGAGACACACTTGGCAAAAAGTAGGTTGGCTGCAACCTCTGTCTACCTTTTCGGGGATAAAGGCGTGATGTGTGCGTATCGTGTTACAAACTAACATTATTTTGTATTAGCATATTTTACGTATCATCAAAAAGGCTCTAATCGGAAAAAAAAAATATTTTCAGACTTATAAACAGAAAAAATTACGCAATATTTTGAAACACAGTTTTTCGGGGAATTATTGCTTGTAGTCTATGACTCGTCCCATCCCCTTCTCAACCTTTTTACACTACGCAAGTGTTTTTAATGAATAGGTATAATAATAACTCGGAGGCTGTATTTTTACCATAAAACTGTTGATGTCTTATTACCGACGTACATCAGCGGGTTATCTTGATTATTCATGATATATATTCAGTGTTTAAATTTATGACCTGTTATTTTTAGCTCGAGCAACACCGGTGACAGATAACTTGGATTCAAAAACTACCCTACTATGTTATTTATATGATGAGTGTTTAAATTAACTGCATGCATCCTACTAATATTATAAAGGCGAAAGTTTGTAAGAATGTCTGGATGTTTGGATGTATGGATGTTTGTTCCTCTTTCACGCAAAAACTACTGAACGTATTTCGATGAAATTTGGCACACGGGTACATCATGTCCTGGATTAACACATAGGCTACTTTTTATTCCGGGAAAACGTAAAGCGGAACTTTTATCCCGGAAAAACTTTTTAACGCGGGCGGAGCCGCGGGCAAAAGCTAGTACTAAATAATTATTTCAAGTAATTAATTGATGCGTTATAATACGGTCTATTTATTTTCACATAAATACACAAATTTGTTGTATTACATAATTTGGAAAAGCGAAATAAATAAAATAATTGTCAAAAAAGTATACAACCATACTGAAAAAAAAACTACTTTAGCAATGAATCTATATGTCGTAATATTATGATATTTGCATACAAACTGATTATATCATCGCTCCGTGTAATCGTATAATAAAAATAGATTTAAAAACAAGTAAAGCACCTGTATGTAGATTATTCTCGAACATTTTTTACATCCACATCAATATATCAATAAATTGTTGGTTCTTTTGTGTTCGAGCGTGTTTACATTTTTATTGATAAACACAATACAATAAAAACTCATGATCGATTGAGTTCACTTCCAAAGCCCAAAGCAGGGTTTAGAGAACACGGCTTAATATTGGGCGTTCAGAATTTCGTATATAAATTACTTCCCGATTAAAGTAAGGCGTTATTAGTCGCTTACGGTTAGAACTGTGAAAAATGATCGGCAACAGTTTTTTATAATTGATGATAATTATAACCTTTTTGGAAATTAGTAACGCATATTTCATACGGAAAGTAACGCAATAATGACGTGCGTTAAGGAATTTTTAAATGATTTTTTATCGATTACTATAATAATTAGTTAGTAGTAATTTGATAATAAAAGTGACTATTTTTACATAAACAGATATAATTGCCACTTAGGGTCATAAAATCGTTATTAATGTATTTATGCCGCACTGAGAATGCACAGCGGGATTTTAATATAATTTTAATAAATTAATATACGTATGTACGCTAGTACTAAGTACCATATACGTATCCCTTGGTCGTGTAAAGATGCGTGTATCAATAATTTATTAATATGATGCCCCTATATTTAAAAATATTTAGAGTATTTAAAAAAATCGAACCAAATGATTTTAAAGTGATATTGAGTTTTTCTATTCAGTATCAGCTCGGAGTCTGGAATTTGTGCCCGATATGGCGTATGGCTCGCCCCCTATCACATCATAGGACAGAATAACGGCGAAAAGTGGGTGCACTAGTTGCGCCTATACCTACCCCTTCGGATAAAAGGCGTGAGTGTATATGTATGTATATGCAAATGATTTTAGTTAAGTGTCGATGTGGAAATATTGTGCAACGATTTAATATTATACTGGAAAATTGTGTACTGATATAAATTTATGTTTGAACTTTGAAGTACAGCTTTTTTCGAAAAGCCAATTTTATGTGCTGTCAATCACATAAGTAGCGGAATCGATTCAAATAGCTATTTATATAGCTGACTGTGCATACTACTTCTAATGTCCCGCCCTGGCATTATAAGCACATTAATATAAAATCAATTGAAATTCAAAAGACAACGTGTTTAAGTGAAAAACTACAGGTCAATAAATATGCCTTGTATCGAATAAATACAATAAAATACGACAATAAACGGTTTTATGAGGTAACGTGCCGTACATAAATTCTAATACCGAATACGCTTCGTGTTGGGTCCCGAGCGAATTGCTTCTTTTTTTGCAAACAGTACGGAAAATTCGCGCATATAAATTTTTCAAGTACGTGAGTCTATTGCTTGCCCATAGACCCAATATCATTTGTCTGTGCCTGCATAGAATACATGTCCCCAAACACGGGTATAACTTGAGTAGATCAAAAACATTTTACGGTTATTAAACCCCACGATTGACAACCGGGAAGGCATTCTCATCGTTCCCAATATTTTTATTGCGTGTAAACCCGTCGGCGCTTTTTTATATCATCTCTTTCAAGTGACATAAATTCTAATACAAAGTCCATTTGTGTATCTCGGACGTCTTAAAAGGTATGGGGATAATCGTTTTTCTGCTTTTTACAAGGAACTCATTTCAATTATCGGTCGATTTGATGGGTATAAAACGCGATGGTATGTGTCGTGAGGACGGCGCCCAGCCGCGGCCGGTAGGACGTCCCCTGTGTTCTTTTCCATTTTTAATTTTCGAAGACGCTAATTTAATTATGGAACCTTACTTTTTTATTTTTTGATATCTCACGCAGCTGTATCCTGCCAGTGTTCAATAATTTCATATGTTACAAGACTACCAGACTAGCCGTTTTGGTATCATATGAGCGACATTATCCGCTTTCATAGTTCATAAATTAAAAACATCTATTTCATGTGTCGATATTTATGACTACTGCGTTCAAGGATGACAATTATGAGTGTTCATTTATTGAATCCGTCACCATGTCCATACACAAACTGAACACATAAAAGAAGTAATGTATTTTTATAGTCTAAGCGTAGGTGTACAGGAATAGATAATGTTAAGATAGTGAGATTATATGAATATTTTACTGATGGAGAAATAAGTTTTATTTTATACGATCTTAAAATAATTACGGATGTGTAACTTTTATTTAATTTATTCCGGATATTTTGTATGCCCATGTAGGTTTATATGTTTAATACTAGTTGTTGCTTACGGCTTCGCCCGCGTGAGTAGCCTTTCCCGCTACAAAATTCCCAAAGTAGCCAGTGCCAGCGATTTAAAAAATCTGGTCACAAATGTCCATTATATTCCATGGGAGCAAATAACCGGGATAAAAGTAGCCTATGTGTTAATCCAGGACATGGTCTACCCGTGTGTCAATTTTCATCTAAATCCGGACATTATCAAAAACTTTCGCATTTATAATATTAGTAAGATAAGTTTAAATATTAGGTTAATAGTTCACTTTAGAAAGAACTTGTAATTAGACCATCATTTAAAAGATATTATTTTAACAAACAAATAATATATAATTTTAAACTATATTTTATAATTTAATAAGGAGTAATTTATTTTAAGGGCTATCTCACACATTCATTAAGGGCGCCGTAGGGCTGTCACACACTGAATGTCAGACTAATAGTCAGCACAAAGAGGCGACTTATAGAAATGGAGTAAGTGCGCAGTTTAAGAAACATTTTTATTACATTTTATATGTATCTTGATATGATTTAGGTGACACCTCGTGTTTTATATTATAGAGATAGTGCGTTTTGACGTGCATTGGAGAATAATTTATGCTTGTAGAAACAGGTGCAAAAAAGATGTATGGGACATGTTAAAATGAAATATGAATTAGTTATTTTATTAATAATATTCATAGCAATATTTATGTGAGTGTAATTGTTATGCTTACAAACTGACATCAGATTAATTGAACTGAACATTAAAAAATGAATCAGTGCATTATTTTTTTTTTTGTGTTTATTTACGTGACTCTCTCTGGTCGGCCCTTCATGTCTGAGGATCGTGGTCGGCATCAGGCTTGCATCTGGAGCGGATGATCTGCCTCCATCGGTTTCTGTCCAGCGCGTCTCTTACGGCTGTGTGGAATTTAGTGGATGATGAGTCCTTCACTTGGTCAGTCCATCTTGTTGATGAACGACCGCGCGATCTCTTGCCTTCGGTGTTCCCCACCACAGTCAAATTTTCCAAATTTTCATCGCTTCTGCGCATTACGTGACAGGACGATAAAATACGCGCGACACTTCAAATTGATACAATCTTTACAATATAATCGGCAAAAAAATATTCGAACCTTATAACTGCCAATTTAAGACGTCTGACTATACGAAATAGATCACGCGCACATTCGATATATCACTAACACATTTTCAAATTAAGCCCGACCAGCATGCCACCAAAAGACAGATGGCCCTCAGCTATAATGTAACAAGGTGGCAAAAGCAATTCATCAACGGCTTGTCAATTATTTATTCTGGTAGCAAACGTGGCCATCTCGGGCGCCTGTTCGATTTAATTAAAATTTATTTGACACAAACCACGGTGGCCACTCTAGCTCCTCACGGAGAACTATGAGCTCTTAAAGGGTTGGTAGTAATCTCGGACTCCTAATGCATTTCTTAATAACTACCGCAAAGTATTAAATACTATCGACCTTATTCATAAAATTGTATAACCTTATTTTAGTTATAGAATGTTTTGTCTTCTTTCTTCAAATTGAATGTTAAAGTCGTTCGAAGAAGACAAAACATTCGATAACTAAAATAGGTTTATACACTGTTTATGAATAAGGCCGTTTGTGTAAGAAAAGAAGTGTAGTATTGATTATAATAAAAAAAATTGGACTTAAATGTAGTTAAGAAAAGTAATAGGGTATGATATCACCTATTTCGATTATCACCTACTTGATGTTGCAACTAGAGAAGTCCCCAATCAGCTATTATTACAGTACTTAGTTGAGACTTGAGAAACACATTAGTAGGGGTATCCAATGCTCTAAAAATGGATTAAACATAGTCAAACATTGGGTAACTTTTCGAAAGTGAAATTGAATGTCAGTTTAATCAGTGATTGATGGCTAACGGCGATAGCTGCTTATTTGCTCTTTTAATCTATAAATATTTACAATCAACTTATTAAATTATTCATGCTTATTAGATAGAAAGTATGTTGAGAATTATATTGTATCTATAATAAAATTAAGCGCGTTTGAACTCTTTATAAACGTGTACCAGCTGGATTTTAAACTAAAACTCGTTTAATATTTACTTGTATTTTAACAAATATTTAATATTTATTCCATAAAAACAATGATAATAAATTCAAAACTTCAAACGTAATTCTACAAATTTTCTGAAATAAACCAATTACGTGGTGTACAAACATTTAATCATAAAACGTGTTCGTAACGATGAAACTAAAAGTGAAATAAACTGTTCATTTTGAGCTAAAGCAAAGCTTCATTAAACTAATAACATATACTATATTACACTATATTCTGACACTTTCATAACCACTACATAATATTATGGTAGTTTCAACACCGCGAGTCAAGGTGTAAAATTAATAGTGCTGGCCGATATAAATGGGTTAGACGATTAAATATCTTTTATAATTGTTATTGTGACAGGTAAATAACCGTTACTAAAATACCGGTATTTTACGTTAGTTTAATTTTGAAAATGTTTTGATATGGTGTCGGAAATGGTTCATTATGGAACGCTTGTTAATTTTTCATCTTTAACGGTTATTTATAGTAAATTATACGTTACATTTATAATGAAAGTGACATTCTGTATACTTAACCTAACGTGTTAGTGATTGCTATTTATTGGTCTATATTTTTATAATTTGATAGATAAGACATTATTTTAAAACTGAAATGCGTTTTGATATTCGTTTTGTATAACTGCTTCCTATATTATCTTATAAATATACACATAAAATCACCAAGATTTAAGAAGAAGATCCTTTTTCAAGATTAGGCAGAAGTGTAACACATCTACATTTCGCCAGCATTTTGCCCAAAGCAAAATGAAAACGACGTATCTACTCAACACAAGTGTCTCGCTACCGGTAGATACTTCGAAAACAAGTGCAATAATCATTTAGAAACCAACAGTTTTATAGTTACGCGCGTTTACCGATATTTATAGCCATAAAACCATCTCACGGTTTGTTAATTTAAATTAACCAGCGTGTAATTATAACATTCGCCGTAATACGCGGCCGCGCCACTCACTATGATTTAAACGTCAGTGTGGAATGGGTTTTGTTTACTATAAACGAACGAGTAGTAAATGAATTGAGTATTGTAATCATGGTAGGGGTTGGCTAAATACAAGTATTTCGTAAAATGAAAAAAAAATACCGCTGTTGCGAATTTCCAGTTGTTTTCTGCTTCTATTCTTGAGGATATTTTTATTTTATTTTATTTAAACTCTTTATTGGACTTCTTCTTAGTCGATTCTTCAAAGCTGAGGGTCGTGAGTATTATTAACAACTCCCGCCACTAGTGCTCTCCAGGCCGCTCTGTTCTCCGCGTGGCGCATGGCTGCTGGGATGTTCAATCGGGTGCGTTCCCTGATAGTGTCCGTCCATCGGACAGGTGCTCTTCCTCTGTTCCGTTTCCCGTTCATGCGGCCAACTAGTATAAGGGTTTCTTAGTTATCGGGCTTCCGGCGTGCCACATGACCGAAGAAAGTGAGCTCTCTCTGAATACAAATAGTGGAAAGGTGGGTCTCAATCTTTAGCTCATCCAGTTTGATGCGTTAGTGCGACGTGCAGTCCAAGAATACCCAACATTTTGCGCCAGCACCACATTTTGAACGCATCAATCCCGTTTTAGGTGCGAGCTTTAAGGCTCAACGTTTTCGAGGCGTACAAGAAGATGGAGAATATTAGGCTGCGCATGACACGCACTTTACTTTATTGTACATCAAAGCATAAAAGAAAGATAATTTATACATATAGGTACAGTAGAGACTACACTTAACAAGAAGTACAAATGGCGGTCTTATCGCAATCGGCGATATCTTCCAGACAACCCTTATTATCGATATTGTTGATTATCGTTATTTTACGTACGATTACAATTACACTTTCTGTATCTCAAATTAAAACACAAAATTGCTGGCACACAGCTTCCTGTCACAGTCGATATATTATCTATATCTAACCAAGAAATATTAATTACTAGCTTTTGCTCGCGGCTCCGCCCGCGTTAGATAGCTTTTCCGGTATAAAAGTCCCGGTTTATATTTTTCCGGGATATGAAGTAGCCTAGGTCCTTCCTAGGGTCTTAAACTATCTCCCTACCAAAACTCATCGAAATCAGTCAGTGGTTTAGCCGTAACGACTCGCGAGAAAAAAAATCCGGGATAAAAGTCCCGCTTTATATTTTCCCGGGATAAAAAGTAGCCTGTGTGTTAATCCAGGATATGATCTACCCGTGTGCCAAATTTCATCGAAATCCGTTCAGTAGTTTTTACATGATAGAGTAACAAACATCCATACATTCTTACAAACTTTCGCGTTTATAATATTAGTAGGATAGTAGAATTATTTTAAAGTTTTATCTTAAGATACTTTTACCCTAGCCTCTCTCTAGTACGTTATTCATGATAGTATTGTTAGTAGTATGTAGCCCTTCTTTTATAAACAAAATGAGATGTTTAGCAGTGAAAGCAACGTTTTCAATGGACAGGAGTCTTTAAGATGTTATTTAAAAAGTGCCCCGATAACGTAGGAACTCGGGTATGTAAGAATCCGTTTGGATAGGTACTATTACATTGTCTATTTCTACCAAGCAGTGACACGTAAGCATTTTTTTTCTGTTTGAAATTATCAAAGCTTGTGTAATTTATAAGCATTAATTAAAGTCTAATGCTTCAAGATGACGAACGCAACTCTATGTCATGCACTAACCAGAGTTTATAATTTAAATATGTTCGTGATATAATTGATTGTCTCGAGTGGAGACCATGTACCGACGAGCGCAGCGTTCGATGTCTTCCTACAAGGTGGAGAGAAGACTTCATAAAGGCTGCAGGAACGAACTTGATGCAGACCGTTTTTGACAGGTCCATCTGGAAATCTTTAGGGGGCAGTAGACGTAGCGTGGCTGATGATGATGATAATTGATTGATTGATTGATGATGAATATTGATAATTGATTAATGAAAAATAGTAAATTCTCATTATGCTTCTTTATTCTATTACTAGCTTTTGCCCGCGGCTCCGCCCGCGTTAAAAAGTTTTTCCGGGATAAGTCCCGCTTTATATTTTCCCGGGATAAAAAGTAAGTTATGTGTTAATCCAGACCATGATTTACTCGTGTGCCAAATTTCATCGAAATCCGTTCAGTAGTTTTTGCGTGAAAGAGGAACAAACATCCATACATCCAAACATCCATACATTCTTACAAACTTTCGCCTTTATAATATTAGTAGTATTTTTGAACAAACGAGGCGCTGTTAGGATCATTACCAAGCCTTGTATGTTTAAAAACACTTCAATGTTCATGCATAAAGAGCGTGTATGGACTATTATTTAATGAGTATAAAAATTCATATTAAGTCGGTAACGGGGCGTCTAGTGTACTTATTAGCATTCCTCACACCTGCCGGCGCAATATTTACTTAACCTTTCTACTTAAATTGTTCATTTAATTTGAATATCGTATAATTAGTCTCACCCGGTGTCATAGTTTTAGGATTTACTTTGGAGAGTCCAATGAAACCAATTGTGTTCAATTCTACTTCTTTATGTGATGCATAGTTTTATATTATTGTATTTATTACATACACTAAGAAAAAAAGGTGTTAATTTTTATGGAGGATCTTCTTCTAAAGGAGCCAACGACAAGGGCTGCATACTTAAAAAATGTGCCCTGAGCTCTACATTGACGGTGGAATATGCAACAATTGGGCTGATAAAAGGAAAAAATTATATACCGCAACTCTAAACTAAATATGGGTAACAAGAAACAATTAATTTATCAACTATAGTGGAAAAGCCGCGGAAAAATAAACGTACGTAACATGCAGAGGCTATGACCTTTTTCCTATAGCACAAGTTTCCACGTTATCTAGCCTCAAGATCTGAAACGGTTATCGGTATTCGTAATCATCTAGGCTTTACATAACTCGAAGTTCAGGCTATCGACAGGCATATGTGAGGTCAAACGAAATTTCATTTTCCATTTAACTACTGCGCAATAACGAAGCATAATCACTTGGTGCGATGTTCTTATTGGATTTACGTTGTGTTTTTAGGTTCGGAATTTAAATTATTTTATGAACAAACGGATCGTGCGAAAAGTGAAAGCAAAGATGTTAATTTAGTTAGTATGATCTGTGCGACAAAAGTGTAATTTTATCATGGTATCGTATACAAAACAAACTAGAGAGAAGATAAACCGTTTCTCAGTGAAAATACATCAGATCCTTTTAAGAATTTATTATTATTTATAACACTGCTATAATTGCTTGAAATAGGATCTTGGATGTGTCACTCACATAATGTGTTTTACAGTACAGGATCATGACTAAGTGACATTAATGACTAAATTAAGGGTGACTTATCGGATAGAATCCCTACAGTCGTATGTTCCCTTTTCAAAAGAAGCCTTTTAAGCATTTACACGCATAAAGACATGCACTTGCGTGTTCTCCGACCATTTAAATAATTATCGGAATCAATCGGCAACATTAAAGTACGTAAGTGAGACTAAACGAGAAATACAGAAAAATCCATGTTGTATCTTATTTAAACCTGAACCGCTAGTAAGTAACCAATTAGCGAGTTGAATGTCTCAATGATGTTGTAAGGAAACGATTTTATTTTATGCGGACTGTCATCATAATGGGCTGTTAAATTTTATACGCGCAAGTTACGTCTTTTTAATTAGAAAAAGATTTTAACATAAGATCTCACATTTACAACAATATTCCTCGTAATATAATGATTGAAAGCATTTTGGACTTATTTAACCGGTCAAGCCCCGCTTATATATAGATGTATGCGGAAACCCTATATACTAGGACGCCCGCATCCGTCGCGGGGCTTGACGAGTTAAATAAAATTTTCCTTTTCGAAATGCATCTAATGATTTAACCATATAAACATATGCTTACCATGGTATATAAGAAGTGTTTTATAAATAGCTTAACTAACATGAATAAAATACAGGTTTGGTACATATCTACTACATTCCTTACTACGCCATTGGTGGACCGTTCATCGGTAGTCAATTTGTAATCGACATGTCTCCGACGATGCAAAAGTGTCGCTTTTAATGATAATAAAATACTTGGTTTATATCTCTGATGCCTACAATTAAAAACGTAATGGCGAGCTTGTAAAAAGTTTACAACAACCGAGAATTTTTATATCCAAAAAGATTTTATCATGCGGGTCATAATATTTTATCAGATCGGCAAAGGGACTTTACGTTAAATAAGCGAATCGATGTTTTCGTTCGATATTTTCACAAATTAATATTAATATTTAGTGGAAGGAGCAATAAATTACTATTTTTAAAACTTGTATGTTTTGGAAATAGATTAGACTTTAGCAGGTCTATGAATGAAATCTCTAAAATTAAACAATTTATTTCTTAGTAGCCGGACGTACCATGAGATGTCACCTCTGTTATTCAACAGTCAGTGTGTAGATTTTTTGCTAAAGATATTCTCAGCATTGATTTAAATAAAATAATGTACAGAATATTAACCGGAAAAAAATCTAAAAGTCAAGTCTTAAATTACAATGTTACAAAATTACAACGTAAACATTAATTAAAGACCTCGAATTCTGCTAATTATATCGGTGATTAAAATCACAATTAATAAGGTATCCACCTTTATATCACAACAATGTTTCTGTCGTCATTTTTTGTAAAGGAACCGTGAAGTACTTAATGTCGTAGCGTGACGAACAACTCATATTTTACTATATGTAATGATCTTGATTACTACTGAAATGTCAAGATATCAAGTAGATGACGAAAATTGCAATACAATCTATATTCATGTATTTATTCTTTTAATTTTTTTTTATCGTAACTTTTGAATCACAATCAGAATTTTAAGGGTCAGTATGTGCTTAAATAGTAAAACAATATTGTTAGTAACCGAATTCTTTTATGTTAATTTTAACTCATTTATATCAAGGCACCATACAGACGTTGGTATAACGCTTAAACAACTACAGCAACGTCAGTTTTACAGTGTTTCCCGGCAACAAGTGTACGCGATGCCTTAAAAATTGGTTTAGATGGACTGTATCCACACCATGCGCTGTGAGCTGTGACCCTTTAACACCATTCTGAAATACCTAATCGTAAAAGATTTTCTTAATCTTACGCCATCAAATCCCCCAGCAATAAGTAAAACCTTTCACTGGTTTAATTGAATAAGCGACTATTAAAACGCTATGAATTTCTCCCAATGACACCCTATTTATTGGTGTGCCCATTAGACTGTTCCATTAAGGACGCTATGGTGGCCGGGAATTGAATTAATGTTGAGTCGATTACGCCCAGCAATCAAACCTGCCTGTGATTTAAACAGTTATGTAATGCTCTACTTTGCTATATTAATATTGAAAAGATATTTATAGGTACTGGTGACTCGCCCCGGCTTCGCACGAGTAGCACTAATAATAATCTATAGACGACTTCTGGTGGTTCGATTGCTACCAATCTTCACAGGATCCCACGCTGGGCTAATCTAAAGAATACTTAAATTTTTATTATATTGCTCAAGCCGTTTTCGAGGCCACAGGAAACTTACATCACCATTTATTTTTATATATAGATAAATAGATGTAGCAAATGGAAAAGGAATTTACGTTATATCTATCTTTTCATTATCTGTTGCGAGGGGTATAAATCAATTAAACAATAGCGACATAACTCGAAACACCCTGTTACAAAATTTTGCATGAGTAAATTCATCACTGTGGCATGTTAAGTATCATAGCGATTAGTAATTATTATGATTCATTGACTACCTAACAAACCGCAACAAGGTTTTCACACTCTCCCTTGGTAGCGGAAATTTAAGAAACGATGTTCAGAAACGATGTCCAAAGAGTTCCTATAAGACATTAATATCTACCATTTCCACACCAAGAAATCCAAAATAATGATACCAGACCTTGTTTGTTTGTTACTTATTAACATGATGTCTATCGACATTAACTGAACTCTCATAACATTGATACAGTCGATTATTTGACTCGATCGTAACTCAAAAACGTCTGTTAGCATACGAGTTACACAATCATGAAATCATCGTATTAAAAAGCATGTTACCATCAGAAGCATATTAGTAGCTCGATGGGCGGCTGACGGCCCAACAAATGATCACACTAATGAAGAAACATGAGCTGTGATTATGGCGGCATTAATAAAATCATTTATAGTTCAACTCGCAACCGATTCACTTGACCCTTTGTTGTATTATTTGTAAAAGGTTCGTTTCTTAGTTTCTGCAGTTCTAGTTGATAGTCAAAGTAAAGTTGATGTTATATCAACAGAAGCCAACTATCAAGATTTCGTTAATGTACTATTTAGAAGTACAGTAATTCCGCCCCGTGGTTGATGTACATCCTTACTTTCTTTTCGATCCTCTCTTCCTTCCTGATTCGCCTATGAAAAGAATTGCATTGCTTATGGCCCTCAACCATAATTCCTATGACCGTATGGTATTTATGGGCTTTGTAAAAACTTGCTGAAATGACATAAATTAGCAGCTGATCATAATAATTTATTCAGTAATTACTTAAGTCTTTTAATTCTTCCTCACTACTAGATGCAATTGAAGCCAATTCACAGAATCAGAACAAAAAGGCATGTCTACCTCGAAGGTCAATCTTTCATAATCACAATCGAATCATGTCAAAACATTCGAAACAAAGCATCAATACAAACATGAGAGGAACGATGCGGATGTGGTCATTCAATATCAAAATTGATATACAGTAATGACGCCTCAAATAAATGATTATGAAACTAATATTCAATTTCCGACGTACCATCTTAAACAGTCACGAATTGATAGACAACACTCATTAGCATTGTTTATTTTCTATAGTTAGGCTCCTATCCGATGGGTTGGTACCGAAAATAAGGTACACGACTGGAGAGCGGCTGTGCATATGGTGGAGTGCCATAGTGGTGGCACATTTCTACAATATACTTAATGGAGTCTTAATATACTGTTGGCATTGCAAGATGCTGCATCCCTCAACAGTCGCTAGAATGATAAACTGTCAGACCTCGGTATGCAACTCATGAGGACAAGTCATTTTAGTAGATTTTATCATGTGTACGCTGGTAACAATCCAGCTAGTACAAAATGTATGAGGTACCTCCTCCCTAACTCGTCAAGTGTCAATTTTCAATTAGATTTCCTGGGGTCCATTTTAGTTTTACCAAAGCGCCAAACAATACAAATCTTTGTGTAGTGTGTACGAATTTGTGTTGCTACCTGAACGTCTGGGAGCTAAATTGGACATTCGCAACCCTGACAAGTAAAATTAATGGATTTATTGATGATGAGCATATTCCGTAGAATTGGAATAGCCCACGGCAACAGTCGTTAGCAATGTCAGAAACTCAGTAGATGACAGCCGGGGTGAATCAACGGCCAGTTCGCCGTTTTTATGTTTCGAAATATGTTGGAACTAATGTATGCTTAGTGCCCTCCGAAAGAACTAATGAAGAGACGGTAATATCTTCAGTGAAAGGATGGGTATTAATTATATCATCATTGATCAATGTATTAGTTGATCCCCAAATTGAACCCGATAAAAAGATATTTAGACGGGTGATTAAGTTTATTGGTTGCTACTCAAGTTCTAGAGGTAGTTCTCAGGAGGCTTCGAGTTGATTTTGTCAATCTTTGCATTTGAGTAAATGTTAGACCAAGTTAAATTCTTTGTACAGATGTGAAACATCATGGACGTACGGCACGATATGTTTTTGAAATAAAACTTCATATAAAATATAATTTAGATATCATACCTTACGTTTGACATTAAGCGGGCAGTTAGCAACTCTTTGACGGCGCATATAAAATGCGATTTTATAGCGCAATACAATGGGCGCCCGGCTCTCTGTCATCGTGAAAGGGACCCTTGCATCTGCCTTTTCACAAGCGTCTTTAAGTACGATATATGAGCAGACAATAATATAAGTTAAGATGTTATTATTAACATAACTTTCACAATAAATCATGTTTATTCTTTTCGCGAAACAGGGTTTATGGGTGTCTGAGCCATTTAAAGGTATCGCGTGATGAAAGCATTTTCGATTTTACAATAAAAATATTCTCGTGTTGCATACACATGATAAATATATCTCGTATTTTTTATTATTATTCTTAGCCGGCTCATAGTGGGTGGGCAGGCACTTAATTCTAAAAACCAGTAACATCTAATACCGTAAAGGTGTTACAAAGACTCGTCAACATTTAAACTAGCGTTTCTAAGATGCTTTTATCTGTCACTTCCACATTCCGACGCTAAATGGGAAAGCATAATATCTGGGTGTATCATTCATCTCGCTTTGACTGGTTTATAACGTTATATTTTTATTTAAAAATATTTGTATATTAATAAGTTTTATGTTGTTGTGATAAGCTTGTATTGCTTGAAGTTACAAGTTTTTGACTCGATTCTCAGTGTTTAAACATTAATTGCTATCTTTTTGTCGCCTGATTGACCTTGTCGCTGTGTAGTTCAGCTGTAAACCTCAAAATTCTGGATTGGGTACTCAGGTCGGGTAGAATAATTTCATAGAATTTTGGTTTCAAAAATATACACCTGTTGTCAGGGTTTGGAATTTGTGTAACAGGCTCAGCTCCTTTACATCATGGGAAGATTATAAGCCCACAAATTGAGAGTACACTACGAGTATACAATTTATATTGATATAAATGGAATTGCTTTTAAAAAGGACGCATCACACACATCTTGTTTAAAGTGTGTATTCAATGCACTACTGTCTATTTCTTTGATCAAGGCGCGACAATATAAAGTTTCATGATAACACATTATTGACAATATTCCAAGTGTCATTTAATCTTCGGACGTGACTTCTAACGGAATGTACATTGTACACATCAATTGTACATTGCCGAAACACAAAAGTCCCTTGTAAAATACCAACAAGCGCCAATGCAAATAGTCGGAAGTCTTTACAATCGTTTTCTTAATGTCTACAATGTACGTGACAATCGATGAGTTTGCCGCTACACTGCTTAAGTGTGTCCCTGACACGAATAGCGGTGTTCACAATGGCAATTTGTCTGTAAAGCTCGGATGTTCTCGGTTAATACTACCCTGTTAATGGTTGTAGGAAATTAACACTGCTTTTGCGAGCCTCTATTATCCTTTATGTCTTCATTTCGGCCCCGTTAAACAGATTTTGACGTGTGTTTCATACTCGGTAGGGTTTTAATCTTTTTCGGGATAGGGGAAATTATTTAACGATTTATGGTACGTAAAATTGAGTCATACAGAATTGAGGAAATTATTTCAGCTGTGCGAGTTGTTTTTTGTTATAGCAATATAGAAAAGTGTATAAAATATCAAATTTTGGCTTCACGTATAAAACATCGTTTATTTAGCAGTTATAGCATGAACAAGTAATCAATTTTAACATTGTATATTATAGAAATACATATTTTTTTTGTTTGTTTCTTACAAGTGAGGCTGTCGAAGTATGGGGTCCAACCTCTTTAAATACCTATAATTAGTGGCTAGTATATAAGTGCCATCACAATGCATGGGCCATAAACCGTCGGCCACCAAAGAAGGCGGCGCGACACCGTCCACTAACAGCACTAAATCTCCATTCTACTTCTGTTTTTATTACTTGTGAAACTTTATTGCTATTTGAAGTTTTCAGACCTGCAGTTCCAGGTAAGGTAGTCTTTAATGTTTTATACGTTTTATGCCGTCGTCACATTTACATTGTAAAACAAGACGTTCGAAGTAAATTATCGCGTATTAATGTTTCATAATTGTTCTAGTTACCTCGCGTGCATAACTCATACTAGAAGACACGATGCTCCCTAATGATGTAGTCATCGTTATCTTAATTAAATCTTAATGGAAACCATGAATTCATAAAATAATTGTGATGTTTTACATATTGAAATTAATTGTTCGTTGTGGACAACGCCAGACGTGGGAGGGTAGTGCAACGAAATGTCACTTGGCAACTTGTACAACAATATTTATTCAATGGTGCACCGTTGAAAGATGGACACTCGAAACTCTTGTGCAGGAAGTTAAGGACATTCACTTCTTAGATACACAGTTGTTGAGTGTGTTAATATTTCCTCTATTCGTACGGCGGCTTGTGGAACCGAAAAATAAGGAATCGTCATCGTGTTAACCGTGTCAAATATTGAATGCTATTGTATTTCACACATTGTCTTTTATTACCGGTAACGAAATAATGAAGAAATAAAAATAGCTTTACAGTATTTACTTCTAGGAGAATTGTTACGTGTTTTTGTATGTTCATAGTTTAGCAGATTTATGCTATTTTCGCGACATCTTACTCGTAGCTGTAAAAGCGTACTATGTTTTACCAAATTTCTATGCGGGATTTAGATTTTGACAGCCGATTGTTGGTTGCACTCACGGTGATCAATTAATTGAAAGAAAAACTTTGACAAATGGCATACGCGGCGATACTAAAGCTGTGGCGGTGGAGCAAGCGAGGAAAAAACTTGATACAGTTGGAAGTATGATTGATGGTTGTTGCGTACACTTGGCAAGGACGGCATAATTGAATTACTACGCCAAACTTGCGTTGCGTCTGACGTGTGTCAATAAGGCCTTAAACGTACAAGATTAGAGTTCATATTTGTGTGTTTAAATTGTTAGGTGAATTTTGCACGGTTCGGAAGTCCAAGAAAGGCGAGCGATGGCGGGATTCCATCAGATCGTTAATTTGCCTCGCATCAGCATCAGCTTGCGATATGCAAACGCACCGAGATACCGTCGGGCAGTTTGCAACTGACGATTTTAGCTTGGTACCTACGATATAGTTGTCTACATATTTATTACTTCGACTTTGTGATGTATTTAACTGTGCAAAAAGTAACAGGATTTGTCAAGCTGAGTTAATTGAATCAGACTGTACCAGGCACTGCGTCTGCGTAGCTTTTTGTAGATTTTTAGAAATTTGTATATCCTACGTGTCTCGAATTTCGCTCTGTACCGAAATCCGTTTACATCGTTACACGTGATGTGTGAGAGATTTGCAGATTTTTGATTAATGGAACGCATATTATGATAGTATATTTATTATAATTTGATATTTGTACAAAACAATAACTGAATATAGGTAATTGTTAATGACGTTGTCATTCTAATATACGGATCATCTAGTACCGCTAAAAAATCGTATTTTTAATCATTTGCTCAGTCAACTCAGTACAAAATATCACCTGATTTTATCTATATCTATAATTATATTAATGCAATGCAATCAGCTCTATATTATATACTGCCCACTGCTGAGCACGGGCCTCCCCTACTACTGTTAAAATAAACGATAATTATTGATAAGCAATAACACGTAACTTCGAAAAGTCAGATGTGTGTACCTTGGGTTTTGAACCACCGGCCATTGCCTCGGCAGACCGTTCCATTCCCAACTAGGCTATCGTCCACTTCTAATAATTATATCAATACGTAAAGGAAAACTTTGTACCCCTTTCACTTGAATTTAATTAAGAACTAATGATCTCGAGGCTGGAAGCTACGATATCTAGAGTAATAGAGAAGAAAGGTATTTATGATATACTGCAAATAAAAAGAAACACTAAATAGTAGGTACACATGCTCAAGTCTTTTATCCCCAAAGGGTAGGCAGAGGTGCAACTATTGCATCGACTTTTCGCCGTGTGTATTCCGTCTCATGATATAATGAGCGAGCCTTTCTAAATATGCGGCATAAATTTTATTTTTCATATATATACATACATATACACTCACGCCTGTTATCCCCGAAGAGGTAGGCAGAGGCGCAACTAGTGCACCCACTTTTCGCCGACATTACGTCTCATGATGTGATTCGTGGCGAGCCTATCGCCATATCGGGCACAAATTCCAGACTCCGGGCTGATACTGAATAGAAAATCTCAATATCACTTTGCCCGACCCGGGGATCGAACCCGAGACCTCAGCTTTGCAGTCGTACTGTAATACAACTACGCCACCGAGGCAGTCATTTTTCATACTAAGTAGAAAATCGCAATATCCCTTAGCATGGGGATCGAACCCGAAATCACACCACTGCATTTGTACCATAATAAAACTATGCCATCGAGACATTCATATTAGCATAGCATAAATTAAAAAGTTACTTAAATATTAAACTAATATTATAAAGGCAAAAGTTTGTAAGAATGTATGGATGTTTGAATGTATGGATGTTTGTTTCTCTTTCACGCAAAATCTACTGAATGGATTTCGATGAAATTTGGCACACGGGTAAATCATGTCCTGGATTAACACATAGGCTACTTTTATCCCGGGAAAATATAAAACGGAACTTTTATCCCGGAAAAACTCATTCACGCGGGCGGAGCCGCGGGCAAAAGCTAGTATTAAATAAAAAGAAATTTATGTTTTCTTTATCGCCAGGACTGTGCGCGGATTCTCTTGGCCTAATAACCTCAAATATCCGAGAATCTTACCCCAAATGGACTTATCAAGTGATGGTAATAAAACACTGTCAGTGAAGTGAAGAAAAAGCCAATAACAATATAACACACCATTTTTCAGTGTACCAAGCCGGTGAAAAGACATTCTTTAATTAATCAATTGCTTCATATTTGGCACGTTTAATTGCATCGTTAGTTAAGTTAAAAATATTTTTTTTTATTTTATTTGTGCTTAACGCTTATTGAAAAATTATCCGAAAAAAATGATAATTAAGATTTACCATAAATCATAACAAAATTATACAGCATACGCAAAAGCAATGCTTTTTTTAAACACACACACACTCACGCCTTTTACCCCCAAAGGCGTAGGCAGAGGCGCAACTAGTGCACCCACTTTTCGCCATTATTCCGTCCCATGATGTGACAGGGGGCGAGCCGATCGCCATTTCAGGCACAAATTCCAGACTCCGAGCTGATACTGAATAGAAAAACTCAATATCACTTTGCCCGCCTGGGGAGCGAACCCGAGACCTCAGCATTGCAGTCGTACCATAATACAACTACGCCACCGTTGCGATGCTTTTTTATTTTTTCCTAAAGTACGGTACAAGAATGTATTTTAACTTACCTTGAAAATAAAAATCATAATTCCAAAAATTGAAGAAAAAAAGATTTTGTTCATGTCCGTGAACAGTGTGCGTCGAGCTTAATCGGGTGAGCGGGGAAGCTCAAAGCTCAACCGATGGGAGCGACAGTGGCGCCGCGCCGCGGTCCCTGCAGTGCCTGCCACTCCAGTAGATCTGCTTAACCGGTGATTAATGTACTCCATAATGAGACGCATCAATAAAGCATTTCATTCCATTCGATTAAAATTATAAAAATTTCGAGAATGAAAACGGTTCTCAACGTTATGAATTGAGTGGCATTTATTTTGGCACGTGTAAAATTATTGTATTATGTTTTGATTGATTGAATTAATGAACTATTCATATTAAAATTGACCAGAAAATGGAATTCAAGTTATCATCATCTCATCATCATACGATATGTAGCTACATCTACATCAATATTATAAAGAGGACATTTGTATTCTTGTATGTTTGTAACGCATAAACTTTAAAACTGTGTACTGGATCGATTTTAAAATAGATTCCACACTATCAAGCTACGTTATCTATCGAGTAACACATGCTACTTTTCATCCCGGGAAAATATAAAGCGGGACTTTTATCCCGAAAAAACTTAATCACGCAGGTAGAGGTTTGTAAATAAAAAAGTTAATAGCTACACTCAATCCTAGTCCTAGTCCTAGTAATATTATACAGGCGAAAGTTTGTAAGAATGTATGGATGTTTGTTACTCTTTCACGCAAAAACTACTAAACGGATTTCAATGAAATTTGGCACACGGGTAGATCATGTCCTGGATTAACACATAAGCTACTTTTTATCTCGCGAAAATATAAAGCGGGACTTTTATCCAGGAAAAACTTATTCACGCGGGCGGAGCCGCGGGCAAAAGCTAGTAATAAATATTACGAAAAAGACTTCTCGAAATACCACGTGGTCATTTAGTAATTCACGCGACGTGGTAAGTACAAATTGATATCAGTTCTAAATCGACAGTGAGGTGCATCGGGAATACTAAGTCGGACACACTGGTCGCGACTGCTCGTGGAATACCAACGAGTGTAGTTTTTGGCAGACGGTATTAAATCGAGGTCGCTGCGATTACCTTGCTTTGTTGGTGGCAGAAATGTGTTTGCATTTTCGTATTTTATTAATAGAAACTTACATAATTGATTCTGAAAAATGTTGAGCTTTCATATCGATGTCTTATTACATTATTCTTTGCACTGCGTAGTTTATTTATAACAGAAAATAAAACATGATAAAATTCATAATATTTTATTTTATCTCTAAAAACTTAAAAATAATTAACCTGTTCCGCAATCGTAACATTTATGTCGTAATAATAAATTTATTATATTTTTATAAAAAGAATATTGATGTATCTCAAAAGACTCGGACTAAGTAATTTTAGCCTCAGATAATTAAATTAAAAATTGATAGGTAATAAAATATGCTATAAAACCTCTATTGCTAATTAATTATGATCTGTTGCTTAGTTCACGGTAGCTTAATAAAATACAACATAGTTTTGCGTGTCTCCTAAGGCTTAGTGTATACAAGAGTATTGAAAGATCCTGCTAATATTATAAACGCGAAAGTTTGTAAGGACGTATGTTTGTTACTATTTCACGCAAAAACTACTGAATAGATTTCGATGAAATTTGGCGCACGGGTAGACCATGTCCTGGATTAACACATAGGCTACTTTTATCCCGGGAAAATATAAAGTGGGACTTTTATCCCGGGAAGCTAGTATGGAATAAAAATTTCGTATGAATAAATGAAGCTATAATTTTCCTTAAAAATTGCATGCAATAGGGTAGTTTCCTATGTTTGATTTTGTTCATTATTTTATATGTAACAGAAAATAATAGGAAAAATAAATTCTTCTCTGAAATCAGCATCAAAATTAGTGGAAAATAGATCTGTTATTCATATTTGAAATATTGTTGTAAGCAAAAATGGAAGCGTGGTGGGGATATCGCGCTCTCTCTTATGCATCTCTCACGCATGCAGCGTTATGGCTAGTTGCACTCGGTGACGTCATAGTCTGATATTACTGTTATATGACAACTGCCCCTTCCACCAAATGTCGAAGCTTTATAACCTTAGAGTTATACATACTCTAAGTTTATAACTTACTTATTGGTGCGCCAATTTTGGAAATTCATTTTTCCATTAGATTTTCGACGACATACATTTTTAGTAAATGTATAGAAAAAACGTAGTCATCTACCCTATTATGGTATGGAACAAGTTTGTATAAATTGACTGCTTAAGTATTAATCGATTTCTAAAGTAGATATATACTTTTCGAAAAAAAATTAGTGGGGTATATTACACAGTCAAATATATCGTGATCCTGGAATCGCGATATTATCACAAGATTGAAAATACTATGCACAATAATAATTATCACGATACTGCGATACGCATCAATATTGCATCAATATTATCGTGATAATACGAGTATAGCGTGACTATTGACTGTGTAATATACTCCAGTAGAATAAGACTTTTTGAATAATATTTTAATATTCTACGGTGGTAGAACAAAATATTATTTCAGTCAGCCAGTAGAAATCTTATGTACTGCTAGTGTAATCATACCTTTTTGTACGGAATGTCATAAACACGAACCAAGCAGCATGTAAATCAATATTGTAAATTTACAAATTTGCATGTCATTTTTACCAAAATATTTAATTGTCTTATTTTGCTTGTCATTATTTAATTAACAACCGTTCATACGAATATAGATGTCATCAATTTTATATATTTTTACGTAGATTTGTTATAAATGATCGTCGCGTTGTTCGAAATGTTTTGGTTTGTTTGTGTTTTTGATCAAAATCTACTCAATATTTCACATTCAAACGTGTTTTCTTGTTTATATTGCTTAAATAGTACGTGAACATAATATTGATGTGAAAATTAATATTGATTTTTTGCAGTGTATTAAAATGGACTCGGGTCGGGCAAAGTGATATTGGGTTTTAAATTCATTATCAGCCCGGAGTCTAGAATTTGTGGCCGATATGGCGATAGGCTCGCCCCTATTACATTATGGGACGGAATACGTACGGCGAAAAGTGGGTGCACTAGTTGCGCCTCTGCCTACCCTTTCGGGGATAAAAGGTGTGAGTGTGTGTGTGTGTGTGTGTGTGTGTGTGTATCAAAATGCAAAGGTCTCTAAATCACTTGACAATAAGTATTTGATGAGTTCTTTACAACTAATAAACGCCATAAGTGATTTGTGATTTTGTAAATAAAATGTGATGACACCATTAAACCGAATCAAAACAAATATGGTGCGTCCAAACACAATATTATTAGGTCAATAGCCACGAACTCATAGTTTTTTTTACCGCGTACAAAAGCCACTAAAATCGAAAAATGATTTAACATTACCTACATACTGATAATAATTGTGGAGTTGGGGACTAATTAAATTTAATTATTATTTCCTTATATTTGTTCATGTATTTATCTAGCTTAGCAGTGAATTTTAATCAGTCACTGACTCCAAATTTTGTTATCAGCATGGAGGTAATGTTAAATTATTTTTCAGTTTTTAATGGTTTTTGAAGGCGGTCAATTTTTTTGTTAAAATGTTTTAATTTTTCTTTTTTTTTGTGTTAGTAAAAGTATACCCAAATCGTTTCTCCAGGATCCCCTCATCAGATTCTGGCTCTTTCAAACAAAATAAGAATTTTTGAAATCGGTCCAGGCGTATTTGATTAATCGAGGAACATACATAAAAAATCCGATGATTTAAAATCCTCCCCCTTTTTTGAAGTCGATTATAAATAATTTGTGTCAACTAATTATTAAAGAAACAATACATAAATACATATCGTTAGTTTCCGTCTCTCCACAAAGAAGTAACATGCCACCGGATCATTAGTACAACCTTAATATGCTATCAACATATAACATGATTAACATCCTTTTAATTATACGTCAAGTCACACCAATACTGGTGGCAGGACTCTCGTATGTAAGAGTCTGTCTGGGTGGGTACCGGCGCAATGTTTATTTCTACCGCCAAGCAGCAGTGTGCATGCACTGTTGTGTTTCGGTTTGAAGGACATTGTAGGCAGTGTAACTACAGGACATAATGAGACTTAACATCTTATGTCTCAGGATGACGAGCGCAGTGGAATGCCACACAGTACTTTGTAACTCAAGGTGCTCCATGGTGTTGCTACTGTTTATGGGTGGTCGTATCGCTTATCATCAGAAGGTCTACTCTAATAATCGACAACGATATATCGGAAACGATACGCTACTGCTCCGAAAGTATCGCAAATACCCTACTCTAACAATTGTTCGGATTCATTATCTTTTATCGTAAACTACCACTATCTGAACGATCAACGAATGAACGAATCATTATTTGCCAATGTCGTCTATGAACCTACTCTAAATGGTAATCGTCAGTGACGAACGTTTGATTTTGACATCGCCTCAAACGTCATTTTTGCGATAATCGCAACGAGACCTTTTAGGGCGTCGTCAGCATTATCGTTACGTGTTATGTTTGTGATTTTCGAGTAAATTCTCTCGAAATTTGGTGTACAATAAAACAATCTTGGATCATATACCTTGTAGCAACAATAATTATCACAATTGATGTTATTTGCTTTGAGACAATCACAAGATTTTCTTTAAAGTTCACAGGGATGAAAATGTAGCCTTCCATCAAAGAAGGAAGCAGCAAATAAGTTCATATCAGCGATTTTATTGTTTTAAATGTTAGTTACGTTTGCTGAGGATGTATCTAATTAAAATGATTAAATTTTCTATAAGGTATAATACTTTGTAGTAAAGCAAGAATAAAAAAAAAAATTAAACAAGAATATAATTATAATAACTGCCCCTGTGGCGTAGTTGTATTACAGTACGATTGCAAAGCTGAGGTCTCGGTTTCGATCCCCCGGTCGGGCAAAGTGATATTGAGTTTTTCTATTCAGTATCAGCCCGGAGTCTGGAATTTGTGCCCGATATGGCGATAGGCTCGCCCCCTATCACATCATGGGACGGAATAACGGCGAAAAGTGGGTGCACTAGTTGCGCCTCTGCCTACCCCTTCGGGGATAACAGGCGTGAGTGTATAAGTATATGTATAATTATAATAAATAATAATAATAATAATAACAATTTTATTTGGCACAAACAATTTTGACAAAGAAGTAGGAACATCAGTAATTAAGTACATAGAATTCTAAGAATTATGTTAGTACTTACAGCTAGTTTAAAATTAAACACTACATTTAGCAGGGGGCCCCAAACTAGGCAGTCCCTGTATCTTGGGGACCATAATATGAGTCTATACATTATATATAATACACTCCTTAACTGTCTGTGCCTGCGGCGGCGTCGTGTGCCGGGTCGGTCACTTCCCTGCAACATGGTAGAGGAGGCCGATGGCTGGCACATGCGTCATACTCGTGAACGGGTGCTGCTTGTGTGGACTGGTCTGCCCTTTTCGCTTACTACATCTAAGTATTACGGATAAACTTAGGGATAAACTTAGATTAATAACGAAATCTTGAAGAATTTCAGACCAAATTATTACATGATTCCTAAGAGGGTTATACACTCGTATAGGATTTTAAAATTTATTACCTTTTTTGAGAGTATATAAATGAACTGCTCTAAACAAAAATAACAAATAGATTTATATCATGTTATTTCTTTTTTATTATGAATTGTATTTTTTACCTTGAACTGATTTTGAAAAGAGCAACACTAGAGTTTCTTGCCCGTTCTTCTCTAGTGAGAACTGCTTTCCGAACTGGTGGTAGAGTTAATATTGACTGAATCTAAATAATGTATAACATTTTATGGGTTCGAATAAATTTATTTCATTTCATTTCATTTCATTTCAATATGTATTTCATTTTTGTTTTATATTTCCACAAAACTCTTATATTATATAACTAAATATTTGTTTAAGTTCTGACTTTAATACTAATTTATTTATATATATATATTAGATGTTAAACAATAACAAAACTAGGCATATGGCAAGAATAAAAGGAAGATAAAATAACATAAATTTTATTCAACCATAATTAATGTGAAGTAATATGTATCAGTCTTGTTTGAGATCATTACCTATAGGTGAGTTTGTTCAGCTTAAAATATTTTCTGTTTCTAAATAGCTCAGAGATAGAAGCCATTTTGTCATCTCATCACATCATTTGCTTCGTGTAATGAAAGGCTTTTTAAGTTGCAGTGTCTTAGCACTGAGTTATAAGTGTGAGCTCTAACGAACTCCCCAAATCTACGTCCAAAAGAAGTTTCAATTTTCGGTAAGGGTAATCGAAAGATTCTTTTTTTTAAACAATACGGGTAAACTTTCTAGTTTTAAAAGACATCTGTTATTTTAATTAACTGTTTATATTTTTTGTATTATTAGCTAAATAAGTAAAAATAAAAGTTAACTAAGTAACATTTATAGTTCCCTGTAAAGGATTAAAAAAGCTGTACTAGATTTATAACAATTCACTTATTGTTTTAGGACAACCAGTAGTAATTACATTAAAACTTATCTATCTACATTATGGTAAAAAACTTACAATAGTGTGTTAAATGCTTTACCTATAAATGCCTAGTATGCATTGAAATGTAGAAAAAATATATCAAAATATTGACAATTTTAAAGTATTATAAAAAAATTATATAAATTAAGAACACAAGTACTAATATACATAATTAGAAATTTAACAGACCCAAATCAAGTTTTATTAATTTAGTATTATAGATTTCCAGATTCTCATTAATATCACATAATTCTATGCAAATTGTTTATTTCACTTTACACGTGGAACAATTGTTTTTGGACAGTGCTTCTTTGAACTTGAGTTGGCCGCAGTCCCATTAAGCACCGGGTAGGACCTAAACAAAATAATTCAGTATTGTAATTAAAATATGTATATATGAGAGACAATATAATATGTAAAATTATCTTAAATTTATTATAATAAACTCTCATGTGTTTCATTGTTGTAACGCCAGGCCAGACATCTTTAAGGGTTCAGAATATTCAGTTGTCCTCTATGTGATTCAAACCACCATTATATTCTATATGGTCTCTGCGGACAGCTAATTATATTGCAAGATATTTCTTGTCAGTCTACATTCGAATGTAATTTATCATAAATTTGCACAACATGGAAATAAAAGTAATGTATCAATAAAACATTAATTACCTTTAGCCTCAACTTTATTCTGCTATCCAAACAGTTCAAAAGCTAACCAACTTCCTCCCACAACCACTGTGCTTGAGCATTCCCATCAATTATCCAAAGTATACTTTTTGCTATGTCTTTATGCTCGTGAAGGAAATTGAATGAGACATATAATTGGTTGGTACTGATGATGATTGAGACACATACTAAAAACATAAAATATGTATGAGAAAAAATCACATCATGCTATGATAAATTGTAGGAAACTTTGCAATTTCCTAATGTTAAATATATGAAACGTACCGTAACTGTTCTTCTTCTTTTTTGGTTACTGGCGACATGCATGATTATGAAGCTATTCCGCCAATATCACGTTGTTGTTGTTGTTGCAGATTGCAAAGTTTGTTGAATGTTTTTACATTGGAGACTTTGGTTGGTGGGAGAAGACAAACGAAGGCGATTGACTCTTGTTGTATGAGATGTTATATTGATTTACTAATCCTTTTTTTTCAACTGGCGTAATGACTTGATGTTTTAACGATGTTAGTAGTCTACAACAACACAAGAATAATTATTTTTACATGTATATGATAGTCACATAAAACAACACAATCAAACAAATTGATACTTACGATACAGTAAATTGTTGTATTTCGATTTTTGAATAAGGATATTGTTTACAAGTTTGATTATTTGATATTTATTAACTCTTGTCAACTTCACAGCGTATTTGACAGCGACTCCATAAAGGATAATTTTTATTTTTGTAAGTTTTGCACAATATCATTCACTCCGATTAACGAAATAAAAGACATAAACTTAGTCTATAGTTACGATAAACGATAAAGTATCCGTACATTTGTTAGAGTAGGCTGTTTGCGATACTTTCGGAGCAGTGTCGTATCGTTATTGACACAGATAACTATATATTACAGTGTTGCCAGATGTTTGACGGTTGAAGTCGCCGAAAATTCATTGTGAAGTAGCCCAAAAGTCGCCTCTTTGTATATGGAGAGGTGAAGGAGCAAAAAAAAAAACCTCCCCAATTTCTAATTCCTACTGGTCCATCGTGGCGAAAATTCAAAGTAGCAGTAGTCGCCCACTTGTTTGGGGACGCGGAGAGCAAAAAAAAATAAGGTCCCCAGTTTTCAATGATTGTGTGTAAGGGGGTACCCTCAAAGCTATATAAATATCCTCAAATTCGACAAAAACAATGCATAAAACACAAAGTTTCCGAAGTAGCCTAAATTGGCAAGTAATCACGATTCGCGTAGCCTAAACGGCGACCAGTCGCCATTCGCAATTTTTGGTCACCCCAACACTCTTCAAGATAGCCTAAATGGCGAAAAGTCGCCTAATCTGGCAGCACTGGACTGACTATAACAAGTTTGTCTTTTTTTTATTTATTTGAATATTACAGCTCTGGATACTAGTCCATTGAGCCCGTCTTTCATAAATTTTTATCCTTAGTCCTAACTCCTAAGTCATAACTACTATGTCGAAGTAAAGCAGTGGCTACCTTACCAAGACATTATCGAAGAGTTTTAGAAGCAACAAAAATAAATACTTGATTATCACAGTTATTTCAATTCACTTAATTTGAGCCCTTTAATAGAACTATATTGGATAATATACCACCATAATTATGCAATATAACACTAAGTATTACCAAAATAATGAATTAAAACAACAGCACCTCATGACACTTTCGAAGTTCCCGCCAAAACTCCCAAGTTTGTCATAACTGAATATTAGTTAGAGACAGATAGGACGCTAGTGTTGCAGATGTAAGGATAGGTAGGTAGGCACCTATAGGTGTTTGTACCAACTACTATTATTTTTGTTAATTCTTAGTTTGGTTTGGGAGTTTGGTTCAAAATGAAACAAAGATTAATAATTATTTATTTGTATTCCTCAGCTTATGTGATTTACATTTATTATATGCCATTATTGGAGGACCGCTCATTTTTAATACATACTTTTCTTCAATATCCCCCCTTAATATTTTGTTAATTATTTTACACCAATTGTATATGTGTAATCTTAGAATTAGTTTTAAAAAAAATCACAGACATTTGTCTTATGTATTGCGCAACCCAGCCAGTCCAAATTAAATGTTAATATTTCTTTTTTTAATTGTTTGTTTTTAATATTTTTAACTTTGATAGTACAAAACATGTACTCAGATCACCTTACACACGATACATGTAAAATTGGGGAGCTTTTTAATAGCTCTTCGCATCCCCACGCAATTGGACGACTTTAGGCTACTGCCAATTTTTGGCGAGTTGGGCCAGCATTCATCTGCAATTAAAGACTTTTTTTGCTTTTTTGCCTCTCCATATGCAATGCGGCGACTTTAGGCTACTTCACGATGAAGTTTTTGCGACTTCAACCATCATATATCTGGCAGCACTGGAGTTATGACAAACTTGGGAGTTTTGGCGGGAACTTGGAAGTGTCATGAGGCGTTCTTGTTTTAATTCATTATTTTGGTAATACTTACTGTTATATTGCGTAACTAGCTTTTGCCCGCGGCTCCGCCGGCATTAAAAAGTTTTTCCGGGATAAAAGTCCTGGTTTATATTTTCTCGGGATAAAAAGTAGCCTATGTGTTAATCCAGGACATGATCTACCCGTGTGCCAAATTTCATCGAAATCCGTTCAGTAGTTTTTGCGTGAAAGAGTAACAAACATCCATACATCCATACATCCAGACATCCATACATCCATACATACTTACAAACTTTCGCCTTTATAATATTAGTAAGATTATGGTGTTATATTATCCAATATAGTTCTATTAACCTCTTGCGTACATAGCGCTGGCCACACTGGCGCAAGCGCAATTTTTCGCGTGTCTGTCAACACGCGAAAATCGACCTACACGCACACACATAAGGCGCGTCAACACGCACACATATCGAGTTTGACAAGCTGTCAGACCGGCCCGATTGGGCCGGTCGGGGCTCGAGAGGTTAAAGGGCTCAAATTAAGTGAATTGAAATAACTGTGACAATCAAGTATTTATTTTTGTCGCTTCCAAAACTCTTCAATAATGTCTTGGTAAAGTAGCCACTGCTTTACTTCGAAATAGTAGTTAGGACTAACGATAACAATTTATGAAAGACGGGCTCAATGGACTAGTATCTAGAGCCGTAATATTTAAATAAATAAAAAAAAAAGACAAACTTGTTATAGTCACAAATAGGCGGAGTTTTGGCGGGAACGTGGAAGTTTCATGAGGTGCTCTTGTTTTAGTTCATTATTTTGGTGATATTTGGTGTTATATTGCATAATTATGGTGGTATATCATCCAATATAGTTCTATGAAAGTGCTCAAATGAAGTGAATTGAAACAACTGTGCCAATCAAGTGCTTTCTCGTTGCCGACAAAACTTCATGATAAAGTCTTGGTTAGTCACTGCTTAACTACGACATAGTACGTAGGTAAAAAAAAACCCAACGAAAAATATCACTTAAGACGAGGCTGTATGGGTTTGAACCCTTTGCCTTCCCTACAAGGGAAAATTATTAAAAAAAACACACACACAGATAGGCATACCGCATACTCATAGTTGGGTAGGACACGACACAAAAAAAAGAGTTTGTAAGACTAGCCTCTTTTTCTAAGCCAGTACAATGTCCCACTTCAAATGAGGCGAGGCGTAATGAAGCTCGGTGATACATTTGAAGTAACGAGTACAAATATGACATACTAGCTTTTGCTCGCGGCTCCGCCCGCTTTATAAAGTTTTTCCGGGATAAAAATCCTGCTTTATATTTTCCCGGGATAAAAAGTATCCTATGTGTTAATCCAGAACATGATCTACCCGTGTGCCAAATTGCATCGAAATCCGTTCAGTAGTTTTTGCGTGAAAGAGGAACAAACATCCAGACATCCAAACATCTAAACATCCATACATCCATACATTCTTACAAACTTTCGCCTTTATAATATTAATAGGATTTTCATTGAAAAATAACGTACTATTGTAATTTGTAGCATGCCTTTCGCTCCCTCTCTGACCCCGTCTTATAGTTTTTCTGAGATAGATAGTGCGTACGACGAATTCGCGACTACCGCGACATGAAATATGAAGTAGTACAAAAAAAATGTTGAGCCGCTCTGACATTTTGCTTCATGTACGGGACAAATGTACCGCCTCTTGTATGTCCTACCCAACACTAAATTAGTTGGCAGACAGCGCCAAGGAGAATATAAACACTACGTTAGAGACAGCGAGTTAATTTAAAAGTCTCTTGAAATTATAATATATTTAAACGACGGTATAATATATTTAAATATATTTATTTAGTAAGTATTTTTGAGTCGATGTCAAAATCAAATGTTCGTCACTGACAGTTGCCATTTAGAGTAGGTTTACAGACGACATTGGCAAATATGTTTCGTTCGTTCGTTGATCGTTTAGATAGTAAAAACGATGTAACTGAGAGTAGGCTTCGACACGACAAATGTCGCGATATATCGAATATCGCTTTTGGGAGTCGACACCCAGGTGAACGGCATGCTCGTCTCGTTATTCGATGCAATAAAAAAAAACATGTGAACAGGTATCTACATTCCAAGATGAAACAATAAAAAAAGATGATGAAAATTCCATAAAACCAGTATAATATGTCGCCAAATAATTTTATTAACATAAATGAACGATAAATTATCGCCTTGACAAATAGTTATTAGTTCGAACACGGAGTTTGTAGTCTTGGAATTTGCAGGAAATAAATAATTAATTAACTTCTTTTTATTTTAGACAGAATCAGCTCATTTAATTGATACACTCGAAGCCTTTTATAATTCTAATTTCTTTAGTCAAAATAGATCAATTTAGTCGTGGTAATATATCAAATTCTTTGTAAAATTAAGTTGTACTATCTGATGTTTGACCTTCCCAAATGATACCTTCTGTGAACATATAAAATGTTTTAATATGTAAATTAATTTGTACGTACATTTTGAACTTTGTGTACGAGATTAGCATTATAAAACAGGTCGAATTCCAAAAGGATGAATAGCTTGGCCACCAATGACGACGATCACAAGAAAATTTTTAAACTATGTAAAATATACACATTAAAGTCAAGTTTATTAAAACATTACATATGCATACATTATGTTATGAGATACACGACTCATAAGTAATATTATCATTGAAAAATAATATAAATTTAATATTATGATGTTTATAATATATAAGACATCTGCTCGCGGCTCCGCCCGCGTGAAAAAGTTTTCCGGGATAAAAATATTTTCCCAGGATAAAAAGTAGCCTATGGCACTCAGGAGGAATGTAGCTTCTTATTAGTGAAAGAATTTTCAAAAAGGGGCCATTGGCTTTTGAGTTTATCCATTACAAACAAACAAACAAACATTTCCTCTTTATAATATTAGTATAGATTTACGGATCATGAATAAAATATGAATAAATATAAGGTCGAAAATTTTTGAAATTTTTTGCAATATGAATATTCTTACATTTAAGTTTTTATTAACTTTATTAACTAATTTTACTTTATTAATTTATGGCGTAATTTATATTTAATTACAATAACTTTGCAACCGGACATGTCATCATTGACATTGTTACATTAAGTGGAATAAATCTAAACAGTTATGTAGAGTATAGCTTTATTTATTGTACTATAAATACAACATCCTGATTCGTATAAAAATACTGTATGAAATTAAAAAAAACATCTTACGCATCTTACATTTAATATCAAAATATTTAACCAGAAATCAAAGCTATAAAATATAAAGCATTGAGAGATTAGCATATCCACGCTCAGCAAGCTATTTGCAATACAAAAGTACGTTTTCACTGTCACCCATATTGAAAACCACTGACACTGGCCCATGGTTAACCGATAAACCATGGTTTATACCCTATAGGAAACAGTCACGGCATATTGACAGCTGTATAGATTTTCTATTCGTGCCTACATGAATATATTTAAATGTGATTAATCTATTACTGCCTGATTACCTGAAGTCTTTCCGATATTGTCTACACGCTTTATATACAAACGATAAACCAATAATATTTGACCATAACAAAAAACGAGAATGGCGAGACGAGCGTGCCGCTCGCCTGATGTGATACGACAGCTCATAAGCAGTGGCAACACCATACAGAACGTCGAATTACAAAATATTGGTAATTAACTGCGCTCGTCACTCTGTGACACAAGATGTTAAGTCTCACAATGTCCACTGATTAACCTGGCTACACTGTCCTTCAAACCGGAACACAACAGTGCAAGCCCAGCACTTCTGCTTAGCTGTAGAAATAAACATTGGGGTGGTACCTACCTAGACGGCACTCGCATACGAGAGACCTACCGTCAGCCTTCTTCTTCTTCTTCTTTACTCATTCCCACTTTATGTGGAGTCGGCTCTCCTAATATATCTGCGCCAAGAAGTTCGGTCTTGGATTGTCAGTTCGGGCATTTTGTTTTTACCAAGAGTTTTAATCATACTGGTTCACCAGGTAGAAGGAGGTCGCCCTCGCCCTCTTTTTTTCTCTGGAAGGCTCATGGCTTTTTTGACGACGTGATTATCATCTCTGCGCATAACGTGACCAAACCACCTCAGGCGTCCCTCTAAAAGTTTCTCGAGAGAGACCTACCATCAGTAATAATTTTAAATGTAGTGTTATTTTTAAATCGATAATGACACATCAATAGCTATAAAATATTAAAGTGGTATTTGTGAGGACAATATTTTTTAATATTGCTCAATATGTTTTAGAAACATATTGATGTTTTCATCGAGTAAGTACCAGTTCAATATCGTGTCTAATTTATGCAAATTGCATTCTCACGTAAGTGACTGTAGTCTTTTTTGAGAATACAATTATTTTTTATACAATAATCTTATCTGAATACGTATCAATTCATGAAATTAAGTGCGGACTATGAACTATGATGTTATAATACCAAAAAGCATCAAAAGATAGCGTATGGATGACTAACTTTCTCTCTATTTTTACGTAAAGTTTTTCTTAATCATTTTTTGCTTTTATGAAATTATAGGAATAGGAAAATGCAAGAAAAGATTGCGATATTTGAGTACAATATGTAAAGTTATTCTTGTAAGGAGTATTTTATTTAAAAATTAAATGGTTATTGAATTAATTACCCTATATATAGAAAATATTTTCGGCCTAACTCCAGTATGTAATACAATGGTGTTTAATCGCATGTAGCAAATCATTTTTGTTTCGCAATAGAAGCCAATCTTATATGTTATAGGTACATAAAAACTATTTTAAAGATTGTATATTTATTATAAGACTGCCTCGCTGGCGTAGTTGTATTGCGTACGAGTTATGAGTACGATTTGCGCGCTGAGGTCCTGGGTTCGAATCCCAGGTCGGGCCAAAAAACTTTGTGACTGGGTTTTCCATCTTAAAAAAATTACTCAGTCGCAGCTCGGAGTCAGGAAGATGGCGGTGTGATACCCCCGTGCCTCGGAAAGCACGTAAAGCCCTTGGTCCTGCGCCTGATCTCTCTCCGGTCATGTCGGATTGCCGTCTCACCGGAATATGAGAGTGAAGGAATAGCGAGTGCACCTGTGTATTGCGCACACACTTGTGCACTATAATATCTCCTGCGTACCTGGCTGATCTTTGAGATTGGCCGCCGTAGCCGAAACTGGCTAGGACTATTTCATTTTCAGAAGAGCATAAGCAGAGACTTAGATTAATAAAGAACATATAAACTATCTAATTTATTCCGGAAAAGTGTGTAATGTAGCTCCGAAAGATTACTTACAAGAGCAAAGCCGCAAGTAAAAGCTAGTGCTAATATAATAATTTGATTAAGTGATAAGTACCCCGATGGTATTTAGACGTTTGGAAATCAACATATCTATTCAGCAAGTCGTAATTACAAGTTGTCGTAGTTATAGTGTTTCCTAAACATCCGGTTTCCTTTACATTGGTAGAGACGTGTTCCACAACTCAGTGGGGATTCTCGACACGGATGTTTGTCAAGGTTTTGCTATGAATATTAAAATGTTATATTGGAATTGCACAAAATGTCGATACATGGAAAATAATGGCACGATTTCGACTAAGATTTAAGGAGAATCGTTAACATATGAGCACATTTTTTGAAATGTTTAGGGGAGGCCTATTTTTAGCACTTCATGTAGCTGATGGTGATGATAAGCTCATTTTTAGATTGAACTGTTAACTTGATTTTTAAAGGTGCTGCGTATGTTGCTACATCTAATTTTGTCTAATTAAGATTAGTATCTTAATTGCAGAACTAAAACAAAATATTAAATCCAATTGCGTCAAGTGTGGAACTGCATTAAACTCATACTTAGTCCGTTTAAAAAGGCACAAATAGAAAAAATCTACGTACAAGTGCAACCTTTAAGTCCCAAGCATCAGTCACTGCACACGCCTCGGCTCCCCGGTCAGATGAGTATGTTAATCGTGTTGGCGAAATCAAATATTTGTGTTTATCCATGTCGACAGGGTTCGCTGTTAGAAATATTATTTATGTAGCTTCTACAGCGCTATTCGTATTGCTTTCAGGTTTATGTACGGTTGGTTCGTGGTTACGTCTGGCTGTGTCCTGTCCTGAGTGTAATCGCGTGGTGCTATTTCCTTGAATAGATAATAGTGTATATGAGAATTCAGGTTTGGACTGTGCACTAATTTGCCATTGATGGCCGTAGTGGCGTAGTTGTATTGCGTGAGCGTAGGGCTGCCATCCGTCCGAATTTCCCCGGATTTGTCCTAATTTGAAGGGCGTCCGGGGGCTGTCCGGCAGGGGTTTTAAAAAGTAAGGGGTTTTAAATATTTTTTCAGAGGTGTAATGGTGGAAATACCCACATTTCGCCCAAATGCCCGGGATTTTTGCCGTGTATATCCGGCGTCGGCAATTTAAGTGATGGCAGCCCTACGTGTGCGATATGACACTGCTCCGAGGTACCGGGTTCGAATCCCGGGTCGGGCAAAGTGGTATCGGATTCTTCTGCGAGTTTGTCCCCGATATGGGACGTCGTGGACGGAACACACTTGGTAAAAGTGAGTGCCCTGGCTGTAATTCTGCGGACAAATACTTGATGAGTGTTTGTTTTTAAATTTCATTCAAATCCATTAACTTCTCATAAACATACAAACGTCTTTTTTTTTTTTTTTTTTCATTTATTTAGGCATCAAACAGTCATATTTTTACAAAACTTAATTATATAAACAATCAACAACTTAATAAAATAGACCTACAGTGCCGAATAATTAACATCTTAAATTTAGTATTATTTTATATGGATCTTTACATAGTCGAGAAAGGTATCAATAGATTGAGTGTGTGAGGTACATAGGCGAATTATATTTATTACAATATCTTATTTATTAAGTAGAAAAAACTAAGCCAGTAGTCATCGCTTGTTGTAATTTTAGTTTTAAGCCTTTAAGGGTTATATTAAAAATGTCTATGTTAGAAAACTCATTGTTATATGTGCTGGTGGAACGATGTAAAAAGGTGTTTAGAGTGTATGTTTTATGAAATCGTGGAGGAACAAATAGTGGCAATGAGCGCGAGGAGCGTATTGGAAGACGAGCACCTGCTATAAAAGATATCTTGGCCAGAAGTGTCGAGGAATCGATTAACGAATTTAAAATTTTGAACAGAAAAATTATATCGAACATTTTACGCCTATTGTAAAGGCTTAGAATTTTATGTCTATGCAGAGCATCATCGTATGATTCATCTATACCGTTAACGCGATAGTTAAGTGACTTCAAAAATTTCTTTTGTACTTTTTCGATTCTATTTATGTGTTTTTTATAGCAAGGGCTCCAAACGGTGCTACAGAAATCTAGAATTGATCTGACAAAAGAGAAATAAAGAACTTTGAGGGTAATTGCAGTTTTAAACGGCTTACTAATTCTGAGAATGAAACCTAAACTACGAAATGCGGTAGCTACTATATGGTCTATATGATTGTTAAATGTTAATTTTGAGTCCATTATCAGCCCCAGGTCCCTAATGGTGGAAACTCGTTTAAGAACAGTGTCATTGATACTATATTCGAAAAATACTTGATTGACTTTACGAGTGTACGTTACAGTATGACATTTGTCTACGTTGAGGAATAGTTGATTCTCTTCGCAATAACGTTGTAAGGAAATCAAATCATTCTGAAGCCGAATACAATCATCAATAGATTTAATTACTGTAAACAATTTAGTGTCATCAGCATATAATAAATAATTACTATGTTTAAAAATATACCCTATATCATTTACGTAAAGTGAGAATAGTAACGGCCCCAAATGTGACCCTTGGGGGACCCCGGACGGCACGGGGAGGAATTGCGAAGAGTAACCCTTTACACATACCGCCTGACTTCTATTTTGAATATAAGATTGTATCCATCTTAGAAGATTGCCGTGTACACCGGCATTGGCTAGTTTTTCAATAAGCATGTCATGATTAATCTTATCAAATGCCTTAGAAAAATCTGTGTACACAACATCGACTTGAAAATTTTTATCCATGGCATCCGCCAGAAAGTCAGTAAAATTAATCATATTAGTATCTACACTACGATGTTTATAGAAACCATGTTGTTGCGAGGATAAGTAATTGCGAACAGCAAGTGAAATAAAGGAAGTAACCATTTTCTCAAACACCTTACCTAAAATACACAACTTAGAAATCGGTCTATATTCAGTAATAATATCTTTCCTATTATTCTTAGGGATAGGCGTTATTAAAGACTGTTTCCATTTACTTGGAAATACTCCCGTTCTTATTGAGACACGAAAAATGATTGTAACTGGTACTGCGAGAGCATCAGCGCATTTAGAAATCAGGATGGGATGAATATTATCAGGACCCGCGCCCTTATTAGTATTTACGTGCTTTAATTCTTTAAAAACAGATTCATAATCAATGTTAATAGAGTTGACGTCGACCACTGAAGGTGTAATAACGTTACGAGAATGGTATTGAGACAGAGACGATACAAAGACAGAGTTAAAATATTGATTAAAGGCAGTGCATATATCACTGCCACCGGTGAGAATTTTTCCTTTATAAAGCATCTTGTCGGGAATATCGTTATGGGAATTTTTTGATTTCACGAATGACCAGAACAATTTGGGATGTGTTTTAATACTTTCTTCAGAGTGTGCAATAAACTTATTATAACAATCCACTACCATTTTTTTGAATCTGTTCCTTAAGGTTGAGAAGGTAACGTAGTCGCAGCGGTTACCATATTTTTTCCATTTTTTGTGAAATTTACTTTTTTCATTTGATAATTTTATTAAAGGTAGGGTATACCAAGGAGGATATTTGTGCTTTCTATTTAGGTAACAGACCGGCACATATTTATCAATAACATTATCAAGAACACCATAGAAATATTCAGTCATGGAATCAACATCCGTCATGGTATTAAAAATATTTTCCCAGTCAACAGAAATAAGTTCTGACTTTATTAAATCATAGTTGGCCCTATAAAATTGTTTTTTAATAGTAGGACAGAGCTTAAGAGAAGCCATATAATTTACTTTTAAATCTATTTCTAACGACTTGTGATGTGGATCTTCTGGTGTTAAAGGATATTCGCATGACAAAACATTGCAACACTCATTACTAAAAATTAAATCCAAAACCCTCCCGTTGTAATTGAATTGATTATTATATTGAGATAATGACGATAAACTCATGAAGTCGGCAGTAAGGCAAGCTAGATTGTCACCATTAGTTAGTATATCCATGGAGTTGGTACAATTATTCCAAGACCAAGTAGCGTAAGTTATATTAAAATCTCCAAGCACAAGAAAAATATCGTTAGAATTAGATATTATAAATTCATTTACTCTGTCATAAAAAAGAGAGAGTGCTAATTCATGATTGTTTCCGTGAGGTATATATGTACATATTATGTGAAAATATTGAGGAAAGACTGTACTAGTACGGGAGGTGGCGACACGGGCGACAGTCGGGCGCAGCGGGATGGACACCCATGCCTCGTCAGCTGGAGCTGGCGCACACATGTCTGCGCGGCCCCACGGACGCAGGTTGCGTCGCACAGCTATTATCACTCCGCCGCCACGGCTGTGACCCGACGCCGCAGTGTCACGATCGCAACGAAACAATTCATATCTATCATCAAAATATTCTGAATTGTGATAATTATTATTAAGCCAAGTCTCAGTTATACATATAGCATCAAAATTATTACATAAGACTGCTTCAAAGAATGAATGTGATTTAGTACGTAATCCCCTCGCGTTTTGGTAGTATATAGAAAAGTTTGTGTTATCTATTGTTTAATTGAAATGGTAATCGAGAAAAAGTTAAATTTATAATGGTTCCACCAACATAGAACAGAGTAATATAACATAACATAATATTATTATTGTGGTTACTTAAAAAGTATTTTTTCTTACGTTGACAGTAAAACACTAACATACAGGATAAACAATATGAAAAGAATGACGCCCAAAAAATGCGTAATAGTCATATTAGTTTAGCAAGATCAACTTCACTACGTATAAGTTGGATTTTAGACGTGTCACTTTTACGCACAAATATTTTGCACTCAGACAACCAAATGTACTTGTACCCTTTTTCTTTAACGAGGAGGCGTGCTTGTTTATACAGAAGCTTATTCTGAGGAGTGAGATGGTCACTGATGAAGATAGGCTTACATGGGCCGTCCAATCCAGCATCGACTGTTGTCAATCCCCTGCGCGCCCGCACTGCACCAAGCATATCACTTTTGCGTTTCCTTTGGGTGAATCTAACGATGATGTTAGGAATGTTTGATTGGCTGCCGGCTCCTGTTGAGTCAATGCCACTTTTAGAAGCGAAGCGAGGTACACGATGGATGTAATCGATGTCCGACGGTGACAGGGGAAAACCGATCTTCATAGCTATATTATGCACAATACTTATTAAGTTTTCCCCTTTTAACATGGGTATTCCTGCTATTTCAAGGTTATTTATCCGCCCCTGTTGTTCCTTAATACGTAACTGTCCGGATAGATCACTAACGGTTGCTTGGAGTTGTATGACGTCATTCGTAATGGAGTGCGTCTTACTGTCTTGAATTGAATATGACGATTTCAACTGAGAGATATCATTTTTAATGATAATTTGTTCCGACGAGAGCTTCTCGATGTTGAGGTTCATGGTGCAAATCTCATTTTTAAATGAATTTATGTCCTCACGTAGTGCATTCAAAGTGCCTTTGATTTGTTGATTTTGGGTTTCGAGGGTCGATTTAATACCATCCATTATTTTGGTTTCAAAATCTTGCATAGTTTCCTGGTAATTGCAAAGGCACTCGACTTGTTTTCTTCTTCTTAGTTTCACATTAAGCGTAGGATCATCTCGAGATTTTGGTAAATTTGATTGCGACCCGAATCCTTCACTGGGAGGGCTTCTTCGTACATTCATTTTTAAGAAAGTGGGTAATAATGGAGCAAGATTACACAGCACCTTTAACGAGTATAGCCAAGAAGCGATGACAAAGCGAGAGCACCGAGTACCACTATCTTGTTTACTCGATGCGTCGAAGCGGCCCGACTATGCACGAACAAATGTATGACAGAGTAGCAATGATGCGCCTTCTCACGTGTGAACGATATTTTTACAACTGCTTGCACGGAAAATTAGTATTTAACAGCGTAACGACAGAGTTCAAAATGCAATGATAATTATAGATGATAGCTTCAACACACGTCCGACCATGCAAAGGTCCCACGACTGACTTCACAAACTTTCACATTTATAGTATTAGTATGAACTACGATGTTCCACTGTTTGAAACAATATATTGATTGTTGAAGTTTGGTCCAATTCATATGGAAAGGTCAACGTTTGGATTAAATATGTCGTTACAATACTTGGTTCTACAGTACAAATATAAACAAACTTGTATATTTGATAAACTGATTTCTGCTAGAAGATACACTAAATTCATTCAATCATATTATGATAATTATGGGCATAATGATGTAAGAAATATTTTTAAAAATTACCGAAAGAGATAAAAGTTGACGTCAAGCAGTCTGACTCAAATTTACCTGGTCACCGAATTTTCTATGAACAACTAATTAATCAAGATAACACTGTATTTCAAAGAATCAACATTCATGGCGACGGTGATAGTGAAATCTTAAAAAAATTGATATAGGTTACTCATATATCAAGGCATTTCCGAGTATGTCATAGTTGTTAATGGAAAGAAATGCAAAAGAAATTAATACTTGAAAATTTATAAGCGTGCCAACGCTTGGGAAGAAGTATTGAAATTTGTAAGCGTTGGCATTGGAAAGAAGTAGACGGGGTATATTAGGATGTATAATTAATTAGGCACTTATAAATCATAGAGCAGGTGATACAGAAAGTATATACGCTTCGTCACAAATAGCTAACTATGTAAAAAAACTGTTATGTCTTTTTCATAATAAAAATATATTCTAGTTGATCAGGGAGGTATTACTTCATCATCATCATCATAAGCCACATGTCCTCCACTGCTGAACATATACTTCTCAAACGATAGAAATTTATAGAGCGATACGTAAATACCTACAATATTGTTCTTATAAAAAGCAAACCGTGCTTATAAAATCGCAAAATTATTTCCAAACCGTTTTCAACAAGTTTTTCTGTAATCTTTAGGGGAGGCCAATGGTCAGAAGTGAACATCCCACGGCCACTCATGATAATCATAAAAACGCATGTACTATTTTGTATTTTCTAGTCAATCTATCATACTATAAAAATGATATTCCATTATGGATTTTATTGATGTGATAGATATTCTCAGTACAAATAAATCGCTCTGCGTCGACGTAGGTATGTTCACACCATCATGCTAATACGTTATTGTGGTAAATTGCAAAGCAATAAACGTAATATTTTAATAAACGTAGTCATAACGGCTACACCGCGCTAGTATAGAGATGTTTAGTTATTAGCAAAGTTTGGTTTTCAGTTGAGATAGATAAATAGGTGCAAATGTATAGGGTTTCCGTAGAGTTGGGCAGAAGCTCTTCTTCTGCGTTTGTATTTCGGCCAGTTTTTTATGTCACTTAGCGACGAAGACAGCCTATCTATGCAATATTGCGTCTATCAGATTAATATAGAGATAACTTTGTCGTGTCCAATAAATAAAATGATAGTAGTGACTTCATACTAGGTGATGAAAATCTCTACTCAAATAATGAACTATAATAAAATGAAGTTCTGTGATACAATACGTGTCTCGTTCCTCGACATTTCCTCATACTTATTGGAATAAAAATACATTGTTGGTTTATGATATTGACACGTGTTCCCTACAATACTGCATAGGTCAATTACCTGCACCTGTTCAGATATGAGAGAACCTTATTATGTAAGTAGATTCGTGTGGTGAAAATATTTTATGTAAATTTTATGTATTGGCAATTGTCGTCATAGTGACGTCACTAGCTGATCTTGGGCGTGGAATTTGCATTACTTGCATTGGAAAAACACAAGCATTATATTTCTTAACAATTGTATTAAATAAATGCACTACTGTCGGGAAATCGCTCTCAATCCGTCTATTTAATTATAATTAGTGTTCCCTGACACTCGACGAGCTTCACGGTTTGGTGTCAAATGCGTGCCACTGTCTATCCTGGCTTACAGGAATTACAATCATGGGTGGGCGGGATAGTACTGTAGGGAAACTAACCTTCAAATGTATTAAGGAGTTAGCTAGTTTTTGTAGTGTAGTTGCCAAAGACGTATCAGGATTGAGAGAGCAGCTATTGAGTCGTAGGGCATTGGTTCATACGTGCAAATACGATATGACTATACCTCTTAACAAATTCTTCGTTCAATAAAATTTACTGTTATAGTAATACTACAAGGTTTTGAGTTTTTCCGGGATAAAAGGCCCACTTTATTTTTTATCGGGATAGCCTATGTGTTAGTCCAGGACGTGATCTACCCGTGTGCCAAATTTCATCGAAATCCGTTCAGCAGTTTTTGCGTAAAAGAGTAACAAACATACATCTATACATTCTTACAAACTTTCACGTTTATAATATTAGTAAGATATAATTTCACTCCTTATAAATCATATTTTCTAATAGCATGACGTGTAGTTTCGTAAAATATACGTTTATCTTTAAACTGATAATACATTTGTATGGCACAGAGATTGATTACATACTGAATTCCCGTTGGGTAACAAGGTAGCTTAGTATCCATTCCGCTGAAGTGGAAAATATTAAAGTTCAAATTGCAATTTGCATAAACATAATACACGAATTATATACATTACTAAAAGGGTGGGTTACATACATTTCGAACATTCAGAGAATATACTTACACACAAAAAAAGTTGCACATTTGTTATTAGTAAAGTTAACGTGTAGCGTTTTTATTGCTTCTGAATGACGAGCGAGAATGACGACGAGACTTCCGAGCATACCGCTCGCTTGATGTTCAGCGATACTATCATAAACAGTAGCAACTCCATACAGAACTTCTAATTACAAAGTACTACGTGGGACTCCACTGCACTCCTCACCCTGGGACATTAGATGTTAAGTCTCATAATTGCAAGTAATTACCCTGGCTACAATGTCCTTCAAACTGGAACATAACAGTGCATGCATACTGTTGTTTGGCGGTAGAGATAGACATTGCGGTGGTATTTGCCCAGACGGGCCCTCACGAGAGACCATCAGTAAACGGTCCACGGTAAAGTAAATAGAAAATATTCAAATACCGTAAGGTCACGTTGAACGTAAATAGAAATTGAAACGCGATCGCCCGTATCTGGGTAGCACGGACTCAACCAGGTGGGGGTCATTGAATTAATCCGATTTAAATGAAGCCACTGAAACGATTCTCTATTTTCATTCATATAGCGACCTTTGTAAAGTAGAAACACGTTTTCGACTGATGGATTTGTTTGTCAAACTTTGAAATTGACTGAATTGGAAGTCTGCAAAGTTGAAGGTAATGTTTTGCTTAACGTTATTTGAGATAGGAAGCGCTTCAGGAATGAAAAGTCCTTGTATCTGATTTGATCAAACATTTGTTCAACGGGTGTTCTTGTTATTTTAAATGAGAATTACGTTCAATGTTCATACGCAGAAGAAAGTCGTCACATGTGAATACTTCGATATTACTATGTTATTTAGATTTCTAGTATGAATTATATTATTTTATTCATACTAGTAGTACCTACATAATAGCTTTGTATTTTTAAAATTAAATACTATAAGTAAATTAAAAAATCTTTAGTTTCTATACCAAATGTTAAATATACTGTTCTCAAAAAAAGAAGACACAGTTCTTAAAAACTCAAATAGTCAGAAAACTTGTCTTAGTGATTTATATAAATGTAAGAAGATAGAAGAGCATTAACAAGTCAATGTTAATATACGAACTAGAAATACGTAGAAAATTTTAATACAATAGCGAATACTCATGTTACTACCACAACTTTGTCAACATCGTGATATTAAGTTATGAAACACAAATAGAATTCGACGAAATGATTAACAAGTAGATAAACACATTGTGGCATAAACGCAATCGCTTTATATATAGTTTAAAAACTGACATAACAGCATTTTCTATCAATACCATCAGCTTGATAGAATTGGAAACTTTGATGATGACATAAAAATCAAAGAATTTTCTTCTGTTGGCTTTATAATTAACCTTTGTTGTGTAGCTTTCTGTCAAAAACTGATAAGTTTAATTGGTTTTACCGCAATTATGATGGAAAAATGCTTTTAGTTTTTACCGTGACGTTGACGCTAGAAGCAATTATACTACGAAAATATAGTCGAAACGTAAGCCATGGCTTAATTTCACCCTGGTCTGTTAGTTACTTTAACAGCCTGTTAACTGTCTTAATGGACTGTTAAGGTTTTTGAGTGTTCTACCATGTCTTAAGAAGTGATTAGGTATCTTCCTTAACTAGGCATTCTTTCATGGGACGAGCGATACTTTAACATTCGCGTTAATTTTAATGTCCGATTAATTAACGCCCGTTTAATAAGAAATTGGTATAATTTCACCACTATTTCATAAACATCGACTTTCGTAAACAAAACAGTAAACACACAATATTATTAAACTAAGAATTTGATACGTATGTCAACACACATAGAAATCTTGATTCTCGTAAGAAGAATGTCGTAAAAATACACATGTAAATAAAATTTACTAACTTGTTAGATTTTAATATCAGTTATAAAATCATTCTAATATCTAGGAGTAGAGGAGTATATAATATACTATCTAAGGAGGTTACATACTGTTGTTGCTTAATCTAATTTTATAATGTGTTTTATAATAAAATATGAAACCAAAGTGACTTAGAAAGTTATTGCGTGCAACGTGCATGATAATGGGCTGAAGACAAAAGTAACATCACAGACAAGATTATAATTGTCCGATATGATAATTATGACTGCCTCGGTGGCGTAGTTGTATTACAGTATGACTGCAAAGCTGAGGTCTCGGGTTCGATCCCCGGGTCGGGCAAAGTGATATTGAGTTTTTCTATTCAGTATCAGCTCGGAGTCTGGAATTTGTGCCCGATATGGCGATAGGCTCGCCCCCTATCACATCATGAGACGGAATGACGGCGAAAAGTGGGTGCATTAGTTGCGCATCTGCCTACCCCTTCGGGGATAACAGGCGTGAGTGTATATGTATGATAATTATCGTATGGGAAAAGGTATGTAATAATATAGTTAAAAAATTCACATTGTATAACATGGAAGGTGACAGGTGCAATAGATGACGAAGTTTGATCGAGAAGAATGCCAGAAGAAATTTTTTAGCTAACTCAAAATAATCTGTATCCAAAATGTTAGAATGATGATGACTATCTTTATGCTAAGTAGAAAATTAAAAATATATCAAGAGAAAAATAAATTCATTTACCACAACAAAAGTTGTAAAAAATTAGACTCATCGATTTATACAAATGTAATCATCATCAGCATCATCAGCCCTATGACGTTTACTGCTGAACATAGGCCACCACTAAAGATTTCCAGATGGATCTGTCAAAAGCGGCTTGCATGCAGCGTGTTCCTGCGACCTTTATCAAGTTACAAATGGAATTATCAACCATAAATCGATTAACTCATATTTTAATTTCAAAAGTATACATGAATACATGGTCTATACGCAAATCACAGTGTACCTATTTGCGGTCATGCCATCTACGTTTCGTTACATATGCAGCGACTTGCAGCCACTTATAATTATTCGTTCAGTTCTAAGCTAATATTGGCCGGTTGGTAATTCAGATAAACACTACAGATATACTCACGCTACGACTTGAACGGGTCTCTAAGTGTTTACGCATTATAATTATTGAGGAAAATATATAAGAGTTTAATAATGTGTTTTCGGAAGTATCTGATCATGCGGATCGTTCTAGGAAATTGTCTAAGAGATTTGACGCAAAGACCTTATTTCGAAAGTTTGGTGACGTAAAAGTTGTAGTGTTAACGTAATGCGTAAGATTAATATCAACAAAAATAAAAGTAGAAATGACTAAGGTATTATGAGAGGTGGACAAATAAATGGAAATGAATTGAGAGAGAGAGAGAGACGAAATGTAAACTGAGCTTATTGTTAGGAAGAAATAGAGATAATAATAGTACTAACTACGTAATGGCAGGTATATTAAGGCATTCTCAATTTATAGTGCAGAATGAGAAGCCTTTATTCTTGAAAAGATTTTGCTCCAAATAAGTGTCAGCGAAACAGCCGCACGCTACGGTTTTCGTTCTAAAGTGTAATTGTCTTGAATCTAGGCCTCCGCTGTTTTGTCTCTTTTATAAAAGGTTTTTAAAAATACAATTTTCACACTTGCCTATAAAAGGCGTTGTATTTTTGCCACCATAAGCATTCCAAACGCTTTGTTCCATGTCGCGCATTTCAATAAATTTTCCGCCTCGGATGTACAAGGCACGCTTCATGAAATGGGACTGTGAACTTAATAGTGTTGTAATTGGCAGTAAATAATATCCAATTTATAATATTTTTTTTGCGGATACAGTAAAGTGAGCGGCTAGAGTATATAGTAGAAACTCTCTAATAGTAGATCCTCTAGAGGATCGACTGGTAAAAGATCCCTCACAAGTCGACAAAGTATACCGGCTTGTTCGAAACCGAATATACTTAGGCTAATGCCGAAACGCGACACATTTTCGTGAACCACTATGATGAGTACACTTAGTGTACAGTGATCGCTATCCGGATGGATACGAATACGATACCAGCAACTGATATATTTTCGTATTCATAAGTATTCTTTTGTAAAACATATAACAAACGAGTAAGTGAGCCATCCTGTCACATCACTTCGGTTTTCTGTAAGACATTGGTATTACCCACATGGAACATTGGTCAAGACGGCCCTTTCTTTTTCTAGACCAATATGCATACATGTGCCTACGTCTTTCGAGTATATGTTATTTTTGTTTTGACTGCCTCGGTGGCGTAGTTGTATTGCGTACGAGTTACGAGTACGATTTGCGCGCTGAGGTCCTGGGTTCGAATCCCGGGTCGGGCCAAAAAACATTGTGACTGGGTTTTTCCATCTTAAAAAAATTACTCAGTTGCAGCTCGGAGTCAGGAAGTTGGCGGTGTCCCACGAGGCGGCCTGCGTCTTGGCCGGTATTTTGCCATGGGAATTGGATGCCAAATACCTCTCATCAGTATTTTTCTGGCGAGAGGAGGCATCCCGTCTCGGGCGAAGACCGGCTCCGAGGAAGGTCACAGCCCAACTGGCCTCCATTCGCGGAGCCGCCGTAGAGGAGTGGCATACCAGACTGGAGAGCCCGAGTGCGGGCTTGAGGACTGTTGCGGCAGTGCGACCTGTCTTCTCAAGATGGCTTGACAGGCGCCACGGCGCGCCGACATTCCGTCTGACACAGATGCTGTCGGGCCATGGGTGTTTTGGTTCGTTTCTGTGTCGGATCGGAAAAGAGGAGTCCGCCGTGTGCCACCATTGTGGCAACGGCCGCGAGGACACGGTCCAACACACTCTCGAGGAGTGCCCAGCCTGGGACCTTCAACGCAGCGCTCTTAGAGCAATCGTCGGAGGAGACCTCTCGCTGCCGGCCGTGGTGTGCGCCATGGTCGGCGGCTGGAGGTTATGGCGAGCGATATCCTCCTTCTGCGAGTGCGTCATCTCGCGGAAGGAGAGTGCCGAGCGGGATCGTGAGCAGAACGATCCCGCCCGCAGCCAGAGGAGAAGACGGAGGCGCCGGGTGGACGATTGACCGGTGCCTCATGCCCTGTGGTCCGGGGGCATCTAGAGAATTCCGCCACGGCATCCCCTGTCTGTCGTAAGAGGCGACTAAATGGGGCTTGGAGAAAGTCACGGGGTGAGCAGTGGGGGGCTGCTCGCTCCAATTTTAGTGACTTCAAGGTGGACGACAATGCGGGTGGTTGGTCTCCCGCTGTCGTGGACGCCATAGGCGTCCTTTACAGTTCGGGGGCATCTGAGCCCCCCTGATTAGAGAGGGGCCGCAATGCGGCATTACGCAGGGGCGGTCCCGTGCAGCTATCTTAGTGCAACAAGATACCCCGGGGCCGTCCCATACGCGCCGAAGAAGGCCACCGCGGGTTTTGGTTGGTATGCCAGTGTAGGGTGTACATAGCGTCAAGCTTGAAGTTTGAAGCTATACTCCCGAGTGTCGACATTGGGCCGTAAGACTGTGTGAAACCAACATAACCGTCCCACTCACCCCCCGGTGGTGGTAGCGATAACGCGTTTTTCCCCGCGAAAAAAAAAAAAAAAAAAAAAAAAAAGGAAGTTGGCGGTGTGATACCCCCGTACCTCGGAAAGCACGTAAAGCCGTTGGTCCTGCGCCTGATCTCTCTCCGGTCATGTCGGATTACCATCTCACCGGACTATGAGAGTGAAGGAATAGCGAGTGCACCTGTGTATTGCGCACACACTTGTGCACTATAATATCTTCTGCGTACCTGGCTGATCTCCGTTGAGATTGGCCGCCGTGGCCGAAACTGGCTAGGAGGATTTCATTTTCATTTTTGTTTTGAAAAAGTCAATAAACTAATTGATTATAAATAACCATATTTGCGATACCAACATATAATATAAAGGTAAAGAGCCTCTCTTCATATGGGTAATATTCGTTGTCATTGGTACTATGAACCCATTGAACAAATGTGACGAAGTGTTTATTGATCAAAACTTCCATACTGATATTTGTTTTGTCTTAATAGTTATGTGGGCGGGATGCCCTTAGCTGAAGGTTAAGTTGATCAAAGATTATGAAGTGAAGAACAGAATTTATTCAACATTGTATAGGTACATAAAAAAAGAATTAGATAAAATTAAGGTGTAGAATTAGACAACAGCAAATTCATTTAACGCAAATAAAAATATACAAAATCGTGATAAATTAAAATCCTGATTATTATAGTTTTTGGTAAAGGACATAATTATAATCAAATATCAAAAATACATTAACGACGATTTAATAGGTAAGAAAGAATTATATAGAAAGGGATAAAAAGCAACGTGCGGACTAGCGGGTCAGTGCGGTGCGCTCTCTTGAACTAGGCTGACCTGAATCCACTCGAGCTAATCCTTCGTAATATCCATTCATAATTGATACATTAGAACTAGTTCGCTTAAATAATACTTTTGCTTTCGGTGTAGGAGTAAGCCGGAAAACGAAAAATGAAGAGAGTTTTATTGAAATGTAGGGTAATGATGAATAACCGCTAACGAATACACAAAAACATAGAGATTATGGATTATTGAAGCGCTGCCGACCTTTGCAGCATTAGAAATTATGAAGGAAAATAGAATATTGCAAATTAATGCTTTAATCCCAAAAATGAATTTCCATATACACAAAAAATAAACAACACGCATATTGCAGCTTTATGATGCATTATTTTAAAGTTCAGTTTAATCTGTCAATAAGATGTCGTCATGAAGTTGTTATCAAATTGTTGCCGTTACTTTAAATAGTTGCTTAAATAACAGTTTCATTGTTGTGTAGTGTTTCTCGGCAACAAGTTGAAATAATTATGTCGCTTTACTTACTGCTATTTTATGACATATCTAAGGTCACTATTGATTGGTTATTTTGGCATTAAGTCGTAGTTTGCGATTTTTTATTGATATCGGTCATTAACCACAGGCATCACTTTAAGTTTATTAACCGACTTCAAAAAGGAGGTTCTGTATTCGGTCCGTATATATGTTTGTATCTATGTATGTATGTAAATTTGTATGGCCGCGAGTTTCTCAAAAACTACTGATCCGATTTGGATGTGGTTTTCGATGTTCAAATGTATAGTTTTCATCGAAGGTTTTAGTATATAACTTATGAAGATCTGATGAAGATCTTCGGAGATACACAATGGAACTCATCAATAACTAACAGCAGATGACTCGCGAATGCTGCAATCGTATATCTATGATGTATTGTTTACACTATTCTATAATTAACTAACAAAAAACCACACAAACCACCGCAATGAGTATTTCTATCGCCAAGCAGCAGTGCATGCACTGTTGTGTTTCGGTGTGAAGGATATTGTAGCCAGTGTAACTACTCAACATAATGAGATTTAACATGTTATGTCTCAGGATGACGAGAGCAGTGGAATACCACGCAGTACTTTGTGACTCAAGGTGCTGGATGGTGTTACTACTGTTTATGGGTGGTCGTATCGCTTACCATCAGCCGAACGGCATGCTCGTCATGTGGTTTCATTTAGTAACAAAATGTCAAAATTACCCTGTAGGTATAATATAATTCCAATCCCATAAGATGTTGGTTTGTCAGATAAATTAGATAAAAGTTGCTCAGCTCACAATGAGCGATTCCTATCGATTGCGGTTTTCATTAGACCCAGAGTAATTTTTCTAGCGTGCGGTCGCGAGATGCCGTCGCAATAATCGTATATTCTAGCGTTGATACTTAGAACCTTGGTGTCACCTTAACACCATAGGTTTTGATTTAATACCTCTTGTGGGGAAGAAATAAGCTATGGAATCATTTTTTTAAAGTAGGTATATTTATGTGTAGGTACTAAAACACAGAGTATCGGTGTTTGGTAAAGTACGACGTTAAGCATGGACTGCACGTTAAATTATTCATTACTCAAGTACGAAAAACACTGTGTTCCAGAAATGTCAATAAGCAAACCAAAACAATTTTGGATATGGAACGTGCACGAACTATACAGGGCAGCACAAAATCGACACAAGAGCCACAGGTGGATAAAAAAAGAAACGATCACTAGAACAATAATTTGTTTATACATTCTTTTAATATGACAAAAATAATAAAATGTGTGTTCCGGCCGGATGTTATTGATACCCAGCGTGTCCAGAATATGTTTTTTTAAGATGGGAGCTAGTTATTTAAGCTATATTAGGAGGTTATTTTCCCTTAATTACAGATTATTTTGTATTGAATATTATCTTCAAAACATCTTTATTTTTATAAATTACGTAATGAGACATTTCTAAATACTTTTGAAACTCATAACTATGTATGTTTTGTACAGCTTTTATTACTTTTGTGGATTTTCAAATAACCATAGAATGTAAGTACTTAGGTATTATTCTTGGGTATATAATACAACTAGCTTTTGCCCACGGCTTCGCCCGCGTTAATAAGTTTTTCCGGGCTAAAAGTACATAAAAACCTTTCCGTTGAATCACTCTATCCAACACATTTATTTGGATAAATATTAATATTATGACGTTGCTACAACTCTGATTACCATAAAACGGTTCTAGTGAGTTAATCTTAAAAGATAGACATATACTGTCGCGGACATTTTTTTAGATCATTTCAAGAGGAATAATTCTTTCATACATATATTTTTGGTATCTTGAACCGTTTTCGCAGCGCACGCAATGGAAGCCCTCAAGGATGAATAATTTTCCCCGTTTTTTTCACATTTTCCATTATTTCTTCGCTCCTAATAGTTGCATCGTGATGTTATATAGCCTAAAGCCTTCCTCGATAAATGGTCTATTCAACACAAAAAGAATTTTTTAATTCGAACCAGTAGTTCCTGAGATTAGCGCGTTCAAACAAACAAACAAACTCTTCAGCTTTATAATATTAGTAAGTATAGATTTCACAACATTTGGTTTGTTTATTTTTATGTTTTGGAACATCTAGGTACACTACAATACATTATCAACAAATCAAATGTTATTTTTCATCCTTATAATGAATATTTTACGTCAATGCCAAGTATCGATGGGCTGAAACATGTCAGATTGCGCTACCAGATGGCAAATATGTAAAATTTCCAATTGCGGATTTCTTATCAAAATAGAGTTTCACAGTAACGTAGTGGGTAACAGCCTTTTGGAATACATTACCATAAGATTACCTAGGCAGCCCAAATAATGTCAAGTAAATCCACTTATAATTTTTATGATTCCAGAGATGAGCCCAACACCGTGAGAACACTAGCCATTGAACGTCACTCATTCAAGACACTCAAGAGAACGTGTTACAGAATAAATCAATATTATATTTAGCACGGGTGGCACAATTCCTCTAAAATTATGTAATTAACGGAATGACCATTCGTGGGTATGTTTACTGACGCTATTTGCATAATAATTAAAAAGAGCAAATTCGACATGGTTAGGGTGGATATGAATGTCAAACGCGATGGGATATTCCCTATTGTTATTAAATTTCATAATTTACGTGAAGGAATTATTATTTTCTCAAGTATTATGTATGCTGTCATATTTATTTACGTTTGTGCATATCAGGTATGAAAATAGCTTGTGACTTTAACTACGTATGTTATTACGAGAGCACCATAACCTTGCTATAAATGAATGTCTAATTAGCCGTAACAGATAGGAATTCTATTGTCTTGAGTTATGAACTTAAGTAAATGTTACGTAAGAATAGGATTGTATTACCTGTCAGCGTCTCAAAGTATAGCTTTAAATACAAATACGTAGTATTAAAAATTTAGCGTACGTAACCCCAAGATTCACAAATGTGTTAAGCTCAAGGCCCAATATTTTGTATCAGCAGCCACTATATCTAAAATGTTTGTTCCGTTTATAAATATTTAGGTATTATATCACCTACTAATTCAAGAAACATTCTTCATTATGCAATTTAATGTCAATACGAGAAAAAATAAAATTAGTTTGGAATTTATATCGATTACGTCGTGTTTATATTTTACCATTTAGATAAGAGATTTATAATTTGGTAATAATGTGGTTACCGCACACACTTTATATGAAAATGTTATGTAGTCGTCTAACGATAAACGGGCCCGTGCCGGTGCATTAATTAACCGAAGACTTTGGTATAAACATTCGTTTGCGTTTCCACGGCCGGGAAGATAACAGATCACGTTTATATTTAGCAAAACACCATGAATTGAATCTGATCGTTATTAACATTGTAGTACGGTATAGTACTTTAGTTCTTTTTTATTACGTACTAAGATATTTGTTTTTTTTTATTGATTGAATGACGAGCATGCCGCTCACCTGATGGTAAGCTATATGACCACCCATAAACAGTAGCAACACCATTCAGCACCTTGAGTTACAAAGTACTGTGTGGCATTCCACTGCGCTCGTCATCCTGAGACGTAAGATGTTAAGATTAACATCTGAGTAGATGACTATCACTTAAAAACCTAACTGAGTATCTCCTAACTGAGTAGATACTCAGTTAGGTTTTTAAGTGATACCTGCCTGGATGTATATATTTGTTTCAAAGCTGCCATTTCGCAGTGAGCATAACACTAAGATTTTAACATTTTAGAGTGTCAGTTGTAATGTACAAGCTTTTGCTTGCGGCTTCGGCCCGGTGAAGTGTTTTTCGTGATAAAAGTCTCGCTATAATATATTTTTCTATATTTTTCCCCAGGGTTTCTAAGCATCTCCATACCTAGGGTTGCCAGGCGACCTGATAAAGCCGGATGTAGTTAGGCTTTTTGAATGCGTGTTCGGCCAAACTAAGGCTTGTCCGGCTTTTGTTAGGCTTTTTATATTTAACCAGTGACTTTTAGGGAGGCTGCAAAATGTGTAAAATTAAAAGGCCATGGAAATACACTTGAGAGATAAAAAATCGTATTTATACTAAGACACAAAATCCTTAATAATTTAGGGTGTCCGGCCATTTTACCCAAATGTCCGGCCAAATTGGCTGGTCTGTCCGGCTATTAGGTTTGACGACCTGGCAACCCTATCCATACCAAACGTTGGAATCTATTCGGAAGTTTTTGCGTTTATCACATTCAGAGTTCAGACAGACAGACGCGGCGTGGGAGTTTGTTTTATAATATACTAGCTGTTGCCCGCGGCTCCGCTCGCGTTAAAGCGTTTTTCCGGGATAAAAGTCACGCTTTATATTTTCCTGGGATAAAACGTAGCCTAAGTTACTCCTTATTACATCAGCTACCTGCCAATAAAAGTCCCGTCAAAATCGGTCCAGCCATTTCAGAGATTAGCCGGAACAAACAGACAGACAGAAAGACAGACAGACAAAAATTGTAAAAAATATTATTTCGGTGCATGTAACGTATGTATACTCATATACATGTAGTAAAAAATGGTTATTTGAATATTACAAACAGACACTCCAATTTTATTTATATGTATAGATAAGGATTTTAGCACAGTGTCCAGTGATTTTTGGTACCCACGAAGTTAGGAAATCTGTTTAGGATTTGGACCGTGTAGGTACATATCTCGTAAGATATATGTAAGTGTTTGCATTTCTTATATATCTTTCTTGAGTATGTGTCAACAATAAACAGGGGAGTCAAATAAATATATCCCATTTTTTTTTATTTCCTTGTATAAGTAAATACATGCATTGTTTACTTTATTATTTTTCTGATGTCATCGCACTCAAAACGTCTGAGTAAAAGGTGCTAATACGGCGGAATTCGAAGCCCTTTGTGGCCAAATATGTATTGTTTTAACCTTAACGGCTTGACCGAGTGTAATGGCAAACTTTGATGGACTTTGATGCATGAGTAATGGCCTGGATTCTTGAGGCGTTGATTTTTCTATAAAATATACAAATAACGGTAGGAATCAATGTATATGAGAAAGTAAATATTGTGATAATACGTGCGTCATTAGAATCGTAGTGGTAGAGCTCAGTTAGAGTATTGAATTCAAATAATATTCAGAGTACTGCGTAAAAAGTTCAATATGAGAATTTTCCATACCTCGATATGGTAAAAAAGTAGGTGAATGGAGTGTCTCCTTGTTAATTTTAAATATAAATATGTGATCCTATATTATGATTTTTTTATACATGTTAATGGCCATGTAGTGTCATCTCCTTTAAGAGATTTAAAAATAGGGATCTTGAAATTGAACAGCCAAGGTAGGAGTCGAGGTGGCTCAATTGGAAGAGCACTGGCACGGTACGTAGGTTCGAGTCCCACCTTCGACCGTTCTTTTTCAAGTTTCCATAAAAATATAAAATTATAAATATGTGTTTATTCTGAAGATTAATAGTTATGACTATTAATCTTCAGAACTGTACAGTTTAGTCATATACCGTGGAATATTATGATATTCCACGGTATATGACTAAACTGTACAGTTAGCATATACTCTTTAGAACAATAGTCTTCTTTTTTATGGCATTGAATGACGAGACGAGTACGCCGTTCGCCTGAAGGTAAGCGATACGACAACCCATAAACAGTAGAAACACCATCCAGCACCTTGAGTTACAAAGTACTGTGTGGCATTCCACTGCGCTCGTCATCCTGAGACATAAGATGTTGTCTCATCATGTCCTGTAGTTACACTGGCTACAATGTCCTTCAAATTCTTCAATATTCCAAAAAGCAAACAATAGTACAGTTAGCAAAAATAGAACGGAACGCGCGTTTCATTTTTCATCCCCTTTTAATTTGCAAATATTTGCTAGCTCGGGACTGCTGGGTAAGGCCGCTTGCACACTTGTGTTTTGGCTCTGTTTGCTCAGTGGCCTTGCAACAATGCTCAGGCATGTATTCTACAAACACGCCGCAGCTTAGGGCATTTAAGTACACGAGATTTGACTTAGCGTGTCAATACCGCATATTTTCTTTAGTGATTTGGGTGGGCAAAATATTTTTACCTGTATACAATATCCGTTATATTAAAGTGTTCTATTGAGTATTCTGTAGGCAAAACGGAAGTATTGATTGGTAATTTTAATTCGTGTTTATGAAAATAACAAGTCATATTTATTTTGTTTTAAATCTGTCTTAACACAAATTTTATTGTAATGAAAAGATTTAATAAGAAATATAATCCTGATAATTAAATTTTATTAAGTGCTTAGTCAACGTGTATAGGCAAAAATAATTATTTATTTTAATAATGAAGAAGTTCACTTCAAGTAGACATATTGCTGAATACGCCAAAATGTTTACCGGAAAGTTTTACCTAGGCAAACTTATTTTTAAATTATACCAAAGTTTGCAAAAAGCATCGACGCTGTTGAAATGCAAAAGAACGATTCCGTTATCAAGCGTTTAGCGAGTTACGAACTAACTTAGTCATAGCTAGGGTGGTCAGAACCGAGATTTTTTCCTACCGGGTTACACCACGAAATTAGACTCCTGTAGGCGTATTCACTTTTTGGTGATTTTTGTAACGGTATAGTATAACTTAATTCATTTCATGTTTAAAAAAACAGTGTTATTAATAACAACGTACCTAATTATAATGGTACCAAATACGTAATTTTTTTTCTGATGGTTCTTAAAGTATGTATTTGAACGATGAATTACAAAACACGTCGTAATCAAAGTAATTAAAAATAAATAAATAATAGTAAGTAAGTTCAAAGGAATCAGTGACATTCTCAATAAAACACAATCCTAACAATTTATTTTACACAAAATAGATAAATTAGAGACTTCGAATAATTTGATCCGGCCATTCTTCATTCATAATTCCAGTATTGCCAACCCAATCCATAGCAACTTCTCATTGCTATTCGTGAAAAGGTTAATCGCATTAGCGAGATATTGATTATAGCCGACGAACTGTTTACAAGGTACGGGATTGAGGGCATGGGGTGCGAAAAACAATGTTTAAAAATTTATAACTGCTGTTCGAAAAATAAGTAATTATAACGCCTATATTGTTTAGCACGTGAAGATTCGTTCGAAATTTAAATACAAATAATTCAGAATAAGATACTTAAACGTTACTCTGGTTAATAAAACTTTGGGATATTGAATTTAGTAAATTTTAAGAATCATACGACACCAGTCCTATATGATATGGTAAGTGGACAGTATATAAATATTGTCCACTGCTGAGCACGGGCTTTAGCCCTTAGTCCACTACGCTGGCCTAGTGCGGGTTGGCAGACTTCACATATCCTCGAAATTCTTATAGAGAACTTCATAGGTACGCAAGTTTCCTCTCGATGATTTCCTTCACCATTATAATTTTAAGAACTAGGCTTTCAAATTCCCTAGTCATTAATTTGTTTTAGACGCTTTGGCCATTTACCATACCATTAGTGATAGAACTTGATCTCCACTGGAGTTCGTTAATGTTATATTAGTAAAGATATTCACAAAAGTATAATTGAGACAAAATCCTACTAATATTAAACGCGAGGGTTTGTAAGTATGGATGTTTGTTACTCTTTCACGCAAAAACTGCTGAACGGATTTCGATGAAATTTGGCACACGGGTAGATTATGTCCTGAATTAACACATAAGGTACTTTTATCGCGGGAAAATATAAAGCGGGACTTTTATCCCGGAAAAACTTTTTAGCGCGGGCAGAGCCGGGCATAAGCTAGTAAATATATAATTTAAGGTAATATTCACAATATCCAAACAGTTACTAATTTGTTGAATCATCGTATAAAAGTAATGCATTAAAAAGTTGTCCATAGCAAAGCACGTCTTATGTCTCCTGTAGTGCTTTCTATGGTAGGAGGTAAATTTTATCCCCACATAGCTAAATATTTGCTTGGCCTATTAAGTATTTGCATTGCGTCTGTGGTATGTGAACTCGTTGTTTAAGGAACGTCGAATAGGGTATCGCGGTTTACCTGGTAACTTCTAATAATAAAATAATAATACTCGGTAATACTACGTAGGTACTGTTCAGTATTCTGTGGTGATACTGTAGTTATGCGAGTTATTGCACTTTGATCAAATAACAGTGAATAATGACCATGAACAGGAAACTCCTAAGATCGATTCCCAGAACAGGTAATTTACCTTGTCGTATTCAACAATGATGATTAGCATTTCCGAAACGAGATTGGTACGATGAATTTTCAACACGTGTCATATCATACATCGTTGCTTTGCATGGATAACCACACAATCCAAAATTTTTGAATTACATTTTTTAACCGACTTCAAAAAGGAGGTTCTGTATTCGATCCGTATTTAACACCATACAATCCATACTAGTCTATATTTTATGTTAAACTAGCTTTTGCCCGCGGCTCCGCCCGCGTTAAAAAGTTTTTTCGGGTTAAAAGTTGCCTATGTCCTTCTCTGGCTCTCAAGCTATCTCCATACTCATTTTCTTGTAATTCCACTAGCAGATAACTATTTTCCGGGATTAAAGTCCCGGCTTATATTTTCCCGGGATGAAATGAAATCCTCCTAGCCAGTTTCGGCCACGGCGGCCAATCTCAACGGAGATCAGCCAGGTACGCAGGAGATATTATAGTGCACAAGTGTGTGCGCAATACACAGGTGCACTCGCTATTCCTTCACTCTCATATTCCGGTGAGACGGCAATCCGACATGACCGGAGAGAGATCAGGCGCAGGACCAACGGCTTTACGTGCTTTCCGAGGCACGGGGGTATCACACCGCCAACTTCCTGACTCCGAGCTGCGACTGAGTAACTTTTTTAAGATGGAAAAACCCAGTCACAAAGTTTTTTGGCCCGACCTGGGATTCGAACCCAGGACCTCAGCGCGCAAATCGTACTCGTAAAGCGTACGCAATACAACTACGCCACCGAGGCAGTCAAGTTTCCCGGGATAAGAAGTACCCGAAGTCCTTCCCAGGGTTTTAAAATTTCTTCCTACCAAATTTCATTGAAATCGGTTCAGTGGTTTGGCTGTGACGGCTCCACTCGCGAGAACATAAAATCCGGGATAAAATTCCCGGGTAATGTTTTTCCGGGATAAAAGTAGCCTATGTCCTTCTCTGGGTTTTAAACTATCTCCATACTTATTTTCTTGTGGTTCCACTCGCAGAAAACTTTTTTCCGGGATTAAAGTCCCGGCTTATATTTTCCCGGGATAAGAAGTACCCTAGGTCCCTCCCAGGGTCTTAAACTATTCACCTCGGCGGTCTAATAAAATTGTCGGTCTTATTACACTGGAAGATCGCGCAGCGTCTTCGCCTCGCTGTGAATTCGCTTGCAATATGCCAGTGTAGTTAGAGCCTTAATTTTATTTTACCACGGATGTAAGAAACCTAAGATGGCCTATGGATAGGTAGAATTATTGCATGTCTGAATGAAAATATTCTTCATTCATCTCCATAAAAAGTGTGTTTTCTAATTGCAAAAATCAATGGCATTGTTATCGAATTAATCAAAATTACTCACAATACATGACACAATAGCATTACGTCATTTGCATACGGGGTAAGTTAAGTGAATAACTGATGACGAATTTTCTTTTATTTTTTTATTATATGAAATAATCTTCATACATATTTATAATTCGGTGTGTAATTATGCCTACAATTAATCTTGAAGTAATATCGCGCCTATATCACAATATAACAAAGAACAGTAGGCACAGAGTTCTGAAATTAAATCATTATCAAATTGATTGTTACATTGTTAGTCGGGGAACTTTAAAGTTCGTTTACATGACTGATCGTCTATTCGCAGTCCACTGTGGCAGGTTTTACATCTTCCGTGCGGTGATCATTGGATACGACTATTCTACCACCAATATATACGTATGTAAATTCTCATGAGAAAACGTTAAGGATTACTTACGACTTCCTTCAGAATCAGAGTTTTTTTTATGGCAACGAATGACGAGCCGAGCAAGCCATTCGCGTAATGGTAAGCGATACAACCACCCATAAATAGTAGCAACAGCATCTAGCACCTTGGGTTACCAAGAATTGTGTGGCATTCTACTGCGCTCGTCATCCTGAGACATAAGATTTTAAGTCTCACTATGTCCCATAGTTAAACTGACTATAAAGTCCTTCAAACCGATGTACTTCAAACCGAAACACAACACTGCATGCACACGGCTACTTGGCGGTAGAAATAAACATTGCGGTGGTACCCACCCAGACGGACTCTTACATATAAGAGACCTACCACCAGTAAAACCATTAGTAACCTAAAAATACAATTAATATGTACACGTAACCGCGAAAAATCAGATGTGTGTTTTTATAATCGCCGCAAGTAATATCTGTAACAAAAATGTATAAATGAACGCCCTACTGAACTTCGTAATATTGCGCAGTCTACGTATCGATAATGCACATGGCGCCATGTATCAATGACTGCTTCGATTTCGATAACAATAATGATTACAAGCGATAACTGGATAACTTGCAACGTTTCAGACGGCCAATGTGTGTGACGTTTGATAAGGGAATGTTGGTGGTTATCGTACATCTCCATGCTTGTATGTTTGACACAATTTTTCATGTCTAAATATAGGCAGTTCAGAAATGTCTAACAAGACTAAATTTATATAAACTTGACGTGAAATAACGTTGTAAAATAATTAATAATAAAGTTTCCGCCGTAAACAATACTAACTGTAATTTTTTTTTGTTTAGCTAAATATTGTGATTTTTCTTTATATACAATCTTCGTATTGTGAACATTAAGATGAGACAAATTCATAAGAAAATCCAAAAAGCGTAGTGGAATATTTGGATTATAATCAGAGAATATACCGTAGTGCAATACCATAACACAGTGATTCCCAAAGTTGAATGGTACACGACCAACCTAAAAAGACTACCAAATTCTGGACTCACCTCTCGGCTGTCATTAAATCATTTTTAAATACCTTTTTCGAGAATTTTAGTTACTTTTCTCGTCCTCATTGGCCATCGGTTGTTGTGTCGGTCAGTTGATATATTGTTCTATCTTTCAGGGCCCACCCAATGGCCAATATACCCTTGCGACCTACTGGTTCACGAGTCGCGACCCATAGTTTGGGAAGCGCTACCATGACAATTTCATGTATAGCACTGTCTTACTTACACTGGTTGCCGACGCCTGTGACATGTCAGCATTTAGCACGTTTAATTTTAGGATTGAGAATAATATTCGTATCTGTTGAGGCGGTGCTACACATATGCCTTTGTTCTGTATGGAATTTTAATTCTAAATTGATATTAGTTAATTCCAAATATGTCTTTCGTTTTTATGTGATTTGCCAAATACTTTTGGGCTGTCTGTATTTTTTTATAACGGATTTAGAAATATAAAAACGGGCTTGATATTCTTACCAAGACAGTATATATATTATTATGTGTATTTGGATAGAACACCTAAAAACTTGCTTTTTATATTAAATTGTTTAATTTTAAAGACCTTAGATTTTGAGATTTATTTAATTTCATTTTGCTTATAACTACACTTAATATGAACGTTTTGAAAAAGTTAGTTATAAATTGAGGAGTCTAAAAACATTTTTAATGGATGCAAGTTCCATAGTTTGCCCCTTTAGTATCCCTTAAGTTTAAGCCTGGTGTGGCAAAAAATCGGCATCTCCTTTATCACAAAAAAACCGTAAAGCAGTTTTATTTCTATGTATATAAGTGTGCCTATGAAATAAACATAAGACCCATAAGCCAACACAGTACATATAAAAAACTAGTTCGCTATACCCACACACGAAGTTTGCCGTACTTATATGTTTGTCGACCGGCGCCTGCTATATGTAATTATTCGAACAAACATATATACAGCCGAGTCGAGACGTTGTGATTTACTGATGTGTCTAGTTATAGAACTTACATAATACCAAACTATTCGAAACATTAACCTCCGCGAAAAAATAGATGGCAACTCACAATTACTTCAAGAATTGATATTGACTGATAGATCATGAATTAACCTCGTGGTATTAACACTAAATATGTTTTTTTTTTGTATGGCCATCTTCGGCGCATTAGGGACGGTTCGGGCTTCCTCCGACTCACGTCTAAGTTGTCGTCCGCAACCGCCCCTGCGCGTACCGCTGTTGCGGTCCTTCTCCTAAACACTAAGTATGTAGAATGTAATACTTAAAAAAAAAGACATATATAAAGGAGGTATACTATATTGAATTTTGTTTATTATCGTCATATCAGTTGCAAATCGTACACATATTGTGGATTGAAAACAAACCATTACCGGACTTAGAAACAGTATCCGTTTAGAAGAGAAGTGAAGACTTATAGAAGAATAATACATACATATACATATACACTCACGCCTTTTATCCCCGAAGGGGTAGGCAGAGGCGCAACTAGTGCACGCACTTTTCGCCATTATTCCGTCCCATGATGTGATAGGGGGCGAGCCTATCGCCATATCGGGCACAAATTCCAGACTCCGAGCTGATACTGAATAGAAAAACTCAATATCACTTTGCCCGACCCGGGGATCGAACCCGAGACCTCAGCATTGCAGTCGTACTACAATACAACTACGCCACCGAGGCAACCTAGCATAGAAGAATAATATGTTCATGAAATAAAGTGCAGAACTTGTAAGATTAATATAAGACATTGGCTCAGGGGTAGCAACCCCGGATGGCACTGTCCAATATGTTGGATAAAAAAATAACAACCAACCTTACCTTATTCATTGTAGAACTGGTATTTTATTTAACAAACAAATATCCGAAATAGCTTTAAGTTCTAATAATGATTGCGTGTTCATTATAAACATTTATTGCTATTCATCCTATTTGCTGGAATTAAACATAATTGCCAATATGTTTTTTGAATACATCAATATTTCAATTTGATTCATCTCGTTATTACCTGTAATTGATAATTGAGTCGTATTACTAACATTCATTTATCTTATTAATGACTTCGTTGTAAAGTTAGGATTATAGTCTAGGTATGACACAGACGCTTCGTCATAATCATAAGGTAAATTAATGCAATTGAATTCGAACATATTTCTTTGAATATTTATGTCATATTGTAATGACTTGTCAGAGCCTAATCAATGTCGATTTAGAACATTTATCCTTTTGCGGAAATCGCGTCTTACTGAAATCCGTTGTTGTTTGTAATTAAGTCTTTTAAAGTAGGATGATGTTTCTCGTATTCTATTTGATTATAAAATTTGATGTAGAATTCAAAATTGTAAGACGGCAAAGTTTTTCCTCGTCCGTGTTTATTTATTTGTATGATTTTTTGGTAAGGCCCAATTTTAAGTACCTACACAATGAAATAGAAACTAGTTAAACGTACTAAAGGTCCTAATAACGTATCTGCCTATACCTTCGAGTATAAATGTGTGAGCTTTTGTTTCATACTTACTCCAAGCTTACCGTGTCGATTTAGAAGGATTTTTGTCTCGCTTTTTGCGCCATCCTACTATAATAATATTATAAAAGCGAAAGTTTGTAATGGATGTATGGATGTTTGTTACTCTTTCACGCAAAAACTACTGAACGGATTTCGATGAAATTTGGCACATAGGTAGATCATGTCCTGGATAAACAGTAAGCTACTTTTTATCCGGGAAAAATATAAAACGGGACTTTTATCCCGGAAAAACTATTTAACGCGGGCGGAGTTGCGGGCAAATCTAGTGATGTATAATAATATGTCAATATTCACATCTACTATTTATGCATCTAATTAGCAACTGAGTTACAGCTTGCCATTTTAGAACTGCCATACATGTACTATAATAGCTGACCCAACTTTCTGACCTTTAAAACCCAAAATAAACCGTAAAGTCGATTTCTTATGTATTTGTTAATACGCGGTTCTATTTTTCACAATACCCTCTTTGAGTATTGACACTACGACACTATTTGTAACTGTTAAGTGGCATATTATTTTCAATAAGTATTTTCAAACTGTTTATATTTAACATATATTTATCACGTTTCTTAAAATAGTCCAAATATAATATGTTAAGTAAATAATTATAAAAATAATCATGCAAAGGCGTAGGCGATGTTTTAAGTATTTGTTTACTTTACAGGCTTGCATGTTGACACGTATGTATGGTACAGTGTTCGTTATTCCAATATATTCTTTATTTGTACACATATGAGGTCCATAGTCACATGAAACATGCAGCAAAGTAAAATTTTCCAACGAGTACGATCTTGACCCAAGAGCTACGAAAGGCGTGATTGAATCAATCGCAAATTACATCATAACAGTACTGAACTGACGTTATAAAAACTGAATTTCCGTATCTTGTAAATGTTAAGGATGTCATTTGTCGACCTTATTCGTAGATTGTTGTTTACGAAGGAATAAAAAATGACCCCAGTTACATTTAGTGCTTAGCTAAGCATTGGGCGTCTAGATAAAAAACAAATCGTGACTTATGTAACAAAATAAATGTTTATCGAACGTGGATATTAAAGTAGACATTAAAATCCGATTTCCAAAAGATAAAATGTATTAACTAAATCCAAGTGGATTTATAAAATTGACTAAAATTAATTGGCACCCACGACATGTAATCTACGGAAGTATCAGCTTTTTCAGATAAACACTAAGTTAATTAGGTATGAGCAAAAATAGCGCGTGAAGTATTCTTAACGATTTAAGTATATTTGAAGAGCACATTCCTGTTTTAAATAAATTATAATTACATTAGATTTCAAAAGCTTTTCTAATTACATTTTCCTTTGGAGCCTCCTCTTTTTTGTTTTCTTCAAAGTGTTTTTACGATAGCCTACTTGGGACTGGAACGGTCTGCCGAGACAATCCATCCACATCACCTCGGAGGTTGGCAATCCACCACAGTACGTTTCAGCCGACATTTTTTACCACGTACTACAAAACTATAGAACCAATTGCCGCTAGCAGCATTTCCGGACAGATACGACCTGGCGACCTTCAAAAAACGAGCATATTCCCACCTAAAAGGCCGGTAACGCATCTCTATGCCACCTGGTATTGCAGATGTTCATGGACGGCGGTGATCACCTACCATTAGCTGAACCGTATGCGCGATTGCCCCTTATATCATAAAAAAAGAACAACGTCCGCAGGTGCAAAACCCAAGGCACGCACCTCTGAATTTTTGAACTTATGTGTATATTGTTTAGTAATTATCGTTTGCTTTAACAGTGAAGGAAAACATCGTGAGCAAACCTACATACTATATTATCGTTGGCTTTAACAGTGAAGGAAAACATCGTGAGCAAACCTACATACCTGAGAATTCTTCATAAGAATTTCGAGGTTGTGTGAAGCCTGCCAACTCGCACTAGGCCAGCGTGGTGGACTAAGGCCTAACCCCTCTCAGTAGTAGAGGAGGCCCGTGCTCAGCAGTGGACAGTGCAGTAAATAATATAGGGCTGACTGCATTGCACGTATAACTAAATTTAAGGACGAACTAAAATGAAAATATGTTACTTGTTTATAGACCTTTGATCAGATGTTTAAGGTCAAAAACTATTTCATAATAATATACGTGAATTGATAATATTATATCTGGAGCCATTGTTTTATTGACATGTAAATGCCATCTGCAAGACTCTGTGCCGACTTTCTACATTTCAAATTGATCGGATTGTCACGTATTTGGGCCAGATAAACGTAAGTTGTGTTGTTCTATTTGTATGCAGTAATCTACTAAAACTTTACATGGATATATTTCACACAAATGTTTTAAATGCCTGAGTGGAAAAGTATGTTACACAGAAGCAACACCGCCTGAAATTTTGAAGTATGGCAAAACATTTTAAAGTCTGTATAGTTTTGGTCTTAGGACTCAATCTTATTCCTAGGAATGACATTTGATGTTGTGGGTAAATCTGTTTTGTACTGATATATAGGAAATCATTGAATAATGTACGTAATAAATGGGTATGATTGTAATGGGACACAGCAATCAAAGACGAGCGCCGGGATGAGACTGATTTATTATCTCATGCAGTTCACATGGGTGCAAAAAATATATATTTTGCATTCACTATCATGTTGTCATTGATGAGGTTTGACATGATATTATGATTTAGAGTGATGATCGGAGTGTAAACCAAAGAGTACTCTGTAATTTAAATTTCTAAATTATATTGCTAATGTTTATGGACAGTTTGCAAGGCAATCAGATGATTTGATCGCCTTTTTATTCGAAGATATAATGAACTTGTGTAATATACGCAAAAAACTATCGAAATCGTGTCTATTCATGCTACTTTCTATCGTTTTTATCTACATTCTTATCTAATCTATATGATATTATATAATTTAGATACTCAAATCAGTAAAAAACTGATATTTTGTGTACAAAGATTAGAAACAAAACTATCTTACATGACGTAAAACGTTTTATCAGTACATAATGCGTATTCGCTATGATTATTATGTGAACTATATTCCGAAATCGTTTTTGATAGAGTAGGCCTGTAATCAAGCAAGTGGGTCATTTGATGTTAAATTATCTCCATAAACCTACGATAGCCTAGTTGGGAATGTCCGGAGGTTCGAAACCCAAGGCACACACCTCTGACTTTTCAAAGTTACGTGTGTATTATTTATCAATTATCTTTCATTTTAACGGTGAAGGAAAACATCGTGAGGAAACCTACATACCTGAGAATTCTCCATAAGAATTTCGAGGGTGTGTGAAGTCTGCCAACCCGCACTAGGCCAGCGTGGTGGACTAAGGCCTTAAACCCTCTCAGTAGTAGAGGAGGCCCGTGCTCAGCAGTGAGTAGTATATAACACAGGGCTGGTATTATTTATCTCCATAAATACAAATATTATAGCATGATAGATCTGTCTTTAACCTTCATAGGAAATCAGAAAGGGTATAGAGTTGTTTCGGCATTCGCAAATAGAGCACTAAACATACGAAACGCACGTTAGTGTACGTCGATTTTCATATAAACAACAAGGTCATTAGCATATCCGATGGATATTTCAGCGGACGTCAATGAAAAAGTACGCGTACTAACCATTGTTTACATGTGGCTAGGTCATCACGATTATATTACCGGACAGACCGCAATTTACAATAGATTTAGCCAAAGTATAAATTTTCGGAATCGTCGGCTGTTACACGAACTTTGTTGACGGCAGTAAACGTGGAATAAGACGTTACGACAGGGCTGTCAGGTGCTAATGAGACAACAACGTTGAGAATACTAATTATTCAAGTTTCAACGCATCGATTTCCGAAGCATGTAAACAAAATGGAAGAACTTTTTGATAGTGTGTTTATGTATTTAATTTATTAAAATTTTCTAGGACAAAATTCTTTTACAATTTACCTTTGCAAAAATTGAAAATTATACAGGTTACCATGGAAATCACTTTCACACAGATATTTATCCAAAATAATACCTACTCTTCTTCCATCATAAACAGCAACAAACCAACAATATCTATACAAATACAGTAATTCAAAACGATAAAGTAAGAGTAAATAAATAAAACGATAGCATGTTGACAACCCTAATCTCAGTTCTTCCAGGTTTTTATCAGCGTAAAACTCTAACTAAATAAAAGCGGCTACGTTAACAGCGCAGTGTCCCCGCGGAGTTTATTTATTCTGAACGCTGTGATTATACTGTAAGCGTAAAATTATGTGATATATTGTAGCGTAAATAAAGGCTCGTAAGCACTTCTTACTCTGGGTGTTTCGGGTCATACAGCTGTCTTGTCACAAGAGTCGAGATAATTAAAATATTAGGGTTTAGGGGATGTTACACTTCGACTTTAGTTTTAATGAGTTAAAATATATAACTTGTTATAACTTCAAATTTTTTTACAGCTACAAACTGTGTATTATGAAACAATGAAATGATAAATGCTAAATATTTGCGCAATGGTTAAGGTTCTATAAAACGTGTCCCGAGTCTATCTTTTTGTTATTTTTATTTTACGGTATATTTGTCAATGTAACATCTTAATAGCTACTTTCAAGGGCTAAGGTGTGAAATTGAGAAATAATAAGCGACCTTTTCCGAAATTAATAGCTGATTACGCCTCGATTACCAAAGTTATGGCGAAACTTTCTATGATTGATACGGAGATTCTCGACCAGTGATAAAAACCTCTGAGTCAAGTAATTTCGGAGTAAATAATGAAGTTAAATGATATTCCAAAGGTCATGTTTTGTTGGGCGACAAAACGATTGGGCGGGTCAAGGAAACGTTATTAAAACAATGCTCTTTACTAAATTACAACTTTATATTTGCCGTCACAAAATATTCAAATTCGAAGTAATAATATTGCTAATAAATTAAACCAGCTGCTCTGATAAAGTTGTTCGTTTATATACTGTATCTTCTAAGCCAAATTTAACAAGGAAAATAATTTTAAAATAAATAATTCGGTAGAGTCGGAAGTCGGAACTGACACAAAGGTCAATAGTGTTTGGTTTTAAGACTGCGAATTTGTGAATTTAAAGTAGGACTTTAAGCGAAATATTATGTGTAATATTTCTTATGCAAACTTTATTTGGAAAATTCGTTGGTATTGTCATTTTCGATTAACGGAAAACTTTATAATGACTCAACAATAATTACTGAAAAAAGATTTAACTAACGTTTGTTTTGAAAATTATAAACGAGAATTATAAAAGACTAGCTATTGCCCGCGGCTCCGCCCGAATTCAAAAGTTTTTCCGGGACAAAAGTCCCGGTTTATATTTTCCCGGGATAAAAAGTAGCCTATGTGTTAATCCAGGATATGATCTACGCGTGTGCTAAATTTCATCGAAATCCGTTCAGTAGTTTTTGCGTGAAAGAGGAACAAACATCCAGACATCCATACATCATTACATTCATTACATTCTTACAAACTTTTGCCTTTATAATATTAGTAGGATTATAGAGTGCCTTTCTGTAGTTTAGTTTGTACTTACGACGCACATAGTAACACAATACTGGTCCTTTCTAGCATGTATCTAAAGTACCATATAAGAACACAATCAACGACATAATTTACGACACTAATTTGAAATCTTCTTGAATATCTGTAGATAGGTAAGTAAGTTTGTAACATTGAATAGAGCAAAACATCGTAAGATAGTGTTGATGCGACAATGACATAATTTTGTGCAATCCAAACACACGATCGGTATGTAAAATGTAAATAATAACATTTACAAGGTAATTTTGAGGTGTGTTTTAATCAAGATTGACATTTGACATATTTCTTTAACCTGTAATATACTAGAAGGGTAACCTATGGTAATTTAAATAGAAGTATACGTCATAGTGTTTAAACATATTTTGTTCGCGACATCGCCTGCGGAAAAATCTTTTTGTGGTATAATGGACCACTATGTACTTCTCTAGGATTAAAATAACTTCTATCTGTGTGCCAATGTTTTTTTTTGGCTCTTAAAAGACAAGACGATCATGAAACTCGCTTGATGGTAAGCGATACGACCGCCCATGAGCAGTAGCAACGCCGCACAGAGCTCTAAATTACTAAGTACGGCATGGCACTCCCCTGCGCTTGTCACCCTGAGACATAAGATGTGAAGTCTCATAATGCCCAGTAGTTACGCTGGCTACAAAGAGAGACCTGTCTATGACATTAAAAACTGCCGCTATGATTAATAGCAGTTTATATTAAACCTGTAAACATAAACACTTGCAAATATCTTCTCAAACATATATTAGGAGGATTAGTAAGGGAGTACTTAATTTAAGCAAGTGGTAGTCGGTGGTAAGTGATCACTTACTTGCGTGTCCTCAAATATGCTGGACAACGTAAGGAGTTTTGATGTCCTGCCAATTCAGGATTAACTTGGTGTACTCCTCAAATCTTGACATGCTCAGCATTTACCCATCAGTGGGACTTCCATAGAAAAGTACACTCTAGGTATATTAAATTGAAAATAAAACGTAATAAATCGAATTGAAGGACCTTGTTCCTTGCGTGTACTTTGAAACTATAATTTATTGGTCATGTTGCCTTGGCTTTTACGGTTAATATAAAGCAGTGTAGATGTGTTAAGCCAGAGGATTTTTAAAAGAGAAATAATTTGTACTTATTTTAGCACAAACACACACAAACTCACACCTTTTATCCTCAAAGACGTAGACAGAGGTGCAACTAGTCCATCCCCTTTTCGCCGTGCATATTCCGTCCCCTGATGTGATAGTGGAGGAGCCCATTGCCATATCGAGCATAAATTCCAGACTCTAGGACGAAATCCACCGAATATCATTTTGCCCGAACCAGGGATCGAACCCGAGACCTCAGTAATGCGTGGCATTTATTACGGTACGACTCCAGTGGTGAGGTCTCGAGTTCGATCCCCGGGTCGGACAGTGACATTGGGTTTTTTTATTGAGTATCAGCCCGGAGTCTGGAATTAGTGCCCGATATGGCGATAGGCTCGCGCCCTATCACATCATGATTTTGCTCAATTGATTAAAAATGATACAAGACTATTCTTCTATTTTTAAAATTCGGCATCATATGTGCGGATATATTGTTATTATTGATGACCATCGTCGGTGGCGCCCTTATGCTATTAGGTGAGTTACTTGCTCGTTGGCCTCTTCCAAATATATAACAAAAGTAACCGTGTACTTTTTTTTTTTTCTTATACGGCCATCTTCGGCGCATTAGGGACGGCTGCGGGCTTCCTCCGACTCGCGTCTAAGTTGTCGTCCACAACCGCCCCTGCGCGTACCGCTGTTGCGGTCCTCCTCCTGTTGTTGCGGGGGCTCAGAAGCCCCCGCACACCGAGGGACGCCCTGGCGTCCGAGGCAGCGTGAGACACGCTGCCGTCCATCACGGGGGTCACAGAAGTTGGCTAGACTAATAGGTGGGCGGCACGTCCCGCCCACCCGTGACCCCCGGAGGCCCCTATTAGTCGCCTTTTACGACAGGCAGGGGATACCGTGGTGGAATTCTCCAAACGCCCCCAATCCACAGGGCGGAACCGTGTACTTTAGAACTAAACATAATCCTATGGAATTAATATGAATCACTACAATATAACTATGATTCAATATACAAGTATTAATTTATAATTCGAAAATTAATAGTCTGTTAAATAATGAAATAGACAATTTTCTACACCGTTCATAACGTAAATTGGGTAACAGGTCGCAAATCAACCGGAACTGCTCATTATACGGCGATTTATGACATAAATTACACTAATTTACAGCTTCCCAGCCTTATAACATTGGTCCTGTTATTACAAGAAGCTATCGGAGTTGTCCAAGGTTGGAGTCTGAACGTAAAGTTGTATTAGTTTTCCGGTATATAGCAGTTGCAGGAAATATTTTAATATTACGATTTTTTCTTTGCAATTGCTTTGTTAGTTGTTTGTTTTGTCTAGTTGATCTGAGTTATTTAGTATGACTTGATTTGTATAGTATAGACATCGGTTACGTTATTAATTTGGCTTCCAGCAATTAATGTAGAATTTATTTTAGAATTTTTAAGCTATTGCATAGCTTCTATCGCGGGTCTTGAGCGTGGAGACCGAATCCAGAAATTCCGTAACGAAAATAACCTAGCACTCCCCACTCCGACCGGCACAGCGGTGATATTTTATTTAAATTTCGAATGTCACTTTTACGGCCAGTTCTTTATTGTTACTGGCTGGTTTCACAGGGCAAGTATAGAAAAAAAGACGTGTGGCACTCGGAGACTACCGCGGTAAAGCTATTGCATAGCATTTTTTATCAACTTATGTAATTATAATTACTTATTTATTTTATGTATGCAGTATTTTTTATTTTCCTTTGTTTTTCTTTGATATTAATTCAACTTTTTGAGCGTGGTGAATCTCAAACTTATGTTTCTTATTTCAGTTACCATAAACCTATAGTTTCAATGATAAATAATCCTGAATAACCTACGTGTATTGTAAGATAATAAAAATATTTTGAACAATATTAACTTCTCATTTATTTAATAAAAGAAAAAAAATTGTTTTCTTATCGGTCACCACGCTCAAAAAGTTGAATTAATATCAAAGAAAAAAAAGGAAAATAAAAAATACTGCATAAATAAAATAAATAAATAATTATAATTACATAAGTTGATAAAAAATGCTATGCAATAGCTTTACCGCGGCAGTCTCCGAGTGCCACACGTCTTTTTTTATCTTTTATGACTTATGTTACTGATGGCATGTCGGACCAGACATTTGGGATATCTATGCGTTGCGAAATACTGAAAATCGTCTAATCTGGTTTCAACCTTTGCTTACACCATCTCAAACTTACAAATCTAACCACAATAGAACCAATTGAATCCATTGAGCGCTACGTATAACAATTTTTAGAGAACCTAACAAAACGAGCAATGCACGTCGAGTAAAGTCTATCCATCGCTCAAGAACGCCTAGGAACTACCGCATTGACCTATTTTGATAATGCCGAACAGATTACGACCACGTCCACACCTCTAGTGCACGCGTTTTCCGTGTTACGATTTCTTTTTCATCGTGACCTTTTCGTTAGCGCATTACGGTTCCGTGCATAGAATTTTGCGCAGTGAAAATACTAAGTTTATGGTTTAACGTAAGAACGAAATACGAATAACTTAGTATTCATGGTATTGAGATATCAGATAAGGGTTGCGTGGTTTTATAGTGTTGATCGTTATCTATTACAGGATTCATAGCATACGAATGTATAAGTGCCAAGATTTTTTGCCGTGATGATACAAATCAATGATACGTTTTTGTTTTTGCTTTTTCTTTTTTTATGGCATTGACGCATGCAATTTGTTTAATGTATGCCGTTCGCCTGATGGTAAGCGATGTAACCGCCCATAAACAGTAGTATCACCATACAGCACCTTGAGTTACAAAGTACTGTGTGGTATTCCACTGCGCTCGACATCTTGAGACAAAATGTTAAGTCTCATTATGTCCAGTAGTTACACCGGCTACAATGTACTTCAAACCGAAACACAACAGTGCATGCACACTTCTGGCGATAGAAATAGGCAATGCGATGGTACCCATCCAGACGAACTCTCACATATGAGAGACCTACCACCGGTAGTAGTAGAGACCGCTTATAGCGTCATCGGTTATAACAACGCATAGGTTACTACTGAAGGGTAAGATCCAGGGAAATACATGTATAGAAAGAGATTATTGTTTATAAAGACTCTCGGATATAGCGTCCAGATGAGGTAGTGTTTTCAATGTCGTTTTATCCGGTTTTAAATGGATTTTCTGAAAGATATGCTGAATTGTTTGGTCGTGTCGTTCTACGAATCGACCAATTTCCACCATAAAATAACTTGGCAACTTAAGAAAACTAACAGCGTTATCTATAACGGTTCTTAGGCAATTAACTCAATTCTCTTCGCTTAGTTTTCTTTGGTTTTAAAATATCCTATTCAACGTTCATGGCCTGTATGGACTAAGCGAAATGTATTTTTAAGGACTTTATTCATATTTCAATGCACTTCAACATAAATATACAATTTTGGAAACCTAGTTTGGGTACATCTTTGCACCGGAACCAACTTAAATTTATAGTATAGATAAATAACTAAAACGACTGCCTCGGTGGCGTAGTTGTATTACGGTACGACTGCAATGCTGAGGTCTCGGGTTCGATCCCCGGGTCGGGCAAAGTGATATTGAGTTTTTCTATTCAGTATCAGCTCGGAGTCTGGAATTTGTGCCCGATATGGCGATAGGCTATCACATCATGGGACGGAATAATGGCGAAAAGTGGGTGCACTAGTTGCGCCTCTGCCTACCCCTTCGGGGATAACAGGCGTGCGTGTATATCTATAAATAACTAAAAAAAATTGTTGATATCTTTGACCAATTTTTATAAATTAAAAGTAAACAGTACAAATTATGTATTGATTAGCAAAGAAGAGTAATCTTCCTAAGAATATGAATACCGACCTTAAAGCAATTATAACACGTGAATAATCCGCACAGTGAGGTGAATATACTAAATCTAGGCAATGAAGAGTTATTTAACCTGGGGATCTGTTGACCTACGCGGTTTCAGACTGACTACCGTTCTCTCATGTGTAAATTATAAACTAGTGTAGGCGTATTATATTCTTAGTTCATGCATGAAATGTTAATGCACTGACTCTACTTATTAATCTATACATATAAATGAAATTGGAGTGTCTGTTTGTAATATTGAAATAACCGTTTTTTATTACATGTATAATATACGTATTTTACTATGAATGTATATACGGTACATACACCAAAATATAATTTTTTACAATTTTTGTCTGTTTGTTCCGGCTAATCTCTGAAATGGCTGGACCGATTATGACGGGACTTTTATTAGCAGGTAGCTGATGTAATAAGGAGTAACTAATCTACTAAGTAGGTATCAATAAAAAAAACTAAAAAATTAAAGAATCGACTGTTAGGCGTAACAAAGTTCGCCTCGAACGAAGTTCAGCTAGTAAATAATAAAAGTCAACTCTACGTTTCAGGTATAATTAAAATTAAATATCCTAACAACACTCCATAAGGTGTCTGTAATAAAATGTCATTTCCAAAAGAATAACTACGCAAGTGAAAACTTTGTAAGGTCACCAACAAAGCCTCGGGTGCACACCGCTACACATTCACGCACACGAACATAAAAGTTTAGCTTATAAGTTTATAATCAAGCGAGGTTTTTATCTCGTAGTCGTTGGCCGCCCGTCGCGCAGCGCGCATGTCGCCCACGCTGAAGCCTCATAAATACGCGCGTGAAAAAACACCAACCTGAATAAGAAAAATTAAAAATACAAATTCATGCTCACTCAAAGAAGCCCCGGCCGTCAAAGCCGTTTGACAAATAACAAGGTGTTCCATTTTTGAAATTGCGCTCGGTCGGGCTTCTTCGGAAAATTATGAAAGTGATGTGAAATGTAGGTGTTACGTTCAGAGAACGTTTAGTGTACGCACTGTATTTTTTCCTAGTGATTAGAAATCCTATTGTTCCCTAGTTTGAATCGGTAAACAAAAAGTATACTGTTTTTCAGTGTTTTGTTCATTTGAATGAGAAGTGTATTGAAAAATTATTACATAAAAGTGGATTGTTCAGTTTTAGTAAAGAAAAACCGGCAGAGTAATTCAGTTAGATGTGTGTTCAACATAATATACAACGGGACACAACATGACGGCAAAGTTCGGCTATGTAAGTAAATTTTTGTTTTTGACGTACAATTTTGCTGTTATCTCTATAATTAATTTTATTTTTACTTTTTATCGATATGGTTTATTTTTGTGCTTAGCGACAAATAAATCTAATCATTTGACAAACGACAGTAGGAACTATCGTGCGATAAAATCGATTTGGATCCTTTATCGTCGTGTTTTAAGTGGCGTCTGTGAACAAGGTACATTATCTTTATCCATGAGCAAAAAATTTTATGAATGGAAAAATAATTTTATGCTATCTTTACAGTTTTAGGGCCGATGCAGATAATAAAAATCTCAATTATTATAATCGTTAACGCACATTAAAACGTCGCGTGATTATTAAAGGCTTTAACAGCATATCTTTGTTAATAAATTATCAGTTGGTCGTGTCTATTTATTAGGTGTTAGGGTATACTTTAATTTAAAATAGTACTTGATAATTATGCTTCGCTCTACCAAGTCTTATTTTTATGATTATAAATATAGAGTTTCCGTGTCATTTTACGAAATTACTTTTCCTCGTGAAAGCAATTATATACTTTAAGCCAAAATCGTAAATTTAATCATCTTCTTTAATTACAGTCTGATACAGTAATGTGAACCTCGCGTATGTACAATATTTACCTTTTATTGCACTGCGAGTGTCCTTCCCATTGTACTCGTGCGCAGACGCTGCTTGTTTTTATACTCATTTATAATAATATGTATTAATATTACGTAGGCAATATTTTTTTAATTTCGTCCCCTTTTTGGGAATTATTGAAAAATTGCATAAGAGCATGCAACCTGTTTTATTAATATTTTAAGACGTCGTGTCGTGATATGAAGCAAACCATCGTGTATTGTTTTATTATGGCAAGAACGAAGTAAGATCATCTGCTGGTAAATGACGTCTATCCTTAAACCTGTAATGTTATAAAATATTTTAAAAAGAAGGGAGATTACTGGAGAAGCGTATATTTCCGACATAGCACTGGCTGAACTTTGGTATATCATTTTTGTTGGGTTTTTCCATCTTAAAAATTACTCAGTCGCAGTTTGGAGTCAGGAAGTTGGCGCTGTGATACCCCCGTGCTTCGGAAAGCACGTAAAGCCGTTGGTCCTGCGCCTGATCTCTCTCCGGACGTGTAGAATTGAAGTGAAAGAATAGCGAGTGCAGCTATATATTGCGCACACATTTGTGCACTATGATATCTCCTACTTACCAGGCTGATCTCTGTTGAGATTGGCCGCCGTGGCCGAGATCGGCTAGGAAGGAAGAGATATCAATTTATGTTTTGTAAAACGGTAAGAGCCGAATTTGGTACAAAATCCTCTAGAAAGATCTCGATATCAATTATTTGTTCTTTCTGGTAAGCCTTGTACAACTGGAGTCTAAAATACACACTCGTATTAACATTATTTATTTAACCAATAATACCCGCTGGGAATCTAATGCACGGTCGCATAGTTTATGACCTTTGAACTTAAGCTAACCAAACACTTTAAGAGTATCAAAAATGTATTGAATATCGATAATACTGAAATATTTTCTAGAATATGAGATAGAGCCAAATATTTTTTTTTATGTTGCAATTATGTTTTTAAAATCAGTAAATTAGGAATTATTTACAATGTCTTTGAGTTTGATAAAACACATTTAATCAATTACTTAATATTATGAATCCTACTTATATAAATACGATAGTATATTGTTGTTCAATCGTTTTATAACGGCTGAGCCAATTTTGATGAAGTCACAATTTATGATGATAAAATTAGAAGTGATCGTATGAATTAGTGACCGTAGGCTCGATGCTGGAACCGTAAAATAACATTTTGAGATTTGAGATTTGGGTCCTACGAAATAATTTTTTCTACAGAGCATTACAGGTCAAAGTACCCTGAACCGGTCAATCAAGTCAGCCCTTCTTCACCCACTGCTGGGTATAGGCCTCCTCTCTATCACGCCACTCTTTCCGGTTTTGTGCGCGCCTCATCCACTGCTTTCCGGCACACCTTACGATGTCATCTGACCATCGGGCTGGTGGTCTACCTCTCTCTCTGTGGCCGTTCCTCAGGTACCACTCGGTGAGTGCCTTGGTCCACCTGTCGTCGTCCCGTCTAGACAAGTGACCCGCCCATCTCCACTTCAGCTTGGCGATACGTGTGCCTACATCTTCAACTTTTGTGCGTCGTCGAATTTCTATGTTTGGCACACGATCTACCAAGTGAATACCTAGCATGGCCCGTTCCATGGCTCGCTGAGCTACGCGGATCTTATAAATATGAGCTAGAGTGAGGGGCCATGATTTGGCTCCGTAAGTGAGTATAGGCAGCACACATTGGTTGTAAACCTTGGTCTTTAGGCATTGTGGCATTTTTGACTTAAGGACGTCATCTAGTCTACCGAAAGCAGCCCACTCAAGCTGGATTCGCCTAGCGATCTCCATCAACTGAGAACCCTGGTCGAAAGACAATCGATGTCCAAGATAAATGTAGTGCTTAATTGTCTCTATGGGGCAGTTATTAACGACGACCTTTGGCGTTCGTGGTTGGTTGGCCATAATCTTGGTCTTGGTCATGTTCATCTTCAAACCAACGCTCTCAGATGCTTCGTGGAGCTCATTCAGCATGAGTTGGAGATCTGCAGTGGTCTCAGCTATAAGTACGAGATCATCGGCAAATCGTAGGTGCGACAAGTGGCGGCCGTTTACATTGACTCCTCTTTCACTCCAATTAACGATCTTTATTACGTCCTCCAAGAGGCAAGTGAATAGCTTTGGTGAAAGAGTGTCACCTTGCCGCACGCCTCTCCCAATCGGGATGAGATTAGATAACCTGTGCATGCGCACCTGCATTGTGGCGGTCTTATATAATTCCCGGAGGATATCCACATAACGCTTGTCAATGCCACAGCGATGGAGAGAGTTGAACACAGCCCAGTGTTCAACACTGTCGAAAGCCTTTTCATAATCGACGAAGGCTAAAAACAGGGGTCGGTTATATTCCCTGCATTTCTCCATGAGCTGCTTGACAGCGTGTATGTGGTCCATAGTGGAGTAACCACTTCGGAATCCCGCCTGTTCTACAGGTTGGTAATCTTCGAAATAGCGAGACATTCTATTACACAGAACTTTGGCAAAAAGTTTATATACTTGTGAAAGAAGGCTAATGGGGCGATAATTTTTTAGTTTCGCTCTGTCACCCTTTTTGTGCAATATTGAAACAGATGCATTTTTCCAGGCCTTAGGCGAATTACCCCCGGACAGAACTTTATTGAAAAGTACTGCCAACGCTTTAAGTAATGGAGCTCCACTAGCTTGTAGCATTTCCACATAAACTCCGTCCTCCCCAGATGCTTTCCCGTGTTTCAAAACGGTAAGACCCGAATTTGGTACAAAATCCTCTAGAAAGATCTCGATATCAATTATTTGTTCTTTCTGGTAAGCCTTGTACAACTGGAGTCTAAAATACACACTCGTATTAACATTATTTATTTAACCAATAATACCCGCTGGGAATCTAATGCACGGTCGCATAGTTTATGACCTTTGAACTTAAGCTAACCAAACACTTTAAGAGTATCAAAAATGTATTGAATATCGATAATACTGAAATATTTTCTAGAATATGAGATAGAGCCAAATATTTTTTTTTATGTTGCAATTATGTTTTTAAAATCAGTAAATTAGGAATTATTTACAATGTCTTTGAGTTTGATAAAACACATTTAATCAATTACTTAATATTATGAATCCTACTTATATAAATACGATAGTATATTGTTGTTCAATCGTTTTATAACGGCTGAGCCAATTTTGATGAAGTCACAATTTATGATGATAAAATTAGAAGTGATCGTATGAATTAGTGACCGTAGGCTCGATGCTGGAACCGTAAAATAACATTTTGAGATTTGAGATTTGGGTCCTACGAAATAATTTTTTCTACAGAGCATTACAGGTCAAAGTACCCTTAACCGGTGGAAATGCATAAACAGATTGATGAAAGTGGATGGAGCGAGAGAAGTATGCCGGAATCGTGCAAACTGGCAATCCACAGTCTTCGCCTTCCCCTATGGGATAGAGGCGTGATACTATGTATGTATGTATGCATTGCCCCCTCAATTCTGATAATACAATTTCATTTTTTTCTGCGTAACATCAAATAAGTGACTTGGCCCGATCGCTCGACTCATGGGAACGACTAGTACAATTCAGTACAGCCATCGATGGTCTGCAATTTTAATATAATACTAGTTAGGTACTATATAAAATTAATTCTTACAGATATATGTTTAAATCTATGTATAACAAATATAATAATAATCTTGCACAAATGTTTTCATAGCTTCACCGTGCTAGATTATAAAATTATTTATTTGCACAACACGTGGTTTCTGCAATCACAGAGTATCCACCCACCGTGAATCAACATTTGAGTTTTCATGGCCACTTTTCATTAGTGTATTATTTTTATTAATTGATGATGTATAAATATGTAGACCTAGGTATAATGTTGTGCATTCTGAAAAGAGTATTTTTAATATCTTTTCCTTGTATTTATGTATACCTTTCACATTAACAATGAAACAAATTTAGGTGTAACAGATTCGTCACTCTTTTTAGTATTTTGTTGACTTATTGTGTTATGCAGATTATCCGCAAGAAACTTTGCACCTTCAGCGTTATTATCTTTGATAATGACTCAAAGGCATTTATGTCATATTTTTTTATCAGCTTTTTGTAAAAACAATAGTCAGATTCTAAAGAGGTATAGTGTCTCACACTTTTAAAATATCCACAAAGGAGATGTCCGCTTTTTGATTTCGAGGCCCAGTACCCATAGGTACTGGGCCTCGAAATCTAACCAGGCTCAAACTTTAGGGATATTAAAGTCGCAAAATATGGAAGGGATCCATTAAAAAAATATTTTTAGACACCTCCATCTATAACTATTTCTATGTAATATGAGTAACTGATTCACGGTTCCTTAACACTGTCAGTAATAACACGGATTTTGTATAGAAACCCGTGTGCGATCTAATCTGTGGTCTTCATAATATTGTTCCCATTTCGTGTATGCCTCCTGTAGTCGAACGCGTACTTAAATGTCAATAGATTTCATAATTAATATTCTATATAAAGGCAGAGTTTCTTAATGGTACTATTTATCACGAAATATGAAGTTTATTTCGAACAATGGTTTTCAAAAAGTACACATATGCCATACCCTAACAAATTAAACGAAAAAAGAGTTCTGCGCGCCCATTCTTGGCATTACGTGAAAGAGTTGATATATTTAAACCAGCATGAACAATAAAGGCAGCTAGTATTTGTTATTTAAGTGTAGCGTATAAAACTATACCAATTGGGTTACTTTCTAGTCTTTAGGTTGAGCCTGTTGATGACATATCTACCTCTTTTTTATATGAAATATCATTGATCTCGAAGTGGTAAGCAGTGCGAATAATACACCAGTGTATTCGATGATATTTGTCGAGATTTCGATCACAAATGACAATGAGACCATCTTAAGTAACTGAAAGGAATTTAAGATTTTTTTTATTATTCCATTGAATGATGAGACGAACATGCCATTCTCCTGATGGTAAGCGATCCGGCCACCCATAAACGGTAGCCATCCAGCAGCAGCACCTTGAGTTACAAAGTACTGTGTGGCATTCCACTGCGCTCGTCATCCTGAGACATAAAATGTTAAGCCTCAGTATGTCCAGTAGTTACACTGGCTACAAAGTCCTTCAAACCGAAACAAATAGTGCATGCACACTGCTGCTTGGCGGACGGACCCACCCAAACGGACTCTCCAAGCTGCCAAACTTAAAAATTAAATCCAGAACATTATGGTAAAGAGATCAAATACCTTGTCATTTGACCGGTAAGATGATAGTATCATATAATACGGTAATAGCAAATGTAGATGTAACCTAGCTTCTCTGTAAATTATATGTTAAGCTACTATACTGTTTGTCAATCAATATTTGCTACTACATTTCTACTTAACATATTCTGGAAGGTCGTTCGTCTTAAAGGTCTGATACTTGAGCTATTTGCTTCCGCTTTTTCCATCTTCAACACTCTTGTGACGCGAGAAGTGGAATGTGAACGACTCTAGTCGCTTCTCAAGTCGCAGCTCTGTTTAAGAGATGTATATCATATAGGTATGGAAGTAAGACTCAAGTTAATCTGATGAGAGATTGTCGAACTATTTTGTATCGAAAAATTCATTATAACTTCTTCTGACTTAATGTTTTGGGGTTGGTAATGATAGAAGAGCATAATGTAATTTTTGATGTGGATCGACATAAAATTAAGCCTTTATCGTGTTTAACTCTTCTTCTTTTTTTCTTTTTGTGGCTTCCACCGTTTATAAGTGATTTCACCAATGTCAAGTGCCAGAGACCTTCCAGTTTCCGTAGTATTATAATTGATTATAATGCCGTGTTTAACTCTTATACCGTTACTTTGTCGTGACAGTAGAAAAATGATATTTCAATGTATTTGTGAAAAAAAAGTGAGAATTTTTTATGTCTATACCATTAAAAAATATTGCGACTACACTCATGAGCGTTTACTTACGTAAGAATTTTGATGTCAGTAAATCTGTGTCTACATGTCAAAACATCTGATAAGCACATCTTGATGTAATCGATGTGATTGTCATATGACATATCGAGATGCTTCGCATAACCTACATACGTGTGGTGAAATGGTGCATTTTCCAGGTTGGGCTGATAAAAGTGGAAAAATATGTGCGAGATAAAACAATCCTCATTTCGCATTATCTTTATGTCAGCGATCAAGAGATTTGTTCCGAAAACAACGAGGTACAGATCAGACCTTGGAATCTCGTAGACGTACTTAGAGACGCAGGAAACGGTAACATAATTGAATTTTACCCTAGTCCACAGGATAGTCAAATAGTATAAGTTGTAAATACAGAAAGAACAACGATTCAAAGTAGAACTCATTAAAAATTTCTAACAATTTCATTTCGATGATATGTGACATTGAATTATAATTATCAATTTGGTAATAGATAAATATTATGTAGTAAGTTTTAATTATAAACCACATAACATAAATTACAGTTCATTTTCGTAAAGACTATGGAAAACTTCACTTGAAGTGAAAGTGTCAGATAGGGATTTATCTAATCTCGTCATAGAATATACTCTATAACTGCGTTAGTAGTAATAGTGCGCACGTTACAAGGAATGTCCCTTATCAAAGAATTCATGTGCGGCTTATATCGGCATTTGCAATACAAATAACTAGTTATGTTGTGTTTCTTGTTGTCAAACACATTATGAACATATTTTCTTTATCTATACAGCATTGTTTTTATGACTGCCTCGGTGGCGTAGTTGTATTGCGTATGCGTTACGAGTACGAATTGTGCGCTGAGGTCCTGGGTTCGAATCCCGGGTCGAGTCAAAAATATTGTGACTGGATTTTTCCATCTTTAAAATTACTCAGTCGCAGCTCGGAGTCAGGAAGTTGGCGGTGTGATACCCCCGTGCCTCGGAAAGCACGTAAAGCCGTTGGTCCTGCGCCTGATCTCTCTCCGGTCATGTCGGATTGCCGTCTCACCGGACTATGAGAGTGAAGGAATAGCTAGTGCACCTGTGTATTGCGCACACGCTTTTGCACTATAATATCTCCTGCGTACCTGGCTGATCTCCGTTGAGATTGGCTGCCGTGGCCGAAACTGGCTAGGAGGATTTCATTGTTTTTATCTAGGATATGTTTAATACACAATTATTGATTGTACTGCGGTGCACGAAGTTTTGTCTACATGGTATACCGGCTCAACCGGTGGTTTACAGAAAACCGTTTTTAACCAATTTTAGGGTTCCGGGCCTCAAAAGAAAACAAGAACTCTTGAATGATCACATTGTTGTCCGTTTGTTCGGAACGCGTAGAGATACCAAGTTGAAATTTATATTCTCGAGTCTGCGGTCTTTTTCAGCTGTGAAAAAATCAAATTTGTAAGGCAACGCGATCAAAATAATGATCGTTTATGTGTATATTTTCGCATATTTTGCGATTTCGCAAGTGAATCAAAACCTATATCACTTCCCATTGACGTAGAATCGTGAAATTTGGCATTGGAATCGTGAAAAATGGCGTGAATCGTGAACAAAACAAACTTTTAAAATTTTATTAATTTTGGCGAACTATTGAACTATTATATACTTAGATATGTAACCTACTAGTTTATACAGAACGCTCGGTACGCGAGTCCAACTCGCCCTTGTCCGGTTTTTTTGGCACTTCCTTTTATTATGCTCTAAAAATGACCGGATGTGAATTTAATGCACAGTGTACGAAAAAATTAAAGGCAAGGTTTATCTTTTAGCGTCTAACGATAATATATTTTTGTAATCACGTTGATAACAACATTATGAATCAATAAATTCAATTTTCTAATTATCACTTCTTGATAGTTTGTAGTAATTAATGTACGTAAATAAATTAATACTGATTGGTTTTTTTTTTACATTAATGCTGATTATATAGACTTTTATAATGAATGTGGGTTCAGGGGTAACTTACGCCAATTTTGTACCTAGATTATACGAAAACTAGCTTTTGCCCGCGGCTTCGCCCGCTTTAAAAAGTTTTTCCGGGATAAAAGTCCCGCTTTATATTTTCCCGGCATAAAAAGTAGCCTATGTGTTAATCCAGGACATGATTACCCGTGTGCCAAATTTCATCGAAATCCGTTCAGTAGTTTTTGCGTGAAAGAGGAACAAACATCCTTACATCCAAACATTCATACATTCTTACAAACTTTCGCCTTTATAATATTAGTAGGATTAGTAGGATAGAGAAGATTTTCGAGATGTTACGTGTATAAATACTTAAAGCAAAACGTCCAAGGTTCGTTACGTTTTGTCAAGTCCATCTGGAATTTAGGGGAGGCCTATGTTCAGCAGTGTACATCATTAGGCTGTTGATGATGATTTTGTCCATGTGAAAACAGTATTTTTTTTATGGCATTGAATGACGAGACGAGCATGCCGTTCGCCTGATGGTAAGCGATACGAACGCCCATAAATAGTAGAAACACCATCCAGCACCTGGAGTTACAAAGTACTGTGTGGGTGGAATGCCACACTCCACTGCGGTCGTCATCCTGAGACATAAGATGGTAAGTCTCATTTTGTCCTGTAGTTACACTGGCTACAATGCCCTTCAAACCGAAACACAACAGTGCATGCATACTGCTGCTTGGCGGTAGTAGAAGACATAGCAGATTTGTCGAATCATAACAATAAAACTGCAACAATTCCAACTTTCATGTAAACCAATCCGTGATCAGTGTATTATAAAATCAATACAAGGCAGCACTTATCGCGTGCCACATGTTATTTGTTAATGTAGGGCCAAATCACGCAATCTGTCCTTCACAGTGAAACTATTTTCTATAGCCTATGATTTTTTGTCAGGCAACAACTTAGTGGTTAAATTTTCAAGTAGATTTTCGATACTGATTTATTCTAAGTACACATAAAGTGAATTAGTGGAGGAGTGTGGGATGTTCCGCGAGACGAAAAGACATCAAATGGACGAAGGCGGTTACAGAGTGGTTGTCCAGAGATTCCAAGCGGAAAATAGGCAATAGGCAGACCACCAGTCCGATGGGAAGACATCATCCAAGTCCAAGGCAAAACATTAGACACGAGACTGGAAAAATGGTGTGATAATAAAGTGGCTTATTCCCTGCAGCGGACAGATGAGAAGGGTGGAAATGATGATGATCTACATATAAGTATTTAAAAAATTGAAAAAATATTAAGTGAATTGTCAAATTATGATGAATTCTTGGTGGGCCTTCTACCGAAATACTGACATCAGCCCGAAATGTGTTGTGAACTCTGCTTATTTTACTAGAAAGTTATTCTCAATAACACTATGGCATAATTATAAGGATAAAGCTAAGTAATGCCAAGATTGGTTAAAAAATAATCTTATAGTAGTCATTCTCCTACTGCTTCTAAATAAATTATTGTATATAAAAGTCCAAAATAACAATTTGTCAATTTATAATGAGCTTATTAATACCAAGAATAAAGACATCAGTTCTGATAAAATTAATCAATTTAATTGTAATTATTCCTTCTTCCGGTTTAACACGTATAGGTAATCTTTGAGATAGTGTGATCATATGGGTTGGCAATTAAGATAAATAAGTTGCTTATTGAAGCTTATATGATATTAAGATTCAATAGTGAAATTAAAAGAATTTAATACATAATTAATGAATGTACTGACTATACATTAATTTTACTTAATAAAATGTTTTGTAATGAAAAATAATTAATGTTACATTTCAAACCAAATCAAATAAAATATTGACTATAAATAATGAATTAAATTGTTTCGCTCAATTAAAACCGTATCGCAATACCATTTACAAGCCGGTAAGTGTCTTAATTAATATAAATACATTTATGAACGGCTATAACTCAATTAAGCTCAAAGAATTACTTAATTAAAGGCTTGGCTTGTCGTTCGGATTTTTCAGATTGGTAGCCGTTGATTATACCGCGTCACTGCACAAGTGTACACGTGCTTTAATTCTCTGGTTTTATGATGTCCAGCGTGTATTCCGGTCATTATGAGGCTTAACATCTTATGTCTCAGTGTGACGAGCGCAGTGGAGTGCCACACAGTACTTTGTAATTCAGAGTTCTGTGCGGCGTTGCTACTGTTTATGGGCGGTCGTATCGCTTACCATCAGGTGAGCGGCGTGATCGTATTAAAAAAAAGTGTAGTTAATTTGACTGTGATTCCCAGTAACCTTACATATTACTTTGGCTACGTAGCCTCCTATATTATTCAGCGTTTAAGTTAAAACCAGGCAAGTGCGAGTTGGACTTGCGTCCCGAGGGTTCCCATAAACTTGTATGTAAGGTATCTAAGTATATACGTTTAATAGATAGACAAAATTAATTAATAAAATAAACAAATTTAAAAGGTTTGTAAATTGTTTTTTTTTATTAAAGTACATATTTACAGTTTTCAGATTTTTCCTTTACATGTGCTATTTATTATCTTGCCAAATTTTACGATTCTAGATCAACATTAAGTACCCTGTAGGTTTTGATTCCCTTGCGGAAGTGTAAAATATGCGACATAAAAGGTCATATCTTTGATCGCGTTGACATACAAGTTTGTTTTTTTTTACAGCTTTGATTTTCTTTAGACCCGACTATTTGGTATCAATTTTAACTTTATACGTCTACGCTTTCTTGAGGAAAAGGGTCTTGATCGACACGCAGACAAACGACAGATCGATAGACATACCGACAGACTGACAGACAGACGGACAAAAAGTGATCCTTATCAGGGTTCTTCTTTTTTCCTTTTGAGGTATCGAAGCCTAAAAAAGATTTTCAGAGCTCCATACCTGGCTGCCATAATAAAAAATTACAATTGTAATTTCGTATTAATATACACATGAGTGATATTTTTACTTGTACTATATTTATGTAATGGTAATGTACATAACCTCGAGTGATTTATATGTGTGCGTGCTTCAATTCTATATTTGTTCATAAACTAAATGAAATAAACACATTGAAATCTGAATGCAACGAATTCTTAAACACGTAATAATTTATTTTGTTCTCGTTAATTCGGTGTGATTTATATTTTTCGGCGAATACATTTAGGGTGTTATTTGCATATAACATGTTCGAAACACGACATAACACTGATATATGTTGGAATAAATCAGTATTGATGTCTTTATATCGAGATTTCACAATATAATTAGCAATTTTGTTGCGTCTTCACAATGATATAGTTCGTGGAAAATCTTTGACTTAATTTTACTCATATTGTAGTTTAGAGAAACTTAATTTATGAGTTTTATATTAATGATATACATCAGAGATATACATATATAATTGGAACAGAAGTGCCATTTCTCCACCAATCATAAGGTATATCAAAAATATTTCTGTTTCGAAAAAGTCGGTGATTACGAAGAAAAAACTACACAAAAATATCTCGAATATAATTTAAGTATTCAAAGTATTCATATGCCCCACTTCAAGTTCATTGTTACGAAACTAATTATTAGACGATCGATTTAATATGAAGCAGTCATTCTCTGAAGGATAGGATTCGCAACGAATACATCCGACAGAGAACCAAAGTTATCGACATAGCTCAAAGAATTAGCAAGCTGAAGTGGCAGTGGGCTGGCCATATCTCACGAAGAACCGACAACCGCTGGGGTAAACGTGTTCTTGAGTGGAGACCGCGACTGGGCAAACGTAGTGTAGGACGCCCTCCGGCCAGGTGGGATGACGATCTGCGAAAGACTGCAGGCAGATGTTGGATGCGGCAAGCTGAAGACAGGGCGCTATGGCGCTCATTAGGGGAGGCCTATGTCCAGCAGTGCACTGATAAAGGCTGATGATGATGATGATGAGTCATTCTACGGTAGGAATTATAATGTATTTTTATTATACCTACTAAATGTTGGTCACACCTCCATTTTTAAATGCAGACTGATGAGCAGTGCCAGCACCTCGAAAAGGACATGACTGATAACAATTATAGATTATCAATGTTCGTGACATAGATTCGAAATTAATTCACACAATTCGTGTGTTCATTATTCATGTGTTTTAGGGTTTTAATTTGACTGCCTCGGTGGCGTAGTTGTATTACAGTACGACTGCAAAGCTGAGGTCTCGGGTTCGATCCCCGGGTCGGGCGAAGTGATATTGAGTTTTTCTATTCAGTATCAGCTCGGAGTCTGGAATTTGTGCCCGATATGTCGATAGGCTCGCCCCCTATCACATCATGGGACGGAATAATGGCGAAAAGTGGGTGCACTAGTTGCGCCTCTGCCTACCTCTTCGGGGATAACAGGCGTGAGTGTATATGTATATATATATATATGTAATTTGACAAAAGGAACAATTCTCTGTATGTTTCGAAAGGTAAAAAAGATCTTAAATCATGAACTCCTTTCTTCTTCTTCTTTTAAAAATGGCTTCACGGTTGCATCGGTGATTATGTCAATGAGTAGATATTCAAATATAATCATATTTTTTTTATAATAACTTTCATCCCAAAGTGAACTAAGAAACGATGGCAACAAAGAGCTGGATAACCAAAGAGAATTATAATAAGTATTGAAAAATGGACTCCTTTAAGTCTCTATTTGTATGAAATTATACGTTATGAATGTAATTCGTCACCCAACGAATGCAGTCATAATTTCCGTGTTTCCAAGAATATTCACGTAAATCGTACGTGCTTTATCATTTATATGTACGTAAACATTACACAGATCACCTAAGCTTGATTAGATGTGCTATGAACTTAGTTTTTGTCTCAAATAGTAATGCATTCCGATGCCTATATCGTGTTACTGAATATGTGACAATGACAATATGATTAAGAATTATTAATGGTGCTTATGTTGTTTCTTTATTAATTCAACATTGTACATAACCTTTCCAAAGTGGCGCCTTTGGTTTTCTACTTGTTTTTCTATGTTTATAAATCTCGCGCTGACGTACGCAGTGGACATAATTTATTATATTGAGGATTGTTTTTTCAATCGTTTCTGTAGCCAATGTAGGATTGTTAAATATGGCGGTTTAGCAATGACTTAACGTTTCCGTTGTTTATTTTTTACACTAAATCATGAATTTTGTGTCTTTATACAATAGTTAGGTTCCATGTGTCATTAAGTTACTTATTTACGAATTATGTAGATCTGGGAAATATCTTTTTGCAGCATCGATATTAAAGTGTTATAAATGCTCTTTTAACCTAATTAGATATTATGTTAAGTGTAAAAAATATTTTAAATACTAGCTCACTTGCATATATTAGTATTTGATATTCTCATTTTCAAATCACGGAGGAAAATCATACACCAGGAGGTAATTTTTAATAGTAGTCAAATCCATTGGCATATAATGCATTTGACTAGTTTTGATAATTACCTCCTGAGATATGGATAATGCTCTGCACCATAACACGCCACACTAATTTATCTAATCGCTTACATTCTTAAGATGGTATTAGTAACTCAATGTTTGAGTAAAATCTCAAGAAGACATTTAATGTTACGCTGGCATTTAAGAGCTTGTTCTCAGCTCAGCGAACGCTATTAAACAAACAAAACTTAGGTGTCAAAATCCGTCACATATTATAACTTAAGATGTCATTCCAGCTGATATTATTGTGGTTTATTGAATAACGACTATCTTAAGATGCTGACCTTAATTAGACACCGTCTCAGCTGAAATCAGAGAACAAAATTGAGTTGTATTTATTAATACCGCCCCAAGTGTGCAATCTTCTGCTTGTGTTTTAGTTCATTAAATATACTTACCCTTATAACCAACAAGTGCAACTACATACTACAATGAATTAAAGTACAAATAATTCGAAAAACCGCTCAAAAATTTGTAGTACGCGTCAACGTGGGCGGTATTATAATATATAAATATCATATTATAAAAATATTATTCAAATTATGCAGTTATTTGGACACGTGCTTATGAAATTGGAGCCAGCGATCATTTATATTTTGGCATAAATACACTCAACTATGTTTACGCTTTCCATTTTCAAGTAGAATCGGCTGGAAACAACATTTTGGTACACAGAGTTGTCAAAATATTTAAAGATCTTGTGTAAGTAGTTCGTAAATAATATCAGGGATTTGTTACAAGAATATGGGAGTTCTGAACATATAATTAATTTTATTTGGAGCAAGTTATATCCGCTTAGATTTCAAGTAGGCTCGGTCATTTAATAGTAAATTTATGCAATAAATAGAAATATCTACAAATATAAATTCACGTTTATATAAAATAAAACGTAGCTTATTCTATGTAGGATAGGTAGATTTGCATATATAATAGTCGTCGAGCTTACTATAGTGTTCCGTGATACCTAAGTTGCCTGGAATAAATGAAATATATAAAGCTCTATCAATATAGAGCGACTCTTCATCCTACTAATATTATAAAGGCGAAAGTTTGTAAGAATGTATGGATGTATGGATGTCTGGATGTTTGTTCCTCTTTCACGCAAAAACTTCTGAACGGATCGATGAAATTTGGCACACGGGTAGATCACGTTTTGGATTAACACATAGGCTACTTTTTATCCCGGGGAAATATAAACCCGGACGTTTATCTCGGAGAAACTTTTTAACGCGGGCGGAGCCGCAGGCAAAAGCTAGTTGCATATAAATATTCAGAGAAAGATCATCTATGGTAAACTTTTAAAGCTTATTTAGTTTAGATATTATTTGAAGTACTCCTTGTACAGTTAGCCACATATATCTGAACAAATTCAAAATTTCAAATCGCCTATACGCGTTCAGTTCAATCAAAAATTTATTTTTTCTTTGTTTAAAGTAAAGTAAATCCCTTTAATGTTATTTTTGTGAAGAGCAAACGAAAATTGGTAAGAACACAAAAGTGTAGAGGCGATTTAAAGTTTTAAATTTGTTCAGCTATTTATGAGGCTGACTGTACATAACGTGATGTTGAATACAAAGTTTTTACAGAATTTTACCGGTGGTTTTACCGGTAAGGTGTTGCGGAAATGTATGAAGTAACATTGTATGAGGCATAATACAATGATGATGTTTTAAACCAATTTTAGAGGAACGTTACCCAATTAGAGCCTTGCTTTATTATGATTTTGTGTTATAAAGCATTTCACAAATATCTATATGTATATAAAAGCGAAAGGCCACTCTCTCACACATCACAAAATCTCAGAAACTACAAGTCCTAAGAGTCTCAATTTTGCATATATAATAACCAGCCCTGTATTATATACTGCCCACTGCTGCGCACGGGCCTCCTCTACTACTGAGAGGGTTTTAGGCCTTAGTCTACCACGCTGGCCTAGTGCGGATTGACAGACTTCACATACCCTCGAAATTCTTATGAAGAATTCTCAGGTATGTAGGTTTCCTCACGATGTTTTCCTTCACCGTTAAAGCGAACGATAATTGATAAACAATACACACATAACTCCGAAAAGTCAGAGGTGTATGCCTTGGGTTGGAACCTCCGGACATTGTCTCGGCAGACCGTTCCATTCCCAATTACTAGGCTATCGTCCAATTTTTGCATGGGGTTTACTTTTAGGACGTAAGTGCTCACGAAGATGGAATTTTGCGAAATTCGATCCCTGAGAACGTAAAAGAAGGGGGGATTTTGATGAAATTTGGTATGGAAATAGTTCTAGACCCTGGGAATATTTAGGCTACTTATCATCCCGGGAAAATGTATAGCGAGACTTTTATCCAGGAAAAACTCTTTCTCGCGGGCGAAGGCGCGTGCAAAAGCTAGTGTATAATTTAATTGATATTATTTACATTTGTCTGTAATTCAATCGCATACACTCTGATTGTGAATTAGGCGTACAATTTTATTTTTTATGTATCATTGTTCGCGGCTCCACCCAAGTGAAACAGTTTTTCCGAGATAAAAGTACCGCTTTAATTTTTAGCACGTTACTCAAGAATAATGTAGCAATCCAACGGTGAAAGAACTTTTGGAATCTGTCAAGTAGTTTTTGAGTTTATTCGTTACATACAAAAATACAAATCTTTCCTTTTTATAATATTAGTGTAAAAGTGTATACTAACTTTTTGTACAACTCTAGCATAATTTAAGTAAGTGAATATCAATACTAATATTAGAAAGCTGAAGAGTTTGTTTGTTTGAACGCGCTAATCTCAAGAACTACTGAACCGATTTTGAAAATTCTTTCACTAATAGGAAGCTACATAACTCCTGAGTACTATAGGCTACTTTTTATCCCGGGAAAATATTTTTGTCCCGGAAAAACTTTTTCACGCGGGCGGAGCCGCGAGCACTACTAGTAATTTATACTAGGAGTACTATATTATATTAACATAGTATTTTTTGTTTTCAGGTTACCACAGCTTGCCGTCTCTGCGAAGATATTGTGCCTCCTGATGGTGAGTTACGTTGTACATACAAACGTTTGTAATGTTCAAATAAGAATAGGAACGTCAATGACCTTTATATGTCAAATATCACTTGAAAACTCTTGAAAATTACAATATTAGCACAAAAAACTAATTAGCATATCAATAACGATTTATTTTATTTTGTCTAATTGACTTTTCCAGCAAATTTAAATAAAAAAGTTATTGCTAAATTAGCTTAATATAATATTTAATTATTTAGACGTCACAATATGCCGCAAAGCCGATTCTATTCTTATATGAATCGCATTGTACATGCATTTTTAATAATCTTAAAAGGATTTGAGTATCTTATTTCTTTCTTAGTTTCTTAGTCATACTAATATTCTAAATGCGAATATTTGTGAAAATGTTTGTTAGAAGTAAATGCAGTAACCGCTGAACGGATTTGGATGTAATTCATATTGTCTATATGATGTTTTATTAGTTGGCGCTGGCATAGTACGCATTTATCTATGCATTGCTACAGGGATTTAGGGTTTTTGTAAGGGGAAAGACGTTTCACGCGGGCAGAACCCCGAGTAATACCTAGTATTAATGTTTGGTATCAGATATAAAAGAGAGAAATTTATCTTCCTAATAATTCCTAAACGTTTTAATAAATCTTGTTAATACTAGTTTATTTATAAGCATAAGACTATGAATATTATCGTTCTCATAAATACTGAATGATACTTTGATTAATTAATTTATGTCCACATTATGTGCAGAAACGTAAAAAATGTGTACTAAAAATAATTTTTGTACGTAAGTTTATTTTGTGTAGCAACATTTAAGTTTATCGATTTTTTTGGCATAATTTTACCATCTTCTTTCATATTTTTGGGCTTATTGTGGTATTTTTTTGGTCCAGTATTTTATATCTTTTTTCACAGTATATCAATTTCTTTTTAATCTGCATTAATCTGCAGAGAATAATTTAATATTGGTTTTATGTGCACAATTGTACATATTATTGTTTGTATTATTCAGGCACGTGAAGTCAAACGTACTCTCTAGTTAATACCGGCAGGCAAAAGGTTATCTAGCTAATAAAAGTTTTAGATAACGATAATAAAATTATTCAACGATATGAGTTAAAACCGCTACCGTACTTTACTGTTAGTCTAAGACTTTACACGGCCTTCAACACATTGATTAATTGATAATATGACATCGATTTCTTTGAAATGACTGGCATGACCCTAAGCCACGAAAGAACTTAGATATCATCATTTTATAACTCGTGTTAGTATCATGTAAGTAGTATGTACGTGAATACCTACTAATTAAACGTGTTACCTACCTATTCACTATTTTTCTGCCTCTAATATCATATGATCCAGGCAAATAGTGAAATAGTGATTATTTACGACACAGCTTTTTAGGGGCGTTAATTACTTAAGTAAAATATTCTTAAATGGCATAATGTTTATATATTTATATATATAATATATTGTTAACCTTGTAAAGTATTTTTTGTACCTTTATGATACCACAAGCTACCATAAGCTATTGAAAGGCTGGTAGGTTAGCTACGCTAGGGCCTGTAGTGTCCTCACCGGTGAGGATCGCGACGCGTTCCTCCCATTATTATTATTTTTTTTAATAAAAATGATCTCTTGTATTATATTGCTTTTCCTGCCAGCCCGATCTGGCTTCTTAATTTTTATTTTTCATAATTTATTTTACTCCTATTAAAAATGTCTGTAGTTATATAAGTGACTAATAATATTTAATTAAATGTATCTTGACTTATCATAAGTGCAACTATGTTCGCCTACGTGATGAATAAAGTATTTTATTTTTATTTTTTTACAAAATTAATCCTTCCTAAAACGTTGCGTCACTAAAAACTCCTGATGTTTTTGCAACTTGTAGCCGAGTTAGTATTAACAAGCTTCTAGGTATTAGCAAATGGTCTTACTAATATTATAATTTTGCTTACTTTACCTATAGCTTATTACTATTGCATATCACCACTCTCTCTGACAAATCACGAAATCCTAATCAGCTATAACATATCTTCTAATAATACAAATTAAGTGGCAAGTAAAAAAATTATTTAGTCCTTTATAAAAGGACGTCCTTTTGTTAAGGACTAAATAACTTTTTGAATTATCCTACTAATATTATAAGGGCGAAAGTTTGTAAGTATGTCTGGATGTATGGATGTTTGTTCCTCTTTCACGCAAAAACTACTGAGATTTCGATGAAATTTGGCACACGGGTAGATCATGTCTTGGATTAACACATAGGCTACTTTTTATCCCGGGGAAATATAAACCGGGACTTTTATCCCGGAAAAACTTTTTAATGCGGGCGGAGCCGCGGGCAAAAGCTAGTATTGAATAAAATGATAGTAAGAGCAATTACTACCAACCCGCACTAGGCCAGCGTGGTGGACTAAGGCCTAAACCCCCTCAGTAGAGGAGGCCCTTGCTCAGCAGTGGGCAGTATATAATACAGGGCTGGTATTATTATTATTATATAAGAGCAATTGAAATTACGTAATTTCAATTGCTTTGACTATCATTTTAGTCACATTAGTTCAGTTAATGAGAGAACGTCTTCTGGTTAGCTTTGATACCCGTTCTACAAGTTACGGTGCGTTTAATATTCTAAAGCAGTTTTTATGTAAAATAAATCGGGATGCATGTTCGAAAATTGAAACGTGACGTGGTTATTGATTTTAAAGTTACAAAATATGAATGGCTAATAAATATTGTACATATTGTAGAGGTACGACGAGTAGTGTTTTTGTATTAGTGTAAACATATTTTAAGTATTGTATTTGAATGTATATAAAAATAGACGGCTGATTAAAATGTAGTTTTTTATACATTGATTTACAGTGTCATTCAAGACAGCTTTTTGTCGATGCATTACTTGCGTTAAAGTCCATTTCCGTGATATAGGTAGTTAATGCACCAAAGAAACATTATTATTTATAATATTAGTATACATTTTTGTATTGCCAACTTAACGTGAAATTATGTTACAATTTAAAAAAATCTTGCCGAAAATTACCTACGTCAACCATGCATACTAAATCCAATAACATTATCATTAGCACGAATTTTGCACACGAGGAGCGTGCTCAGTAATTTGATCTAGCACACATTTTTCAGAACATCTGGATTTCTACGCAATATGATAAATTATTTCCGTAAACAAGAGATAGCGTACAATTTGTATGCATGCCGAATAATTTTAATGGCGATCACGTTGAATGGTTAATAAATGGTTTGTTGGATTATATTATTACGCTTTAGTAAACTGAAGTTGTAGGGAATATGTGTGCGTTAATGTTTAATTGAGATTAGTGATTATAGTAATAGAGTAGTTGACTACTTCTTTTTAATACACTTATCAAAAATATATGCCATCCAAAATCTAACGAAAAAATAAGTTTCAAAATAGGGGCAATAATTAGTAAGTTTTATAGCTGTGAAATTTTGCGGAAGCGGTAGTTGTCAAATAACAGTAATATTAGATTGTAACGTCACTGAGAGTCGCCGGCCATAACGCTGCGTGCGTGCGAAATTGATAGCGCGATATCTCCTCCTCGTGCCCACTTTTGCTCACAATAATATTTCATATATGAAAAACTGCTTTATTTATCAACCAATTTTGATGCTGATTTCACGGAAGAATTTCTTTTTCGCATCATTATCTGTTATATATAAAATAATTTAAAAAATCAAACATAAAAAACTGCCCTATTCTACAATGTCACCTTGAACTACAATGATTTTATTTAAAAAATCCAAAATATTATAATTCATAATTTCTCTTCAAATGTTCAATTATATAAACAACAACTAGAGTACCTTACATTTAAATGCCAACGAAATAAACATTGCTGTGTCTATATAAACATAAAAAAATGCATTAAGCATTTTACTTATCCTCTTCGGCGCACCGTGATTCCGCGAAGGTGCTTTACATTCCGCCCGGCCGGCATAATAATTTCCTACCACCCGGGACATCATAAGGCTACGTTTAGCGTTCACCTATCATTTACCGTGATTACATACGCAAACACTTCACCGTGCTCGATGAAGAAATTTGCTCTTGTTGAATAGCGTATATTATGAAGTTTCAATTTAGTGGTATATTGATGCGATGGGTGATTCGTGTAGCGGATGGATTAATAGCTTACAATTTACCTAATACGTTATTAAAGAGAAATATATTTTTTCCTTCATACTAGTTTTAATTTTCCCTTTTATGTTCATTTCTTGGGTAATTAAATGATTCATTCTTTAATACCATAGATTTCCTAGTATAATCTATTATGTGCCTTAATTAATAAGAATCGTATTATAGACTACGCTGGTCATTAGGTCACTAGACTGAATAGTGCCAACTGACGATCTTTAACTATAAACTAAGACTAGAACTACCACTTCATTGCAGAAAACTGACAAACGATTAAGCAAAAGACCTAATATCATTTGCCACTCATGGACTATTCAGCACTATACTGAATCAGATTTAAAGTACCAAGTAGTCCAAAAAAAAAGCAAAAGTAGTAAAAAGGGGAAGATAGCCTAATTGGGAATAGAACAATCTGCCGAGACAATGTCCGGAGGTTCAAAACCCAAGGCACACACCTCTGACTTTTCGAAGTTACGTGTGTATTGTTTATCAATTATCGTTCGCTTTAACGGCGAAGGAAAACATCGTGAGGAAACCTGCATACCTGAGAAGTTGTTTACAAGAATTTCGAAGGTATGTGAAGTCTGCCAACCCGCACTAGGCCAGCGTGGTGGACTAAGGCCTAACCCCTCTCAGTAGTAGAGGAGGCCCGTGCTAAGTAGTGGGCAGTTATATCTGAAAAGTTATCTATAAGAATTTCGAAGTTATGTCAAGTCTGCCAACCCGCAGTAGGCCAGCGTAGTGGACTAAGGCCTTAAACCCTTTCAGTTGTGGAGGAGGCCCGTGCTCAGCAGTGGGCAGTATATAATAATGGGGAACAAAAGTGTCCTCATTTTGAATTGCTAATTTTCAACTTATAAACACAAATTAATCCATAGAAAATTCTGTAACGATAGTGAGAATCTACGAGAGCCCATTCGGTCCACAGGGCCGTAGTTAAGGGGGGCCATTGTGGGGCAATGCCCTACCTTAAAATACAATACTCTATCTTAATAATCAACTAATAATAAGCAAAGAACTGTAAAGCAGATTATGACGGAAAATAAATATAGATTCACGGATGTAGGGGAATTTTGATACACTCTGTACGTCACCCAAACAATTATATAAGTAATGAAACGGACTCACACATGTTCACAAATCAAGAAAGCCAAGAATCGATTGACCAGAACAGATCAAGTAACATTTTTACTTCCGCCCTAGCAGTAATCACTGCTGCCCTACCTTAAATTCAAGTCTAACTACGGCCCTGTCAGTCCACCACTGTTCACAACTATGATCTGAAGGATTAAGCTGACCACACGTGCGCTAGATAACGCACGGCTAATACCTCGCAGCGATAGAAGGCTTCTGTCTATTTAGAGTTATACTTAACACCATTATGAACAGCTAGACTTTTGTGCGCGGCTCCGCCCACAGTTATGAGTTTTTCCGGGATAAAAGTCCCGCTTTATATTTTCCCGGGATAGAAAGTATCAAATCAAATCAAATCAAATCATTTTATTTGCTGAATACAGGTTACATGCATGTTACAGTTGTTATGTAATTATAAAAAGTCTCACCGTATTCAACCCTTACTGGGCATGCAAAGGAGTGAGCTAGATATATTTAATTTATTTCATTAACATTCATTAGGTATATCTATTACGAAAGTGATACATCATTACAATTCCATTATAATCTTGCTTGTGTATTGCGCAGTACTTACAAACAATATTTTAAAATTAAAATGTCAAAATGTTAAAAATGTCAATGAGTTATTTTATTATAATTATTTTTACAGTATTATAGTTTATTTCCTTTTAAATTTCGTCATCAAGAAATTCTTTTATTGAATAATATGTCTTATCTAGCAAAAGCATTCTTAGTCTATTTTTGAATACATGAGGTGAAGCTGTTTCCTTAATTGTTAATGGTAACTTATTATAAATTTGAATTCCCATACTAAATATACTATCTTTATACAGTTTTGTTCTTGTTTTTAGGGTACATAATTGAGTTTTATGTCTAGTGCTTTTTAAAGTTCTATAGTTTTAATGTCAGTAGCCTATATTACTCGCCAATAATGTAGCTGTATATTGGTGAAAGATTTTTTTAAATCGGTGCAGTAGTTCTTGAGTTTATTCGTTATAAACATACAAGTCTTTCATCTTTATAATATTAGTGTAGATATTTACTTGGAAAGGAATGAATACTTCGCCATTTATAGACTGCGGAAATACTAGATATCGCACTTTTATGGATGGTTTTTACAGATAGCTTTTGTACGGAGCTATTATGGATGTGTAATCCGCCAGTTCTATTCTGGTATTAAGGTTTGTTGTATTCGTATTTGCTACGAATATAGGTATTCTTTAAACGAAACATTCGGCGACACATTTGATTATGTACTGGACAATTAAATTTTATAATAATTCAATGCTCGAGATTCTAAACCTAGAAATGGTATTAAATTATGACTAGTAAGCACTGAGGTACCTATACCTACTACTGCACTGCCATAATAATATCATGATATTGTACGCGAAATAAAATCATAATTTTAATATGGCATAATATACCAGCGTCAAAAGTGAAAATTTCCAGTTCTACTTATCATTAAAAGTTTTGTCGAAACCTACATTGGCAACAAATGAAAAAATCTGTAGGTATTGTGTAAGCGTAACAGAACTGTAAGTCGTAAGGTACAAGGTACGATTCCCGATTTCGAAAATTTATCAGAATTTTGACGAGGTGTTGATTGATGAAGTGCCTGGAATGTAACACATGATCGATTTAGCGGTACCCTACTTGCCGCCTTCCACGTCGGAACTTGTCGGAATGTCGGAGAATAAAAAAATTTAAAGATTCAAGTACGACGACGATATTATTATAGTAATTTATGTAAAATAGCGTGGTGGACTAAGGATTAACCTTTCTCAGTAGTAGAATTCGATCAAAAATATCACCTTAGAAACGAAAAGCTCCGTGTTCGACTCCCTGAATTTCTAATTATACAATAACACGATTTGAATAGTTCTGGTACTAAATCCATTATCAAAAACTAAATCATTCGCAAAATATGTATTAATTAAATTAAATTTTACAAAGACGAACGAAAAACGATTCAATTATCTCCAAAGAGATTCTCTATACATTTAGAATCAAAGATCTGCTATTGGTCATTGTTCGGAGATATTGCACATTTGATCCAATATCCAAAAACATTACCAAATACAATGTCGACTTCAAAATGTATAATCAAAGCAACAATCGAACGTTGGTCAAAGTATATCACGAATATAAATCCCAAAGAGTTGTGACCCTCGTTTGTAGGGCAAGAAGGCCAAGTTTGATCCAATATCGTCCAATATCCAATGTTATCCAAATCCGCAAACAGAATGTGCTAAATGATAAAACGTGAAGACACACGCCCGGTCCGTTAGCGTCACTTGACTTGCTCTGCAGCATTTTTGTATGCATGGTAATATAAATTTTGACTTTAGCTTAAGTGATTTGTGACAGATGGATATGTGCAACTTTCCCGGGTAGTCCTAAGAGTATATTTTTTAACATACTACGTTACTCATTTGATATACCCCTTTGTTGCATCTCTTTTGTCTTGGTTAGCCACAATCTGAGTAATCTTGCTCGCTTTAATGTCTGTGCTTGCGGCGGCGCACTGTGGAACGTCCCCATAGAAAGGGCGTGACATGAGTATCTCTCTTACATATCTTATGATAACTCAACAACGGAACAACGTAAAGATTTGAATTTTTTTACGTGTATTATTGAATAATAGACCTATCCATTACCAATGTAGTTTATTTGAAAAATACTGATATGACTATGAAAAAAAATACTGAAATATGCCTATATTTCAAGGGAGTTTAAAACCAAATTAATGATAGATACACAATAATTTGACATTATTGCAATTAAACAAGTGAAATACAATACAGTATAGGGTATATTTTAACCAGATTAATGAAAAATAGACATGTCTTAAAATCGCCTAAATTTACAATCTCAAGGACTTTACTCAAAAGAAATTGTCAGGCGTTTCCTAACACTTTAAAAAACTTATTTCGAGTAATATTATTGTATTAGGATGGATTAAAATGACACAACAATTGAAAGCATAATGTTAAAAATTATTTACACCAACCTACTTGATTGCTTTCGTGTAATATCAACACCTGATGAAATATTCATAATTCACAAAATGTAGTCAGCTTGATGAAAAATGTAGATGCTCTGACATTTTTATCAGGCGTGTGATCTATTTTGTTAATTTTCTTCGAAAGGGGGACGAGGGGGGGTACATAATGTTCTAGCAAAATTTCCTAATTACTCTGAACTATCAAACACAAGTATCATTAGGTCGGGGTTTCGTGGCGTTTTTATTATATGACAGATTTTATCAAACACTTCGATTACTTTTTTAAACTTTAATTTAACCATAAAATAAAGCGTCTTTTTAAAAAGAAACAGTTGAATTTATATAAGTGTATCCTATTAAACCGTTTTATTTATAAAATACTTCTCCAAACTATTGCGAATACCACAAATATCTTTCTTAAACAGTGAGGTCATTTTCGACAGTGTTCGATACTTCAACTTTGATGCTATATATTAGGTAAAATAAAGTGATTATAAAACTTGAAAGGTCATATTGTCCTCTTTCCACAATGCATTTCAGTTTCCAGTTATCAGACATTCAGTACTACCGGTACATGTCACGCCCTTTCTATGGGGACGTTCCACAGTGCGGCGTCGTGTGCCGGGTCGGTCACTTCCCTGTAACATGGTTGAGGAGGCCGATGGCTGGCACATGCGTCATACTCGTGAACGGGTGCTGCTTGTGTGGACTGGTCTGCTCTGTTTGATAGTTGACTTTATTTTTTTACTTAAAACTAAACATGTAGGTGGTTGTTTCACTTAGGTACTCTCCGTTCATTTTCTCACTTAATATCCATCTTTAAAATTGAAGTAATATTGTGATTTACAAATTGTAAAATATATATATATATATATATTAAAAAAAATGATAAAAGACCTACGCTGAGTTTCTTGGTGCTTCTTCTCAGATCAGTGGGCTTTTCCGAAGCACTGGTAGAATCTTTTAGTAAAACAACATTGTGAAAAATGACGTGTAAAAGTGCCCTTAGGGGCCTAATTACTGAATAAATGATTTGAATTTGAATTTGACTAGAATATGGATTTCAATATCATTTTCTCTGTATTGTGTATATCATGATTCATTTTGAAAGTATAATATTCGTTTTTAAGTATTTATTATGGGCACTTATAGGTTTTGAATATCAAAGGTCTCAACTAATTATGAGATAGGTAAATTAGAAATTTTGAACGTAATTTGTCGTTAGTAAACTGATTGATACAGTAGATACAAAAACTCACTTTCTACGAAAAATTTACATACATACACATTTGTGTCCGATATGACGATAGGCTCGGCCCCTGTCTTTTATGGGACGGAATACGCACGGCAAAAAGTGGGTACACTTAGGTGCACCTATGCGTACCCCTTCGGAGATAAATAGGCGTGAGTTTGTGTGTGTGTGAATCAGTGTTCAATCATACTCTGAACTGCCGCCGTATACTCTAAGGAAAAACAAACAAAACAGTGTAAACACTGCTTAATCTAGCTCGATATCATGTGACTAGCATAATACAAAAATGCCAATAATATTCAAAGTTTATTATACATTGCATTATTTGATACATAAAATTAAATGTACCTACTATCATCTAAGAACATAGATTAAAAACGTAAACATTGAACAGAAGTTCATTTTGTACAGAGAATATGATTACTGAATGCAACATTAATGCTTTTTACGATAATTATGGAAAAACAATCATTAGTGGATTATGGTCAAAAATGTATACTCTTACACCTTATATCCCCGGTGCAAGTAATACCTACCTTTACCACTCTACACAATGTGTATTCCGTCCATGATATAAAAGAGGCCGAGCCTATCAATTCAGCGTTTCGTATTATGATAATTACTGAAACTATGTTCTAAAATTATCTGCGAAATAAATTTATTTAATCAAAGACGATGACGAAGAAGTGGACGATTGCCTAGTTGGGAATAGAACGGTCTGCCGAGACAATTGCCGGAGGTTCGAAACCCAAGGCACACACCTCTGACTTTTCAAAATTACGTGTGTATTGTTTATCAATTATCGGTCACTTTAACGGTGAAGGAAAACATCGTGAGGAAACCTACATACCTGGGAATTCTCCATAAGAATTTCGAGGGTGTGTGAAGTCTGCCAACCCGCACTAGGCCAGCGTGGTGGACTAAAGCCTTAAACCCTCTCAGTAGTAGAGGAGGCCCGTGCTCAGCAGTGAGCAGTATATAATACAGTACTGGTATTATTATTATTATTATTATAAAGACGATGACATCATTCGATATGTCTTTTATAAAAAAATTCGTCACACTCGTGTTCATCAAATTATGTATATAATTGTAAGTGTACCTATTTTGTAATTTAACATGTATTCGAATATTTATAGTCAATATAATAGAGTTGATATTTCCATAAGACAGTCTGGGACCCTCCCGGAAATAACACTTTAATATTGTATTGGCTATTAACAATGATTACAACATTTTGTATTACAATGATGCAAGTATTTTTCATAGTAGTGAAAATATATTAAACAAATCACGAAATTTCACGTCTGTACAACAATATTAAATTTAACATACACACACTCACGCCGTTTAACCCCGAAGGGGTAAGCAGAGGCATAACTAGTGCACCCATTTTTTGCCGTAATTCCGTCCCATAATGTGATAGGGGGCGAGCCTATCGCCATATCGGGCACAAATTCCAGACTCCGAGCTGATACTGAATAGAAAAACTCAATATAACTTTGCCCGACCCGGGGATCGAACCCGAGACCTCGGCATTGCAGTCGAATCATAATACAACTACGCTACCGAGGCAGTCAATTTTAAAATGTAAATGGAAACATTTATGATGATGTCAATTCTAATCGTGTACGAGCTTAATATTATCAATTCTTTTGTTTTAAAACATCATATCATAACGATGCGTAAAGATGTTTCAATTGGCAGTTAATACTACAAAGTAATACTAAATATTATGTAGTAATTTCAAACTGTATTGCTCATTGAATTGCAAACCTTAAACACATAATAGTTTAAAGTCCATTAGATTGCTAGTCGTATAATAAAACGTTTTTTTCATACACGAACGATTCAATATAACATTCAAATACCACGCTAAGCGCCTTACACTACACACGGGGAATACTAAGATTACTAAGCAAATCGCATTAAATTATACCCTTTGAGTATTGAAGGTTAGTGAATCGATAAACTAAGCTAGTGATACTGTCGACACGAATATATTTCTGTATTTTTTTCTATGGACACGGCAAAGTGACCCCACTATTATGGTAAGCGGATTGGAGCCAAATAGAGTATCGACGCTTTCTTTTTTTACGGCATTGAGTGACGAGATGAGCATGACGTTCGCCTGATGGTAAGCGATACGACCGCCCATAAACAGTAGCAACACCATCCAGCACCTTGAGTTACAAAGTACTGCGTGGCATCCCACTGCGCTCGTCAACTTAAGACATAAGATGTTAAGTCCCATTATGTCCAGTAGTGACACTGGCTACAATATCCTTCAAACCGAAACACAACAGTGCATGTACACTGCTGACGAGAGATGACTGTCCCTCGCTGTATCGTATCGTATATCGCTATATATCTATCACCTGTTTGCATACACGGGCTGAGCCCGGAACGCAGAACGTGGACCACTATGACTGGTTTTAACACCTTTTGTATGGTGGTTGCTATCCAATCGGATACAATTATATATCCTGTCACCAAAACTTATTCTCTACTAGCTTTTGCTCGGGGCTCCACGCACGTGAATAAGTTTTTCCGGGATTAAAGTCCCGCTTTATATTTTCCCGGGATAAAAAGTAACCTATGTGTTAATTCGTCTACCCGTGTGTCAAATTTCAACTAAATCCGTTCAGCAGTTTAGGAGATGTGCAACAAAAAAACAGGAAGACAGAAAGGAATTATATAAATCGCTGATTTGTTTTTCATTACTCTTCTTTAGTCACCCTCTTTTATTTTTATCACATTTCTTTTAATGTACAGACATACCGGGATCCTCTGCATTATTATAGTATAGATTATATTTGAACAAGATTACTTGATGATACTAAAGTATCGATATTTAAAACTGAGATCGATAATACCTCTAAATATTTTTCTATAGCCACCATCACAACTAAACAATTACTAAGTCCGTTTTGGTGAAGCATACTTTAGAATTAGACATACTGAGATGTTGCGTTGATCTAAACATACCTGCGTATGTTAAGGAAATGTCTTTGATTGGTTTCTGTGCCCCTTTGAAACACAAGTTCTAACGGTAGTTATGTGCGAACGTCATTGTGCGGAAAACCTATTAATCTGTTAGACAGAATCATCATTTTCTTTTCAAACGTAGGTAATGTCAGTTACTAGGTTTGACAATAGCATAAGTAAAATAACTTAGAACTTGCATGAATACAAGTTCTAAGTTATATTTTCCACGTCATTTTGTTTCGTTTGTATTCATACAAGTTCCAAGTTAATATATTTACTTGGATAGAGTAATAAAGTAATATAATCATTCATCGTCTCAAGACGATCGAGTTCTCCATCATCCCAAGTATGGCAGAAATATTTTTACATAATAAAAGTAGTTCCCAAAACAATTTGTCGCGCTGTCGCGTTTCTATTCCACGACTTTGGTCTTTTGTTTACAGCGATAAATATCCGTTACTTGGTTGATGTTTACCAACTCATATTTGACTGTTAGTTATTTTACTCCAAATAAGTATTACAACTACTGAAACTTTTCACATAGCAACTTCGCAATTACCGATTCACGTGAAATTTACGCCCATTGAGCTTTCTAATGTTTCGATATCTAATATTGGAATTATGCTCAAGTGCTGTGAAAATTACCGATACAGTTTTAGCGGCATTTAATCAAGCGTTAATAATGCTTTTGCCCGGGTCGGCGATAAGCTCAATGACATTACGATCAGTGACCTCCGAATTGATAATTGCATATGATATCTTCCTGTTCATACTCGTATTGTACATTCTTCGTATAGTGTATTTACAACAATTAAACACTAAAAAATATTTCATCATTATTTCTATTAATAAATTTGTGTCAACTGCCCTTATCCTACTTTAATTAGGGCGTCATAACACTATTTCATGTTTGAGAAAGTATTTTAATTCGTTTTTACGATTGGCTGTCTCCCTGGCATCAGTGTGTTCTGTTTGATCCAGTATCAGACAAATTGTGCTAGAAAAACCCATCCAGAGTATTTACTATCCGGCCTGATTATCAAACTCAAGCTCTTACCACGTATTGGCATTTGACAACAACATTGCTATAATTTAGCGTCAGTTTTTATGGTACTACCCCGGTCCGGACATCGTACTCATGCTGTAATCGAAACTGGTTAAATCGAGTACCGAGGCTCTACCGGGTCTACCAGGTTTTGTTAGGAATGCACGGAAGTAGATTCCGTGTGAAAGATAAAATCTTTAACATTACAACTTTATTTCATAATAATTTTCCTCTTACAAATATCTACGTATAAATATTTGACAAGAAGGTTATCAAATTGTTGATATTGAAGTTTAATTAAATATACTTGTAACAGATAACAAGCACCAAGCATATTAATTATGGTAAATATATTGATGTTCATGTTCAACATTTTGATTTCATTTTCACACGATTTTAATAAAACTATATTCTTAATTAAGTTCCGAAACTTAATACTGAATAATTATGTTACTGTTTCTAATAAATCCAAATAATAATACATCTCATTTGCATTTACGACTTTAACTAGAGTCCGATTACACAAACGGCGCCACAAGAACGATTCATATAATTTAAAGAAAATATTCAACATTAAAAAGTAAATACAGTATTGTTTACAAAAAGTTCAAGTGAAATGCAATATGTCTGAATAGTGACCACGTCGCGGTAGCCTATGCTTTCCCACCTGAATATGATACCGATTTTACAGTTATAAAAGGTCTTATAACAATGACACGAAAATATGGAAAACAAGCCTCTGTTGACAATTAATTAAGATTTAAAATTGTCCAAACACGCAATCCAAACCCTCAGTCTGACGGATTAGTTGAGCACGGCTGACCCATTAAAACGATCGATTGTTTCCTTATTATGGTACCCGGGACGGCTGTTTCTATTTATAATTACAAAATCTAATATGATTGTAAAAGCATTTTACAACAACCACACAAACTGTAATAAGATTAGAACTAGGAAGACGTTGTCAACAGATATATTTATTAATTAAGACATAGTAAATGATAGTGTCATTCATGTTAAAATAATGAGCTAAGAATTTATTGGTGACAAGAAATCTAGATTGGACAATTGGAGTTCAAATGTCGTGTTCTATTAAAGTAAACGGTTTTAATAAAATCAGTCGTGAAGTTTGCAAGGTTATAAGTAGAATATGTAGATGGATATCTACGAAATGAGGAGTTCTCTTGAGGTAGCGCCGTTGAAATGTTTGTGAAAGGTTGATATTAGAATAAGTAAGGTTATTAAGTCGGAATTTCGCTTCACTGGAATGTTATCCAATATTGCGCATAGTTTGTACACGAAGACAGGTTATGCTACCATCATAGAAAATAAGAATTCTGATAGTTCATCTTGGCTTACCACAGAATTCCAATCAAAGATGATGCTCAGACATTTTCGCTTAAAATAACATTCACGCTTCCATTATAATGCCAATAAAATGCATATGCAAATGAAGCTTATGAATTTCTATGTTCGATACCAGATTTCTGACTTCATATCGCAGTCGAGTTACGTCAACCTTGTCATACAGTCAGAGGCCTCACGATTAGCCATGAAAATATGACTAACCCTGGCATAAATCAGTGTTTTACAGCCCACTGTTATCGTTCAGTTTATTTGCCATGACCATCGGGGCTTTTAGCTGCGGCCGTAGTATCGATGTTTGCATTAAACAACGTTCCCATGTCATACATTTGGTCACTTACGACGTAATGTGTGTTTCATTTATTTCTTTCATTGATGATATACTGCTTGGCGTGAATGTGTTTGTTATATGTTTTATGCAAATTCAAATAAATATTTTTATAATTGCATTATAATTTGATAAAGAAGCAAATCCTTTTTGTAGGCGGTACCTGTATTCTTCCACGTAGAGATGAGTCAATAACTTTCAGAATTTAGTGGACGTCGTCTCGCCTGCAAGACGACTATTAAAATTTGATTGGACTAGGTAATTTTCATAATTATCTTATCACATGTGTGTACGCAAGCCAACCAGTTGCGGTGCTCATTAAAATATTTTGGTACTTTCTACTTAACCGATGTTGGTTTAGTGTAAAGGTTTTGTATTTGAATATTACACATTCTTAATCACATCATATGACATTAACTACATTCAAGCCGATGTTGTTTCTTTTATAAGATATTTTATATGTTACAAGTATCGATAATCTAATGGCTATTTAAGTGCGGGACACTTTCTTACTCTCTATTGATCTATATAACTAGTAACTAGGTTTTATGAGATTTTATTCGTATAACTAAATGAACTAGCCATGTGAGTCACTTGCCTGGTTGTTAATGCTCTGCTCATGAACAATTATTACAATGCTACTAAGCTTTACAGGGTACATAATATAATATACTCATTAGAACTTTTGTACATACACGAAAGACCTGCCACATAGTAAGTAAGTAATGATACACGTGTTTGTGTTATTCTAGGTGGTGATCTGCGGTGCGGTGCCATCAATGGTCCGGTCAGTTCGACTCTACAGCCAGTGTTCCCATATGTACGTCAACGTGTTTCCAAACGGCACCGTTATGGCTCGCTCCGATGGAAACGATCAGCGTAAGTATCATTTAAATTTTTGCAAAAGTCGAGGGTCCGTAGTTTATTTGAATGTTCACATCCAAAAAGACATTTCGTGTCACCTTGAGTTTCGGATTATATTGTCTCGATTTTTATGAATTGGATCAAGTTACTTCGGTTGGACCTTTATTGTGAATGTTTGCATGTCTCTAAAGATGATCATACATTACAAACATAATCAATAAATTATAACCATGCACTAGAACCAGCATAAGATGTTACACTTGATTAACGATGTAAGCAGATAAACATGATAATGAAAACGTAGACGGTATAAATTATTGTTCTTGATATGATTGCGTATTTAGCTATATCTGTCTTACGTATTGTATTTTGGAACTATAAAAGTTAAAAAATACCACTCAAATCAATATAGGTAGCTAAATTATTCAGCAGTCGTAAAGAACAACGCAAGGGCTTAGTCGACAAATTATACAGTACGGGTACGTTCAAAATGAAAGGGTGAAATGTAGCGGGAATACTGTATTTTTCCCATCAATCAAACTATCCCCTTTAAAAAGTTGCAAAAGAAATTCGTATAAAAAAAGAAGTATATCATTGCAATGAAAAAGAAAGCATTTGACGTCGTACGCAAATATATCGTCGATTGCAAAATCTGACGAAATTGTCAAGCTAGCAAGCTAGTCGGTCGAGAAGAGAAACATGGCAACCGTAATCGAGTAGTAGGAGCTAGACGTGAGAAACTATAGGAATATGTCAATACTTGACGGGTCAACGGCCAGGCGTTGCAACAGGTACTGCCCACTGTGTGCGATATAGTAACGGGGTATGGTCACAATGGGTGAATATTGGTCGCTGGTAGGCGAATGGAACGAAAGGAATTTGAAAAAAAACCGTGCCTTTGATCCCTCTAGCATTCACAATGGGTTCATTCGCTACCGTGGATATTATGTTAAGGAAAGATTTGCTCTTTTTCTAGTTACATGCTACACTTACTTCAGACATGTTCTATAAACAGTTCGAAGCACTATCAGAATGTGGATTTGAAACTAATTTGCCAGATTTACTTTTCTATTTAGTTGTTGTATGTAACAGGTTTGCTTTTAAGGCATTTATAGAACATCGACAAAAAGTTAACCGATTCCATTATCGCACTATATATTTAGAGTTTTTTTTCTTTTGGAACAAGACTTGGCTTTTACCACTTCGCGACACAACATCCCTTTCATTTTTTCTAGCATCGTAAAGCGAAAGCGCTGCGAATGCTCGCGAATATGTAATGTTATTACTCTTGCTGTCAAATTACTTAATGTTTGGTGAAAAAACACGCAACTTTTAGCAGTCGCTTATCCAAATAAAACATGCTTTCACATTTCTTTTTTTTTCGCCGCCCACGTCTTGTTGTTTGTTTAAGACTCATCTTGTTGTTTCTACCTTATCCATGTCGAGCCACAAAGGATTTTTGACGTTATTGGCTTTGCCTTTATAAAATGAACACCCAAAATAATTGAAAACAGTATACTGGTATATTGCTTGTTTTGATTACATTGAAAAGGTCGTGTGAGACATTTCAGTTTTAGTAATTATAAACTTTAATACGTTTCTATAGCCTTTAAAATACTTTGCATTACACATGTATGAGTATGTCTTATTAATAACATATTATATTGTGAGTTTCACGTTTCAAACAACATGTACGTCGAGTGACCTAATCAAGACAGTTGCTGCATATCAGCGTTTTGATGTATCGTCCAAGTATTTTGTTTATGCGCCTTCAGTTTGAAACAATTAAACAGTATTTTTGTTTGACGTACATAACACCTGTGTACAGTACATCCTCGACATACGTGATATGAGACCGTCGAATCATGACCGCCCTAAAGTTGTTATTGCGAACAAGCGCATTTGTATCGATACCGAAAAAGAATGATTATTGATGAGGTGTGCCGGTTTGAAAAAATTGCATCTGATTTTAAATCATAACTATGAATTCTATTGATATTCTTGATGTCACGCCCCCTATAACATCATGGGACGGAATAACGGCGAAAAGTGGGTGCACTAGTTGCGCTTCTGCCTACCCCTTCGGGGATAACAGGCGTGAGTGTATATGTATGTATGTATTCTTGATGTGTAATTTATTTCTGCATGAAGGTGGATTTTATGTTTTGAATTTCGAGTAAATCGTGTCGGGTATATTTTTCTTCATAAACTAACATATTCCATTGTCTGTGATATCATTTACATGCTTCATTGACTTGACTCGTCAAGCCCCGCGACGGACACCGGTGTCCATATATATAGGGTTTCCCATACATCTATGTATATAAGCGGGGCTTGAGGGGTTAAATAATTTAATGAATTAAATGTATGCTATAAACGCTCATAAAACATACTTCTTAACCCATGACTGAATTCAAATTACAAATACACGGCCGACAATATTATAAATTAAATAAAGAATTCTTACTTTCTACTAATAAATCAATACAGAGCGGAAAACTATTAATTTAATACGAACAATAATCGCGTGAGAACAAACATTTATTTGTTGCTACAGTAAAAAAATTAATCATTTGACCCGTGTTAGCATACGTGTTAGTTGTAAAGCAATAAAAGAAACTACACGGACAATATTAAATTTAACGATTTAATATTGCATCACCAGTACTGAATGATCTATAGTTGCAATCATACATGTACGTTATATGTAATTGTGGACGGGTCTTAATAAATTTGTCATCTAACATCTCCAAATCTATTGCACCGCCTACCGCCGAATAACGCGTGAAATATGTGACGCGTTTTAATTAAAATTAGATTTGAAGGTGCTGATAACGAAATTAAATTATTGACGGTATAAGAAACACGTTTAGCTAGCGCTGATGTCAATTTTGCGGATAGGACAACTGATGTTTTTTATTGTATTATTTATTGCTTGTTATAAAAACTATAAAGACGTCATTAGGGTATGTTCATTTCGCATATTTTTATTTTATTAATTTATTCAGACATTGTAAATCTTAAAGAGATTAGCTAAATAATTCGTTTATTTATAGCTAGTGTGTGATCACAAAATCGATTCCAAGCTAAATTTAGAAACACTCGAGTTCCGTAACATTTTTTGCATCGATTTATCGAATGATTTGCCGGAACAAAAATTATATGAAATCAATCGACGAGGGCGGTTAAACGCTGCTCAAATTAAGTTGTTATACATTTAAACATTATAATGAAGGTCCATAAGGCCCTCTGTTTTGCAAAAAAGATACCACACGCATGCACCCTCATTAACGTGGTATACCATAATAAGAAATTAATAACGTAATCGTTTTGGTGCAAAAACATCGATTTATGAGAATGATCTTCGATTTTGATAATCTTTTTTAGTTTGTTTCTAAGAAATGTGATGTGCCGAGTGCTATAATTTTGTTATTGACTGATTCTGTTGATTTCGGAGTTATTGGAAAGAAAGTTTTTTTGCGACGCGGTTATGAAGTAACCACTGTGATGAAGTTTGATGGTCGTCTAATTTGTATGTAAGAAGCGTGGCATGTTAATCAGATGTATGTTTTTTATTTTCAAAATATTCAGAGCGTGTTTACTCGTCACATAGACTTAAAAAGTGCATTATTTATTACAAAGTAGACTAGATATCTATACTAATACCATAAAGAGAAAAGATTTGTATATTTATAATGAATAAACTCAAAAATTACACGACTGATTTTAAAAATTCTTTCACCAATATAAAGCTACACTATCAGCCAGTAACATGGGCTATTTTTCATCCCGGGACAATATAAATCGGGACATTTATCCTGGAAAATGTTATTCACGCGGGCGGAGCCCCAATCAACAGTCTAGTACATAATATTATACAAATAAATTTTACAAATGTAATTAGAGTCAACAGTACACGCACAGTCATTTAAGTTATTTCTACGGAATAAAGAAGTGCAAATAAAGACATAGAGCACTATGTCAATATATTTTAGTTAACTAACCTAACCTAACTCACCATCTCGTCCCCAACAAGCTTATTCCAATTCATTGGTTCAGCAAATTCTAAGGATTTTCATCACCATCACACTTAATTATTTCAATACGATCTTCTTAATTTATTGAGTCGTCTATTGTGTCTTCGTACTGCTGCAATGCTCGGCTATGTCAATAGCCAACAATATTAATTGACTGCCTCGGTGGCGTAGTTGTATTACGGTACGACTGGAGTACCGAGGTCTCTGGTTCGAACACGGTACAAGTTTATTGCACTTCGTACTTAGGTATATCATGAGCAAGTAAATTGAATAAAAACTGTATTATGGTAAACAACGTTAACAGATAAGGGCGAGCTACACATATCTATAATGCGTTAATTAATTATAAAAAAATATTTATTTAACCCGAGCTTAACCTGAAATTAATATTGAAATATTATGACGCTGTTTTTGTCATCACTCGCGTTCGTGGCCATATAAAAATGTTGATACTAAATTCAGACTTTGAATTTATTAACTAGCAAACAGATATTTAAGCTTATCTACAATATTTTATTGCTATTATTTGAGCATGTGTTGGCAACAATGCGCGTTGGGTGGTCTTGTACTGAGTATTTCCAATGTCGCAAATAAAAAAATAAACCACGTTTGGTAAACATAAGTACAATGTAATAAAAATATGTTACGATAAATGGAAACAAATCGCAATGTTTTGTTCCTGCTACATTTGGCTCATGGTGTAATTGTAAATTGCAGGTTTGTGTGCATTTTTTGTGTGTATATTTTATTAGCAATGTATTTTCTTAAGTCACGGTGCTAACGGGGATACTTGTTAATATTTTTATTAAATGCCACGATAAAAAAATTAATAATCAGAATCCAATTAATCTAAGGTTAAAAGACAAATGTGACTTGACCTTTACGGCGGTTATGATTCCGTTGTTGGTCTGTGATATCGCTTATTACGTATTCTTAAAAAGAAAACATTATATTCGTAACTAGTTCATTGAGTATTATTTGTTGTCCAAATAGATGTGCCACATACATCAGAATTGTTAGTTTACTAGTCATCTTTCTTCTTCTTTCAAAAATGGTTCCACCGTTTCATCCATGATTTTGCCAATATCAAGTGGGTAGATATTAAAATATTATCATAGATTTTTTAGAATACCTAGATCATGGCTTTTTTAGAATATTACTCATCATAAAAAAAATTATGGATTTCTGAAATACAATTACCTATTCGAGTTGAGACTGCGAAATTACTTTAATTGTGTAGATATTGTGCGGTTTATTATTTAGTCTTTCTACCAAGACCTAACCTAATATTTATTTAGGTTACGATGAAATTAAAAACCATTGTCATAATTCCAAGAATCGAAATAACATGATATCTGAATTTTTGAAAGTGTGTATTTTATCTAAGACTTTGTGATGTCCGCATTTTATCGAATATGCGTTTGACCTGATTTCCACTGCGACGGTTCCTTGCTCAATCATATCGATAACGTTACTTTTTGCAGAAAATTCTTATGTCATCGCAGTAGAAGCTATTTTAGAGTGTGAGTTTGTTGGTTGCAATATTGACACAGTTTTTTATTCTCGATATGTCTAGATTTTTAGGTAACAGATAAACGTTGCTAACGTAGAAATATGCAATTCCTAATACATTATTGTCAGATAAAGTCATAGAATTGTGATAAGAAATTGAGCACATACATAACATAATCATACGTAGATAATGTTTCAGTTAGAAAAGTGTATGCTCTACCACGTTAAGGTTAATAATAAGTCTCATGCGCATCGTCATCCGATACGATCGCACCTGGTGAAATATGAAAAATGGGAGTTTTTAGTTGAGAAAGTGTACTAGCACCAAATTGCGTGATTGTATATGAATCAAAAAATATAATCATTCGTAAACTATAGATAAATGTAAACGAAACTGGCATATCTAGTATTAGTGTCAATGCCACAAAGTGTTTGTGGTCATAATCTAGTCTGACTAGACAGTAACTTGATATGAGTATCGCAGCTAATGTATATTTGTAGTCTTAGGTCGCGATTAGATACTGAGGTATTAACGGGTTAACGTTAAAGTTAGTGACGGAGTTTGTAGCCTAGTTAAGAATACGCGGGTGGTACTGATAGAACTCACATTGCGAGTGAAATCGTCATAAAACTTCGATTCAGTTTCTATAGGCTTGTAGTTCGATATTTGTGGGGATTTATCTTTGTAGCATAACGGTCGAAGACAAAAATTTAAATTTAGAATTGATTTCTTTCCCTTTCTTCAAAGGAAGGTGAATAATTGCTTACTGACTTTAAATCATGAGTTTAATTTCAGGATCAATCGATGTGTATCTAATTAAATATAGCGCTCAAGGACCGTATATAGCCACAAGCGTCGTGTGTCACGGGTTCTAATGACAATTCCATCATTTCTCCTTGGGTGTCATCGTCTTGAACTTTGTTACCATTGGCTTTAGGTTTTGGAACTGTACACGCTGCTTAGACTCTAGAGCGACTATTTTCTTTTAATTAGTTTCACGGAACTAGTTGTACACCGTATATAGAGTTCACAAAATCAAATCAAGTACATTGTGTTCATTTATAAAAATGAGCAACCTTATTGGCGTGAACACGGCATGCACAAAAGTAGGTGTCTAAATTTCGGCTTAATCACAATACTTATATTCAATACAAATCAATAATCAAGGTAAGAACAAATGAAAATACAACAAAAATACTTACAACTTAACAAAGAATGAACTCGAAGAAGTGAAATAACACTGAAAACACAAACTACAACAGTACCATAGACATAGTATAAATATATCTATACAGTAGAATATCTTCATACAAAAGGTCGGAACGCGAGTGATGCCTAGGTGCCTCGAGTTTGGTACACAAACATGAATCGGGCGCGAGTGCGCCGCACAGTGGAACGTCCCTATAGAAAGGGCGTGACATGAGTATCTCTCTTACATATCTTATGATAACTCAACAACGGAACAACGTAAAGATTTGAATTTTTTACGTGTATTATTGAATAATAGACCTATCCATTACCAATGTAGTTTATTTGAAAAATACTGATATGACTATGAAAAAAAATATTGAAATATGCCTATATTTCAAGGGAGTTTAAAACCAAATTACAGGATAGATACACAATAATTTGACATTAATGCAATTAAACAAGTGAAATACAATACAGTATAGGGTATATTTTAACCTAATTAATGAAAAATAGACATGTCTTAAAATCGCCTAAATTTACGATCTCAAGGACTTTACTCAAAAGAAATTGTCAGGCGTTTCCTAACACTTTAAAAAACTTATTTCGAGTAATATTATTATATTAGGATGGATTAAAATGACACAACAATTGAAAGCATAATGTTAAAAATTATTTACACCAACCTACTTGATTGCTTTCGTGTAATATAAACACCTGATGAAATATTCATAATTCACAAAATGTAGTCAGCTTGATGAAAAATGTAGATGCTCTGATATTTTTATCAGGCGTGTGACCTATTTTGTTAATTTTCTTCGAAAGGGGGACGAGGGGGGGTACATAATGTTCTAGCAAAATTTCCTAATTACTCTGAACTATCAAACACAAGTATCATTAGGTCGGGGTTTCGTGGCGTTTTTATTATATGACAGATTTTATCAAACACTTCGATTACTTTTTTAAACTTTAATTTAACCATAAAATAAAGCGTGTTTTTTAAAAGAAACAGTTGCATTTATATAAGTGTATCCTATTAAACCGTTTTATCTATAAAATACTTCTCCAAACTATTGCGAATACCACAAATATCTTTCTTAAACAGTGAGGTCATTTTCGACAGTGTTCGATACTTCAACTTTGATGCTATATTAGGTAAAATATTGTGATTAGAGGGGTGAAATTTATAAAACTTGAAAGGTCATATTGTCCCCTTTCCACAATGCATTTCAGTTTCCAGTTATCAGACATTCAGTACTACCGGTACATGTCACGCCCTTTCTATGGGGACGTTCCACAGTGCGCCGCAGTGACGAACGAACGGTGTGATGGTTTTTTAAGCACTAAGCGTACATTTTGTGAATATTTGGATGAAAAAAGTACAAGTACTTGCTTAAAATGGCAAAGAGCAACTATAGACTATATTATGCTGCTTTTGTACACTCTTAACTACAAAGAAACTCAAGTATCTTAGATTAAATTACAATACTGTAGACAGGCAGCCCTATGACGTGTTTAGGTACTGCGCGGCTGTAGACAGTTATTTCAAGGACACGGCCAAGTGAGAGTACTTTTAGTTAGGGTTACTATGCTATTTAATATAATATAAATATAATAATTTAGGAACTTTAATGCTTAAGATTTAATGCTTATAATAATGTGTTTTAATAATTATTATATAAATAAAAAGAGCTTGAGAATTCGATTACTTTATTGTTTGGTACGCCATCTTAATTCCGGTATGAACGTTCGATCACAACACGTCTAATTAGACGAATATATTGATAATCACAATATTGACGAGATGCGTAGCCGATGAGCAACATACCGGTATTTTGAATTAAATACTTCATTCTGCAAGTGCTTCATATAGATTGTTAATTAATATCTATAATAGTTTTGCCGTATGAAGGGTTGTCGTAAAACTGTTTATAACAATTTATTTCCGAAGATATGCGCGATATGCATCTCGAGGATATATTTTATTGATACTTAAATTGTAGTACAGATAGTGTGCAAGGTATACTATGAATATGCAGTGTACAGGTATGCTTCGTTTTTATTTTCATCTGTATTATATTTAATTGGCAACAAAAGCTAAAAGATTTTTTGATTACGATCTTTTTTATTAATTAACTATCCTGGGGTAAACCAAACCGCCATGTCATAGTTGAATTTCGTAAAACATACGAACAAAATCATTTTTGTTACTTCTTGTAAGTAGGTACTTCATCCCCGAAATTGTGCATCCAAATAACGTTTTAATGTGTTATTGCGACGTCTGAAGAAAAATTATTGTCGATTTCTTAAAGTTATATGTTTTAAGGAATCATAAAACAGTTTTTCTTTATAAATAGTGTCGCAACTTGTGAACTAGTCGAAGCAATCGTGACGTCATTACCACGAGGAAGATTGATAAGGAAAATACGTGAAGCCTTCGCTTAGGAATCCGTACTTTAAATAGATTATTCACTGGTCAGAAATGTTTACAGTTAGATATATGACGCATGACCTACATTATAGATACATATAATATATCAGCTATACTTATAATTATAATATAGCTCTTTGGACATTGTGCGTTCAATTTGTTCCTTACACACACACACACACACACACACACACACACACGCACACACACGCACGAACGCATACATGCACGCACGCACGCACGCATACACGCGCGCACGCACTCACGCATACACGCGCGCACGCACGCAAGCACGCAAACACGGACGCACGCACGCACGCAAACACGCACGCACGCACGCACATACACATGCCTTAAATCCCCGAAGGAGTCAGCCGAGGCGTAACTAGTGCACCCACTTTTCGCCGTGCGTATTCCATCCCATAATGCCATAGGGGGCGAGCCTTTCGCCATATTGGGCATATATTCTACCCCAGGCTAATACCAGAAAACCCCAATATCAGTTTGCCCGCCCAAGGATCAAACCCGAGACCTCAGCATTGCATTCGTACCGAGGCAGTATTCCTCAATTTGTTCCTTATACTTGCATATTGGTATGACGTAGAGGGAAGTAGAAAGAAACGTTCTGAAACTGAAACAGAAATATTTATTATTCAGTACCGTTATAAAACTTCTTTAAAAATATAATTTCAAGAACTTGTGAGTTCAAAGTCTCACAGTTTTCATGGATAAACATAAATATTTTAAATTTCATAGAAGAGAAATACTGAAAATTTTCTACATGTTATTACCGTTTCAGCCTATTTATGTTACGACTACTAATGAGCTTTCCAACCTTGAGACGTATTTAAGCGCTGACCTCTAAACAAGAAAAAAATACGCAAAGTAAAATTTTCTTAAGAGCCGCAACTTAGTTTGAAAAACTGGTAATTAAGTCTAAAACCGAACTTTATATTAATTTTGATTAAATGTAATTATAAGATGAAATATTACCCCTTGTAATGTGATTAAATATTCAAGCAAGTCTACATATTCATTGTAGAATTATTTATTCATTCAGATTTTATAGATCGTGCAATAATCGTTGTAATTCAATCTTTACTGTTAATTGATTACGGTATTGATGTTATGCTTAATTACATGTAGTTCTTCGGTTATCATGCCATCTGTGTTTCCTCTTCCGAACTGACAATTCCATGTGACTTTATTTAATTCGGAAAGTATTGCAATTACGCGAGATTTCGATAATATTACGTGTGCGATATGGACAAAATAGTCTACTATCATAGGATATTTTCATATACATATAATAAGTACTTCCACTTACCAGTATACTTTCAAACAACAGCTTTTTTGTGATTGAAATGTAACTACGGCTACCGCTATGAAGGCTTAGGTTCGAATCCCAGGTCGTGTAAAATAATATTGGCTTTTACTACTCAGTATTTTACCGGAGTCTGGAATTTCTGCCCAATATGCGATACCGATGCGATTTCGAAGGTATGTGAAGTCTGCCAACCCGCACTAGGCCAGCGTGGTGGACTAAGGCCTTAACCCTCTCAGTTGTAGAGGAGGCCCGTGTTCAGCAGTGGGCAGTATTAAAGGGCTGGTATTATATGGTATATGCGATAGGCTAGCCCCCAATCACTTGGAACGGAACACACATGTGTGTGCCAAGTTTCCATGCATCATTTGTGAATGCATAATAACTCATAAGACGACTGTAGAGATGTGAAATTGTAGATTACTGTATAATGTTCAATATTAAGATAGAGTCCGCTCAGGATTTCGGTAGTGTAGGTAAATCCCTGTCTAAATATCCAGGCGCTAGCATCCTGTCGCCGGGAAGGCGCTTCTACACTTAATGTGTATTCATTGTTTCACGTCACGAGAATTTCCATTCTGAAATTTAAGTTGTTAGAGATATTAATAAAAAATGTTTTATGTTTTACATAAATACTCACCGTTGCCTAAAAATGGCTATTTGCAAGTCAATTACTTAGTGTAAAATAAATGAATAAAATACATGATATTTAATAACGTAAAATTACTAAGAAAATATCACGTTATCAATTAGATTTCAGCTGATTTGATCAGCTATTTTATAGTGAAAACAATGTTCGTCTTTTATAAACTGAAATTAGTTCCGTAGTTTATCACTCTGGTCCAAATTTCTGGATCTGTTAGTCGGCATGATGCATCCAATATAATCCGCTTTGCGTCCAAAATATTTTAGTCGGTTTCCTTTGTCTTCCACCGTGCAAAGGTATAGGTTTTATTTAATGGATTTAACAATTCCATGTGAATCATAATCAGAATATTTATAACAAATTTAAGATCTTATAATATCGGACTGCTGGCTGAAATGGAAACGCGCATAGCTACTTGGTGAGCGGCATGTAAGTTAACACAAGCTCCGGGATGAATCTGGAATACCTACCGCAGGCACGATCCTGCGGGATTTGCCGGGATTACACGCGTTTATCCCGGCTAATTCCCGTATCTATGCTTCTGATGTATGCGGCGAGTGCCACAAAACATTTCTGGTGAACAAAAGGTTCACCTGAAAATAAGCTTAGTATATAGACATTGAAAATTATATCTTTTTCGAGAGTAACAATTTGAATGATTGATCAAGTTATTGTCTAAAAACGAATTGATGTTTTTATCTTACAAATCAGACACAATTTTTTTTATATCGATACATAATTTATTCGTAAGATTTTGCATATATGATTAACGAGACCTTGTAAAGCCAGACGTAGTATCCAGAAGAGATGTATTTACATTTCTTTGTATAAAGTGTATGTATGTGTACATGTGTTTCTATGTATGTATACATGTATTACATTTCACCCGACGCGGTCGCGCTGCGTCTCGCCATGTGGTTGTGTTATGTAAGCCTTCTGTACGACTCGCACTGTGGTAAAGCTATTTCTTCGGGATTTGACGTTATCTTTTAACCCAGCATAATTAGTTCATTTAAATCCACTGCAAATGAAAATATTATTGTGGCTTTGTACTTTTTTACAATTTAAATGTAAATCCTTTAATTAACGCGATTTTATCTCGAGTGTTGATTAAAGGCTTGCAGGTTTTTAGTCTCGATTGTGAAACTCGGGTGTTTTGTTGGTAAAGATTATTTTGAGTGAATGAATAAAACAAGTCTGCTGCATTGAAAGCGCCACTGTTGCCTATTAACTTCACTAATGGCACTTAGAACTTTAGAGTGCTAAGTATTGAAGGTATTTTTTTCCGTCCTCGTCATTCTTAATTATTATAACTGATAAAATTTTATAATAATATTTTAGATAATTTTATATTATGATTTTTTTATACATGTCAATGGCCATGTAGTGCCTGGTTAATGATTTTATATTTTTATAGTTGTAATAACTGCTAACAGATGTCGCTGGTCATCTCCTTTAAGAGAATTAAGTACGGATCCTGAAATTGGCAATTGATGGCGGGGTCGGAATAGCTCAATTGGAAGAGCACCGGCACGGTACGCCAGAGGTCGTGGGTTCAAATCCCGCTTTCGACTGTTTCTTTTTCAGGATTCTATAAAAATATAAAATCAATATTTTAGATTTTTACCTTCAACTTTTAATATATACAAGCAAAGTAAAAAATTATAGTAATTGGAATTAAGTGTTAGTGTGCGACTTCGATGGAAATTATTTTTTTTACCTTATAATTTTTTATATCACTTGAAATGCCTCCTGCTTTCTTCGCACTGATCTCCGGAACGTCTGAACCGATTTTGATAGAACTTTAATAAAGTAGAAAGATTTTTTGGAGATCCTAGTCTACACTTAATGCCGGAAAATTTCCGAGGGAATTGCGAGTTACATCATGAATACCCGGTTCTAGGCATTGCGTTATTTCGTCACCAAATATGTTTAATGTTTACACTAGATAACTTGATCATGAACAATTATATTGCGTAGATGAATCTATAAACCGTCAATAAATTACAATGTAGAGTAGATAAGGGACATACATTTTTATGCGGCGAGTAGTTCATGCCAGCCGGTTGTAGCTGGTATTATGATGTCGATAAAGTATATATTTCAGTAATTTTGTAAAATAACTCCTCACGGAATACAAATTCAACTAAATAATAACTAAAATTCCTATATTATCTTTCTTTAAAAAAATATTTTATCGAAATAAAACCTGTATTCCGGATTCCATCCTGCACATTGTAGAACTAAGCCGAACTAAAACCCCATTAGAGTATTACCAAAGTAACTTTATCTATAATTTTGCAGAGTTCGGGATATCAAATTAAACATGCCAAAGCCCAATACTTCTTAATATTATAAATCTTACTAATATACTTATTTATAATATTATAGATGCGAATGTTTGGACGTTTTTCAATTAAACGCAGTAAACGCTGAACAGATTTGGATACAATTTGGCATAAGGACAGACCATGTTCTGGATTAATATAGTATAGGGTTCATTTATCTCGCTAATTTGCTGCCGCGGGAAATATTTTATTTCTTAATCTGATTTTTAAGTATGTATCGCTGGTTTCCTACGGATGGCATTATGGATCTCTTCAGTGATTCAGGGACTTTTGTAGCGGGAAATTCTCTTAACGCAGGCGAAGTCGCGTACAGTTACCTAGTTTATGATAATGCACGCATACATTTAAGCCTTTTATCTCCAAACCATAATAAGCGGTGATGGCCTAGTGGGGAATGGAACGGACTGCCGAGACGAATGTCCGCAGGTTCAAAACCCAAGCGCACGCACCTCTGACTTTTCTAAAGTTATGTGTGTATTCTTTGTGAATTATCGCTTGGTTTAACGGTGACGGAAAACATCGTGAGGAAACCTGCATTCCTGAGAAGTTCTTTATAAGAATTTCGAAGGCACGTGAAGTCTACGAAGTGGACTAAGGCCTAAACCCTCTCAGTAGTAAAGGAGGCCCGTGGCCAGCAATGGGACAGTATATAATACATGGCTGGTATTACTTTATCTCCGAAAGGATAGGCAGAGGCGCAGCTAGTGCACCCATTTTTTACCGTGTGTTTTCCACCCTCAGGTGATAGGGAGAGGGGAGGGGGTGTCATATCAGACACAAATTCCAGATTTCGCGCTGATACTGAACAGAAAAGCAGAAAAACCCAATGATAACAATATGTACTGTGTGACTGCCTCGGTGGCGTAGTTGTATTACAGTACGAATGCAAAACTGAGGTCTCGGGTTCGATCCCCGGGTCGGGCAAAGTGATATTGAGTTTTTCTATTCAGTATCAGTCCGGAGTCTGGAATTTGTGCCGGATATGGCGATAGGCTCGCCCCCTATCACATCATGGGACGGAATGTCGGCGAAAAGTGGGTGCACTAGTTGCGCCTCTGCCTACCCCTTCGGGGATAACAGGCGTGAGTGTATATGTATATGTATGTATATGTACTGTGTGTGTAATACGCCTGTAATCTGCGAGAACTGTCAGCCATAGAGTCAAGAGCGTCTGCTTAATAATCCAATTATGGATTACCAAAATTGTTGATAATATTAACAACTATAATAAGCAATTACAGATATATATACATAGCTGTTACGTAATTTGTGATTTCGGCAAAGGTTTTATTGCCACTAATATTTACATAACTTGTGCAATTGGTTGACAATAATTTATTATACTTACGTAAGTGTTATCTTCATTATACAGATCGGGATAATTCTGGTAACTGCGAAGAGGGATTTTTTACGTATCAATGGCGAAGAGACATGATTCTTTTTAGGTGTCTTTATTTGGACTACAATAGAATCAGGACTGGTGTATGTTAGAATCACATCGTTTGTAATGAATTTAATTTGCCACTTGTAATTTAACGGAAAACCTTCAAGTAACGAACCAAAATAGATTTCTAATTGATAAATTAATAAGCTTGAATGATAATTTCGAATATTTTTCGCAGACTGAAGATGGCCTGTTGGATAATTCAGGTATCAAGTACAAAGATACCGATAGCACGTTATCATTAAGCGTTTGTCAGTCGTCGACCTCAAGTCGGTCGTTTATTTACTAACTTTGACGATATTGGAAATGTAGACCATATTCCGTATCAAGCAGAACTGCAGTGCTGTGGGGCTAGGATGTGAAAAGAAAGCACGATGCGTCTCCGCTTCGTTTTATTGAGATTGGTTGTATCGGTATTTTGATGTTTGTCATTGATCGAGAGACCGACACGTCAGTCTCTCAACGAATCACAATAAAACGAAGCGGAGACGCATCGTGTTTTCTTTTCACATCCTAGCCCCACTGTATAGTTCACTTTTGTTTTTTTATGTAGAACTAAGTATTGTTCGCATTCCACCTGCGTGAAAAGTCATTTTCGGCCCATGGGCTGGGCTTTCACATGGGGAGAGGGGGGTCTTACAATGTAAAAGTTTTAGTGATGTGGGTTCTTGCCTTGCATGACACCGTATTTTAGAAGCTAAGGGGGGTGGTCCGGATCCCCAAAATGCCAGCGGTCAGTGGCGTAGCGAGGTTTATTGTAAGCTGAGGGGGTGCGGACCCCCTGAACCGCCCTTTATATACACCCATGCGGAATCCCCTGGTGGTCGGGACAAAATTTTTGTAATAGGACAGTATGACTTTTGGGTATTTTTACAAATATGATAGGTTCAATGTGATATGCACTATGTGAATATTCTCATGAAGATCAAAATTAGGTAGGATTCGATTTTTTTTACAGACTTCAAAAAAGGAGGTTCTGTACTCGACCCGTATGTATGTATTTATATATGACGTATGTAGGTATGTATGTCAGTTTGTATGGCCGCGAGTTCACTCAAAAACTACTGATCTGACTTGGATGGGGTTTTCGTTATTCAAATGTATATTTTTCAAGTAAGGTTTTCTATACTTATATAATATTATAAAGAGGAAAGATTTGATTATTTGTTTGTTTGTTTGTAATGTATAAACTCAAAAACTACTGAACCGATTTTGAAAATTCTTTCACTAATAGGAAGCTACATTATTCCTGAGTGCTATAAACTACTTTATATCCCGGGAAAATATTTTTATCCCGGTAAAACTTTTTCACGCGTAGTGTATAATTTACTAGGATCTGATGAAGATCTTCGGAGATAGACATTGGAACTATTCAGTAACTAATAGCAGATGACCCGCGAATGCTGCAATCGTATATCAATGATGTATTTATTCTTTACACCATTTCGTAATTAATAAACTAACAAAAAACCTATAAATAAAAACTTTTTAACATAAAATGAAACCGACTTCAAAACCACTACAAACAAAAAATAATTTAACTTTATATTTATTTATTTATTTAAAAAGGTATATCAACAGTACATGTATATTAAATAGTCTAATACACTTTACTTAGGCTTAGAGCTAATACATGAACCAATTACAGATGTACACATCATTACATTATATTCGCTTAGTATATATGAATATTTGGAGTCGATGCGTTACTCAGGACAATTAATATTTCCAACTCCTCCCTATCTTTCTTTTGATTAATTTCGTTGCGGGTTACAGACATATTAGTGTTCCCTGAGACTCGCCGATCTTCACCGCTCGGTGTCATAAAATGCGTGCCACTGCTGATCCTGGCTTACAGGAGTTGCAGTGTCGGATGTGAGGGCGGGATAGTCTCATGAGTCAAGTACTATATAGTAAGTGAATAAACAATAAAATTATAGCCTGTCTACTATCGGCTTACCTTAAATTCTATTCCCTTAGCAAACAATAAAACGTGCAAAGTAATAGCTGAATAATTTTCTAAACATATTCAATGATACAATGTTAAACAAAAGTGAAATTTATGCGGCGGATTCACTTCAAAGAAATGTTTACTTTGGCGACTCGAGATTATGTTGTCTTTGCAAAATTAGCCCGTCTATATTACGAAGGTTGGGCAATGTTTACGCGCTCCGTTAATTTTGTAAGAAATCTCCCTTTGAAACAGTTATGCTTGTCCAACCAGTGGGAAAACCTCAAAATTTTCATTCGATATGTACCTTAAAAAGGTCGTGTGAAGTGAATTAAATGGTATCATAGCTGAGAGTTATGCATCGGCTGAGAAATGATTAGTCGCGGATTGAATTCCAGTAACGAGTCTAATTGAGTTATCAATAATATTTATTTCAGGTCTTTATTTTAGGGACAAAATTTGTGAAACACAATATTGTCCTATGAAGTAAAGTCAAAATGAAGTCCAAATGAAGTCATATATATGTCTTTTGGGTATTTTTAGGAATGTGAAAGGTCTAAAAGTGCAATGCACTAAGTGCATGTAGACGTGACGCACTAAGTGTATGGTTTTGTAAAATATATAATTAGGTAGAATTACATTTTGGTAGATTAATTTACATAACAATCGATGCAATTTTATAAAATTTTTTACAAAATAACATAAATTAACACTGAGAACTAGTAATAATCACAAATATTGTATTTATTTCAATCGTGAAGTAGACGCGACGACCTACGTTTATGTTGAGATCATCATAAACCTAGGAGTTACTTAAATTAACTCAGCTACATCAGAAGCCAGAGAACACAACTAAAACAAAAATAACATTAAACGTCGCCATGAGAACCTTTTAAAACGGCATTCAGTGTTATCACTAATTCTTTGTGATAACATTGAAAACAAAACGGCAATTAAGGTGTTCCAAATTGTATAAAAGCATTACGCCTTTCTCGCATTTTCGGGTAGGCAGAAGTAGCACGCCCACCTTTCGCCAACTAAATTAAGTATCATGTAATAGGAAACAAGCTAATTGCTATTTACCGGCTGCGATTCCCGACTTTTGGCATGGAGTGTCTCGGGGCAGAACAACAAAAAAGTTTATACTTTGGTAATATTTATGAAAACAACTGAATTAAAATTGTAGACGTTTTGTTTGATGTAAATTCTATATAACCTTCATCAGATAATTCATTTCGTCATTCACCAGCATTATGATAACGCATCGATTTTTTAACAGATATGCCAATATATTTGGTCAGCTAATATACAGTTAAAAAAAACGGTTAAATTATATAAAACACAAAATATATTAATCATAGACGTATACATTAAATTTTTGAATCATTTTTATAAGTACTTAATTGTAAAGTGTAAATGTAAAGTAAAGTGTACCTACCAGTATCTCTAATACTTTTTCGGTAAAAAGTATTTTATTTTATTTTCATTTATTTGGAAAATTTACAGCTAACATAACAAAGCGTAAAATAACATAGAACAGACTTATGAAGGCCAATTACAAGTTTTCACAGTTAGGTTAATATTTAAGTAGGTGATAGGTTGGTTAAAGCTATAAAATACCAAACGATATATAATTAATTTAAGTATGCATAAGCTAGAAAACAGAACAACAAGTATAACTCTAGGTACAGAAAATATCTTTTGTTAAAATATTTTTGAGTTGAGGTACACGGATAGCAAAAAGGTCCACATTAACGGAAAGGTCATTAAACGGTAATTTTGGTAATCCAAGACCACACGTATTCACAAACAACACTATGGGGACACACAGTGCGCCCGAACGCGTAGTGTCGGAAATTTGATAGGTTCCTATGGCTTTTTTAGCTTTGTTTCTATAACAGACAACTGAAGTAAACTTGTATCTCAATATTAGCCAATCACAGCGGCTCTACGTCTACGCATTGCGAAGATTTCATACTACACTCATTTGCAAAAAAAAACGGGCGGTTTGGATTTTAATTCTTTTTTAAAAAAATACGGTACCAAAATGATTTCAATCATTTATACATGTTACTGGCCGGTTTTAAAAATGCCATGGTGTTTAAAACAGTACGTTCTAAATTAAAATTTTCGTTTGATGCTCGTTTTTACAGAAAACCACTTTTTATCCTACATTTTTGGTGCGAAGTTCCAAAAGATAATATCGGTTTTCATAACTTTTAGTCAATTTTATGAATTTATTTCATATTCTTAATTGTCAAAGCTTCATTTATTGCTGTTTAGCTGTCTCAATAATGTTAGAGAAAGTGGTAAAAGCTACAAAAATTATTGCGCTGCTCGAAGAGGGCTGCAGCCAATGCTTCGTGGCTCAGAGGCTAAGTGTGAGTCGCTCGACGGTTCAAAGGACCTGGCAGCGGTATCAAGACACCGGTTCCGTCGAGAGAAGGCCTGGTTCTGGAAGAAAACCATGTACCCAACCACGGGATGATCGTTTTCTTGTGAGTCGCGCATTGAGAAATCGCAAGTCTTCGTATGTGGACCTTAAGAACAACCTCGAAGAAGTAAGAAATGTGCATATTAGTCTATGGACGGTCAGGAGGAGGCTGCTCGCGGCCAATATACGCAGTCACCGCCCGGCCCGCGGCCCTAAGTTACTCCGTGAACACAGAGTTGCCAGGCTTAGGTTTGCTCGAAATTGTGAGTCATGTACTCAAGAAGACTGGAATAGGGTATTGTTCTCCGATGAAGGCAGGATATCTCTGTTCGGTGAAGATCGACGTCGGCGAGTGCTACGAAGACGAGGAGAACGCTTTGCAGAGGCTTGTTTTGAAGAAATCACACCTTATGGTGGGGGCTCTGCTATGTTTTGGGCAGGAATAAATTCAATGGATCGTACAGAGTTAGTCTTCATTGAAAACGGCTCACTGACTGGACATCGATACATAACGGAAGTTCTTATTCCTCATGCACAACCCGCATTGGCCGCTTTAGGCGAAGACTCAATTTTTATGGACGACAACGCTCGCGCCCACCGGTCTGGCGATGTGGAAGCGTATGTGCAAGAGGTCGGCATTCGTCGTTTGGATTGGCCAGCTCGAAGTCCCGACCTCAATCCTATAGAGCATGTCTGGGACGTTCTGAAACGACGCGTGAGATCAGTACAACCGGCTCCGCAAACCATCAGAGAGCTGAAGAATGTGATTACCGCGGAGTGGGAACGTATTCCGCAAGCAAGTATCCGGGATATCCTCGCTAGTATACCCAGACGAATTCAAGCTGTGATTTCAGCTAGAGGGGGTCACACTCGATACTAAACATTTATCTGCTTTTACTTTATTAAAGAAAAAACAAACAAAAATCTTTGTTAACTTTTACTTCACGAGCATATGCACTACTAGCGAGCATACACTACTAGTGAACTTTAGCATTAAAACCCATAAATTTTATCAAAATTTTATGATAATACTGACGAAAACGATTATTTGCTTATTAATTTACAAAATTGTGAAAGTAAAACTACCTATAATTATCAAACAAACCAATAGTAACATTTGAAATGGTTCATTGCTTAGGTGCCCGTTTTTTTTGCAAATGAGTTTATAAGCACTGAAAAACAGACGTAGGTATTATCACAGTCACGGGCGTAGCTTTAGGTATCACATGGGGGGTGGGGGGTCCTACAATATAAAAAATTTAGTAGTGAGGATTCTTGCCTTGCTTCACACAGTATACACTCCTCCCCGGTCACGGCATTACAGTGTGGACATATTTTGGTGCCCAGTCGTTTTAGATAGTAAGGATCCCCAAAATGTCAGCAGTCGGTGGCGTAGCGTGGTTTATTGTAAGCTAAGAGGGGGGGGGGGGGGCTTTCACATTATTGCTTCTTACTTAGCCATGTTAGGTTTGTGAACGGGACTTAGACTATCTTCCTGTGTGCCAATTTATTCCCAACAAGCATGTAAACAACTCCGCTAACTTCGCGTGTATGATATAAACGTAGGTTTTAATAACGCAATAAGTGAAAACAACTCACGACGTAACACGATCACTCGTAAACACGCGTTACGGGTACGAAACCAAAAACCCGACACGTTTTTTCCGCTTCCACTATCTCATTCATAGAAATTATAACGAATTTATGTGCGTTCGTCACCGAAGTTATTTTTATATCTTCTAATGTTAATTGAAATTACTTGGCCGGTGTCGAATCGAGTCTTTTTATTGAAATGTGTTCGCGTTTGCGTTACCGTACACGGACTTTCTTTTACGATATCTGTCATTTACTTCCAGCGTTAGTTATGTTGTGTGTTATTTCACTTTTAAATAATTTATTATTTCTTTTAATTGTTTTGTGTTACTGATAACGTAACGTAAAAAGCGATAAAATTATTTTCCGTTTTGTTTGTTACGCCTGAATGATTTACCAATTAAAATCATCATGACTATAATTATTATCCACGATTGTACTTACATTAAAATACTACTCTACACTGATTTTTTTGTCATATAACGATCGATACTATAATCGTCCAAGTACTATTGAAGAATAACTAAAAATATTTCCTTACGTAATTATCGTAAATTAAGGGTATTATCACACTCAAAGCGATTAATTAAGTAATCCAACAACTCAATTTCGGAAATTACAAGGCCAGACATCTAAACAGGATTTATAGATATCAAAGAGCGATAAGGCAATACACCGATTATCTTACAAGACGCATTATCTCCAAGTACGTATTAAATTCGTCTGCAAAAGCCAATAACTCATTAGTGTTATAATCAGCTTTTATATTTTTTACCTGTTAAACGTAAATCATAATACCAAACATCATAAATTTAAACTATATATTTCATACTAGCTTTGCCCGCGGCTCCACCCGCGTCAAAAAGTTTTTCCGGAATAAAAAGTAGCCTATGTGTTAATCCAGAACAATATTTACCAGTGTGCTAAATTTCATCGAAATCCGTTAAGTAGTTTTTGCGTGAAAGAGTAACAAACATACATACATTCTTAAACTATCGCGTTTATAATACATAGTAGAATGTAGGAAGTAGGATAAAGTTGAGTGAGAATGAGTTTTCTTATGACTCTCATAGGACAGGCTTAGTCTAGTTTGGGAGACACTGTAAAATAGTATCATTGTAGAAAACGTTTCTATTTTCAGAATAAATTTATTTCAAACTAGATTTTGCCCACGGCTCCGCCCGCGATAGAGAGTTTTTCCGGGATAAAAGTACGGCTTTTTATTTTCCCGGGACAAAATGTTGCCTATGTGTTAATCCAAGGCTTGATCTACCCGTGTGCTAAATTTCATCGAAATCCGTTTAGTAGTTTTTGCGTGAAAGAGTAACAAACATCCATACATCCAAACATCCATACATACTTACAAACTTTCACGTTTATAATATTAGTAGCATAATTTTCTAAATAAAACTGAACAAAATGACTTTTGGCTTATAGCTTTAAATGTAACGGTAACCTTATTGTGAGAATGCAGGCGGTGTTTATTACAATTTAAAAAATCACCTACGGTGTAGTAATTACATTATGCGTGAGTAAAATCGAGGATTCCTTGAATATTTACATTATACATTAGTGTGCGTTATGAGTTAATTAATTCCTGTATTCGATTTTAAATGCCGTTGAGAAAAGAAAGTTTAATTTTTCAAATTGTTCATTAGTCTTGAACGAAATTACACATGTTATAACAAATTACATTATGGTAACCATGGTTATCATATTGGATTACGCATTTATGAGTTCGTTTATTTATATGAGCTTGTGTGTTTGATTTTAATGTATTTTTTGTATCCAATAATATTGTAGATTTGTTTATTTGCTTAAAGTTATGGCAAATAGGTATACGACGTTTTAAAGTTAATTTAATAACCGCATATGTATCAGGAGAATTATTAATGTAATCTTGTGGGTTTTACTGTGGTAAACATGTACTAATTTATTATTATTGTTTGTTGCAGCGAATCTCACCATCAGTTCGCGCTTCAGTCTAGAACTACTCATCTATTCGCCCGTGCAGGAAATGTACCTCTGCTTCAATCGGTCGCGGCTCGTCGGCAGGCGACTGGTCAGTTACAATTTATACCTATTTACTTAGTCATATACATCGAAGTCCTCGGGTTCGATCCCCGGGTCGGGCAACGTGATATTGGATTTTTCTATTCAGTATCAGCCCGGAGTCTGGAATTTGCGCCCGATATGGCGATACGCTCGCCCCTTATCACATCATGGGACGTAATACGCACGGCGAAAAGTGAGTGCACTAGTTGTCCCTCTGCCTACCCCTTCGGAGGTAAAAAGCGTGAGTATGTGTTATGCGTATATACATCGAAGTCAGAAGATAATCTAGCAGTTTTCATAATAACACTCATATTATGTGTTCAATCAGAGGATTTATGATGATATAATGCAAGTTTGTAACTAGACAATAATTTAAAAAAAATATATTTTGTTCACAGTCGCGTTTCCAAGCGGAGAGACAACCCAACTGTCTATTCAAGGAGGAATTTGTGGACGGCTACAACAGATACCATTTGGTCAAGAACGAAGACCGATACATAGGGTTCAACCGGCGTGGCGTGCAGCTGCGGCGCGGCAAGAGCCGGCTGCCCGAGCGGCTGCACAAGTGTTTCTCGTTCATGAAGGAGAACCACGACTTCGACATCAACAGGCACAACAACTTACTGGCCAACACGAAGACGTGGCGCTCGCAGCGTAGGCGACCTCCGCCGCAGAACTCCATAAAGCCCCCGTGCCACGGCGTGCGCCACCACCACGGCAGGCATCAGAGGCGACGGAACTGCGACGGCACGTAGGCGTCACGTCCGTGACGACACATTAGCAGCTTCACGCTTCAACGCTTCGCGCGTTCCGTTGCCAGCTGTCGTTGGACATTGTGAGTGGACAGAGTATTAGTCAACTATCGCAGTATTATTACAGTGACGTGGACTGGATAGCGTTAGGTTAGCCGCGGTGGCCGCGGTGTTACAAACGCCGCATGAATGGTAGCTGAAGCGAGAGAGCAAACATTTGAATGGGGGAAAAAACGCCGAGCCGGGACGACGTCTGGAGCTGTGAAATTCCTTAAGGTCGTGTAACATCATGGCGCTCGTTTGCTCATGAGCCAGCGGTCGGACTCGTGCTCTAAAAGGAAAAAAGGTTTTCTGTGGAACGAACAAATAGTAGTCGCACCGGTCACGAGTCTTCCGACAGACCACCGCTGAACTCGACACCGTTCGACGTCGTCGCGTCGCGTCTGCCGCGCCGTGTCACGTGACACTGTGCGAGGGACACCACCGTGCCGCATGCGCATGCGCCTAGTGGACGCGTTAGAGCTCGTAACCTACTGCTCCGGCTGGCCAGCTATAATGTAGCAAAACGCCTTTACGTCAATTCTCAGTGTGTTATTATTTAAAACGCTTTACTATTAAGTACGGATTGTGTTATCTGCTTGTAAATAAAATAAAACCATCGTGTTTACTTATTTATCGAAAAACGTTAATCAAAAATTTGTAAACGTAGGTGTTAGATGTAAAGTTGTATTAAAATGTTTTTTATGTATTTAATTATGGGTATTTAATCTATCCGACCGACCGCTCTCTTGTGATTAGCCACAGTTGATATGACCTAGTTTTCTCTACTAACTTCATGTACTGAAACTATTTCCTTACTAATGTTCATAATGAATATTTTCGTGCGATTCTGTGAATTTGATTGTATGATTTTGAGCGCTTTGTAAATATTGTTTTAGGAGTTCGTATGTGAGTGATAGGTTTTTTTGAATCTCTTTAATATCGAAATTCGTGGATTTCCGTTGACGCTTGTAGTAATTTTTCGAGTAAATACGCGCCTATGTGTTGATTGCAAAATGCCTTACCTATAATGCAGTTGTACATCGTGTCTACCTATTATTATATAACGATTAATCTAAGATCTGTGCCATAGTTCGGTAGCAATGTTCGCTACCAGTTTGCATTGCAGCTATGTTCTATCTGTGTCTGTAAACTTTATGTAGAAAATACCAATATTTACCTATCTTAAGAGTACATGCAGATTGTAAAGTTTTCATTTAGAGGACACTTCTAAACTGCATAAATATTTTTTCTGTATTTATTCCATCTGTATTTATATAATTAAGAATTGTGTGAGCCTCTACGTGAAAATATAAACAAAATAAAAACTTTAGAAAATGTAATATTGTACCTTGTATCCATTGTATACTCCTAATGATGGACTGATTCCGAACATTGTAAAATTATTAAAAACCTTTTTGCGTGCCATTTCTAAGAGAACTCGGAGCTTAAATTTTCAACTATGTACCTAAAATTATTTTAAGTCGACTAAATAAGTTTTCATCAATGTTTTAAAAACACAATTTTTTTGTTGGTTTTATTATTACACGTAGCATGACAATGTTCAAGCATTTTGACGAGTTTTTTTGGGTTTTCTACAAAGTTCGGATTCAGTCATTCTATTCTATTACATTAAATGTTGTTAAAAGTCAATGTGAACATAAATCGCTATACATTCCTCCATATTCCATAGCACGTAGTCTACAAACAAAGACATTCAAACATTCCAGACAATGTTTAATAGTTTTACAAAATGTGCGCTTATATACATAATAAATTCGTTAATGACACTGTGTATTGTAACACTGTGTCTAATTATAAGTATTCAGATGCAAACGAAATATAATTGCTAAGAAAAATTACAAAATTAAATCATATTTAACTCGCTACAGTCGTGTCATTTCTTTAAAACATCCTCGCCTGAGAAATTACGTCGTATCACACGTTTTACTGTCAAAAACCTCTAGAGTCTAGACTTTTAAAACCAGATTAAATACTAGATTAGTCTAGTTAGTTAGCCCAAACTACCTTTCAAAAACGATTCCAACTCAGGAGTTAACCAACTGGAGAATAGTTATAATATTCTAATACCCTTATTTTAATTATTGTTAGATATTTATAACCTTCTGAATTTTTTCATCTTACTTATAAATAAAAATACATGCGGAAGTTTATATGTTTGTAAGAAGGCAACGAAGATACGACTAAACGGATTTGGATGAAATTTGACACACGGGTAGATCATGTCCTGGATTAACACATAGGGTACTTTTTTTTTTATTTTCTTTTATGGCGTCCCCGCACACGCGATGATTCTGCCAATGTCGATAGGGTACTTTATATCCCGGTAATTTGCTCCCATGAGGAATAATTGATATTTTTAATCTGATTCTTTGAGTAGATGGAGCTAGTGTCATACTGTGTTCTAAGGACTTTTGTAGCAAGAAAGGATTATCACACAAGCAAAGCCGCGAGCAACACTAAGTTTCAATAAACAAGCAGTTTATTTTCAATCCTTACTTCACTAGAGAGAATCCCATTAATAAGTCCGATATTGTTTGTCCAAAAGTAGCCAAGCCGGGTGCGGCCACAAAAAGGCGATATTTCCAATAATCTCGCCGGAAGAGGGTGTTTGCGGGTGAAATGTAAGTTTAAGAACAAACAGGGTAAAGTGGGGCTAACTGGACGTGATGCCGCGGGTTCGGGATGGGAGAGCGTGCGCGCGCCCCGATTAGCACCTACGGCTGCGTAGAGTAGGCTGGGGACAGAGATTCTTTATACCTGGTTTCGATCGTATGATTTTATGATGAAATAAACGAACAAGCTAAAAAATACAGAATTTAAATAGTTCTAATAATAAAATTTTGTACAGTCAGGTTATAATTACTTATTGGATAATTATTTGAAAATTCTGAACACCGACTAGTCGCTTTAGGACTTGATAATTGTACATTATTCTTTCATAATGTCATTGATCTGTTTATTACTTTTATGTCTATTTCTACCGCCAAGCAGCAGTGTGCATGCACTGTTGTATTTCAGTTTGAAGGACACTGTAGCCAGTGTAACTACTGGACACAATGAGACTTAACATCTTATGTCTCAAGATGACGAGCGCAGTGGAATGCCACCCAGTACTTTGTAACTCAATGTGCTGGATGGTGTTTCTACTGTTTTTATCTGTGGTCGTATCGCTTACCATCAGGCGAACGGCATGCCCGTCTCGTCATTCGATGTAAGTAATAAAAAAAATATTTGAGTCACTTCATCGTCTTAGTTCACAAAATCCGGGTAAGCCCCACACTAATTCACAAAAAAACTGGGTATATAAGTTTGGTCGATAAATAATACATTCTTATCCTATGTTGTTAGACGAGTAATATTGTTTATTCATGCGTTGTTGATAAAATTGTTTTTTTTTTTATTTTTAAAGTAGGTGTGTGGCACAAATTCATGATTTACATAATTACCATCTATAACTTGTCTCATTAAGGCATTGGTGTAGTAGCTTAGTTAACCGTATGCCTGGTGAGTGGGTTCGATACCCAGACTAAGGTAAGACAAAAGAAACATTACCAAATAACGTAGTTGAACAACACGTGTTAAGCTGGATTTGTATCTAATACTTTGGTCTGATGCGATGATATTTACATCTCTACCTATGCCTTTGAGCATACGGTCGTAAGCATAAGTTCTGTTACCGACTTACTATATGCAAAAACATCATAATAAAAAGTTTGATCTTCTATCCACAAAGAACTCAGAGTTTAATAAATATACGATCAACAAAAACATGACGTTATTTGAATTGAATTTAGATAATAACTCAAGTGATCGTACAAGCTGCGTTCTGCAAACGAATACCTTATTAACATTGGCAGTGAAGTGTAAGGAAATATCTGAATTTGGCTCAGATATGTTTGTAAAACACTTGCAAGAGGTTTTCAAATAATATTAGGTAAGAAAAATAATGTTCGTTGGTTATATGCATTCTTTGAAATACGGAGTTGGCACAATTTCGAGCTTAGTATGAAATTGGAAATTAGAGAAGAATTTAAGGTTGTTTGTGCAGATTCGTTTAATTTATATCTTAAATTGAATTGGCTTGCATTTTTTTATAGCTTAGTTAAGTTAATAGGGATTTAATGTTACTTCAGAGTGTTACTTATTACATCTCGTTAGCCTACATTATTCCATCTGTCCCCACCCCACTCTACTGTGGGGCTGACGCAACAAACTTCTTCAATTATTGCAGAAAGAAGGATTAGTTTTTACTACTGGCTATTTGTCTCACATCCAATCTATAGAACATTCGGATCCGTTATTAAAAATCCACGTAAACTGATGCCCGACTTTGTTTTCGAACCCAAAAGTCTGTGGATATTGCCCATAAATATCTACTACAGTAAACTTTATTGAAATAGTCGTAGGAATAATACGGTTTAATAAATCTTCAATAAATATTTGAGGTAAACAGAGGGTGCCTCTATTGCCACTTATCTGTCCACGCGAGTGACAACTCGTACCGTGAGAAATTGTGAAATAAAACATTTACAAAAGAAGTTTCGAACAATGTTATTTATTGTTTCAGTATTGCTTTTTACACAACACTTACACAACTCAATACGAGATAATTAGTGTGAGGTGTTAGTCTAGGTACCTATAAACTAATAGAAAATGTGATGTCTTCTGAGCTATTACACTATTCACGATTCAATAGAATTATTGTATGTTTTTATTTAAATCTCGTGATATTTCGTATTTTCTTAATCCACTAACGAGAAAAGCAAGTAACTCGCCTGGTGGTAAGAAACGCAACTGCTTATAGGTACACATTAGTAACCACACCCATAACTTGACTAAGGTCTACTTCAAACTGCGCTTTTCATTCTAAAGTGTGAAATGAAATGAATATAGATAGATATAGATACAGCCATTCATGATGATGTGTTCCACTTATTTTCCCAATCGTTTTAGTTCAAGTGGCCAACCGTCCATTTGTGTTTTAGTTCTGTAAACACCTATGAATGCACACGCACACTACGATGAACAGATAATCAAAGTCCTCTTAATCCATGAAATCTCCGTTAAAAAAATCGTAACGCGTCATTGTGGATGAAATTATCTATACATATTAGACTTGAAGTAAGGAAAGCATTAGACTATTGCCAAATTCTAATATGACCAAGATGCTTTATATATTATATTTGGATAGTACTTTCCAAACTAGGCTTTTGCAATAAATCGTATAATTTCAAAGTCTTCCGATTTTGAGATTTACGTAGTTTTACTTTGCTTTTAAAAATGTTAGTTATAAAGGTTCTAAAAATTTTTAATGGATCCAAGATCCATATTTTTGCTCCTTTAATATACACGAAGTTAAAGCCTGGTTAGATTTTGAGGCCAAGCACCTTAGAGCATTTAACTTTGGTTACATACTAAAAGCCCAGCTCCAATCAAGAAGCCGACATCTTTAATTTTGTTTAATGTAACCTCTATTGACACCTTAGCACTGACACTCGAGGACACGATAACCATCAATCTAGTAACATCCTGTCATCAATCTATTTCTGTCTTAAACTAATAATATCAAACGAAGAGGATAATTGCGTCCAATACACACAATTATTAACATAAAGATTAATTTGCATCGATTGAGTAGCAGTCTTATGTCATAGCCAAATATGCCAAATAAAGCAACGGAACTAAAATTGGACAAAAAGTTTGCATTTAATTATAGAAGTGAGAAATACACATTACATAATATTTGCTCAACTCAAACACACTGGTCCTTCAATAAAATTGATAGGATTGATTGTTAATATGTTCGAGAATAGAATTTAAAGTCCTGCTGAACTAAGACTTCGTTTTTTACTAACTCTTAAACCCTCGCAGTTAAAGAGGAGACCAGCAGTGGGATAGTACTTATATAGCGCAGGGTTCGTATTACTAATATTTAATTTAACAAGTGTATAGCTGTTGAGTAATTGGTGTAAACACTGTAAACCATATAAAATATTAGTTGAAAAGCGGATATATATAATTTGTTTTTGATTTATGTCTTCCATCTTTCAGTGGCTCGTTCGGCTTCTTTGGCCGAAATTAACTCCTTTTTAATGTTTTTTCTAACCAGTGACCTTATAATGGTGCCAGAATGGTTCAGTGGAACAGTATTGATGTAATGTTGATTACCTACAGATGTTAAAATCGCGATGGTCGCTGGAATTACGAGATGACCCCACAAAGACATATTGTATTTCGCAATAAATGCGTTCTTGTTATGTTGGTAACAAATTTGTTTGAAATCAACCAGTATCTGGAATGTGCATACTGTTCAATCTTATCCGTTGTACGGGTCTTTATTCGGTAAATAATAGACCTACATAATCACTGGATGCGTCGTTTTAACAGTTCGGTTAGAAAATGGGAAGGCTTATCATCAGCATCGTATGTTGGTAGTGATATGTTTTAATGAAATTTGTTTACGTACTTAGAACTTTAGTGTCATAGTTTTAGGAGCTAAGTCAGCGAAATAAAGTCATACAAAACATTCAACATTTAGTAAACAGTGTCTGGACTGTGAAGAATACTTTGTTTCAAGTACATTGTGTTTAATACGAACTTAGTGTTCGTGATTCGACACGCCTTTGTCAGCGTATTGTAATATTCGTTTTTATCGGTAGTATTACAGAGGATTCGAAATATTTGCGTCATGCATTTTTATATGACGTTGGGAGTTGCATCAGTTGGATATTGCACTATATGGTTTCTTTTACGCATTTAATATCGTAGTGATTGCGTATGATTTATTTCACACACACATCAAAAGGGGTAGGCACAGGTGCAGCTAGGGCACCCAAATGTGTTCCATCCCAGAATAAGTCAGGACTTAGGGCTGATAGTGCGCTGAATAGGCACCTAAAAATAATAGGTAAGACCGAAGACGCCTCGTGCCCAGAGTGTGGCGAAGAAGAGACCGGCATCCACTTCCTGGCAGAGTTCTCGATGTACTCTCTGCCAAGATGGGAGATACTGGGAATAGACAGACTGGAGGTAGCACAGCTACACGAGGTAAGGTTAGGAGACATAATTAGGTTCAGTAGGGCAACGAAAACGTTTGTAAGATTAGAAGGGGGCGTACTGCAGGAGCACCAGTAAAACCAGTGCTCTAGGGTGGAAGCTGTCACGAGCAGACCAGCGCCACCCAACTGGGACTAAGGGTGAAATAGTAGCAACAAGGCTAACTGATCACCCGTCTGTGCGACTGCATACGTCCCAACAAAACATACATACATACAATAGGGCTGATAGTGAGTAGAAAAACCCAATACCATTTTTCCCGACCCGGGATTCGAACCTGAGAACTATGCCACTGAGGCAGTCACTATAAATAACCCATCACATATCCCATTTCACTTACATCCCTCATTTACAAAAAAACCTAATTACCCAAGGGTTGTCTCTGACTTCCCCTACTCTGTGCATAAGTAGCTCGACATATCGGCCACAGCATACGCTCGATTAATATGTTTGTAGATACTAACATGTACAGATGTAAGTGCTAACTACTCTGTACGTGCCATTGCATACCATTTTAGTAGTGTTTAGCGAGAGACGCCTTAAAGAATGAGCTAAGAATATTAATTTTAACATAAATACCACTAAAAGCATGGCACATGAACAATCGTTTGTAATTGAGCGTTAGAAATGCATAAATTTATCTCTGTTTTGGGTAATAAGATAGTGGACTAAGTCAAGATGTTTATAGGAATTTAGACGATCACCAGGGCATTGGTAATGAATATTTTCGAACATAATATTTTAACTAACAGGTAATTAAGGAAGCAGAATCCAAAAGGACGTTAAATTCCCGTAACTAGAAAAATTACCACGGACTAATACAAAAACATAGATAAGGCATAAATGTTTTACAATTTTAACGTAAATAAAAGTATACGAAATAGAAAAACAAATTGTACGTTAATCAAGGTACATGATGCCTCAGCCAACTAGTTGAGGGTCCACTCTAAGTGTTTGACCAAACATTTGGACCGGTTCCAACCAGTACCAACTGGGAGCTTATGAATCTCAATGTGAAATATTTTATATTCATCATGTACGGCTTAATTTATAACGACGTTGTAATATTTAGCTACTTTTAAAATAAACAATTGATTTCGTTTAATTACCGTAAGGTATACAAGTAAATGTCTCTATATAGGTTCTCCAAGGCGACAGAGATATTTCAAAATAAAAAACCCATCACGCCTTCTATCCAAAGGGGCAGGCAGAGGTGCACCCACTTTTTGCCAAACGTGTACCATCCCACGATGTTATATGGGGCGAGTCTATCGCTATATCTAGAATTTGTGCCATGTGACCATTTACTCTGTTAGATGGTAGGTAGAAAACCAAAATTAAACGAATAAACAAAAAATCATATATGATGGTATAAAAAGTAGCGACACAACCAGATATTTAAATTACAAAGCAGTTTGCTTACCCTAATGCCCAAGAATTAGCTAAAAATAATATAAAAACTGTGTCATATACAGAATAATCTCCCAATCAATACATAGAGCGGCCTGCTCGTCTCATTTAACTGCAATAAATATAAACTAATTTTACAGGAGTACAATCAGAAAGTAATATGAGTTATTTGCGCACCACTACATTTTCCTTGTAGCCGACGATTATTAAATGCTCTCTGTTATTTGGCTACATTCGCTGGAGTTTTGCCCTAATGTTGCGTCGAACCGCCATGCCATGGGGGAGCGATATATTACCCTCCCAGATTTGTACTAAAAATAAATCTAGATTGTTCTGACTATTTTGTAAGTAAGATGGTTTATATTGCAGTCTTTAAGTACAAGAGTAAAGTTGTAGACAGTTTTATGCATCGCGATCATTTTATGGGGACTGAGTTTGATAGCATCCAAAGAATCTTTTCCTTCCAAATCCTTCGACCATTGTTGAAAATTAATAGTCGGGTAATATACCTAAATTCTTGTGTTCAATAAAACACCTTCGATTCTTTAATTTTTCTGCTCCTTTGCCTTCCTTTCTATAAAATACACATATTTAATGACTATTCGGCTTTCTGCTGCCTTACGCAATGATCAATATCACAATTTCATTATAGCAAAAAGTAGTCTAAAAGCCACTCGATTGTTCTGCACCTAGTGAAAATATTTCATAAAAATGTTTCTATATAAGTTCATGATATAAGTAGTCTGTTTAGATAATGATTAGACCAAATTAAACCCATCGCTGTATTTGATGTAGCTCAAAATACCTATTGTGACCTAACCGATGTCACGTTCGCGACATAAATGCTCTTCCTTTTTATAACCGTTGATTATAATCAACAAATTCCAATTCTAAATTCAAATCGATCAAACTATAATCAACCGATTATTCCCAATTTGTGCACCGATTTATCCAAGCACGTACAAAGCACCGACCACCGTGGGAATCCGTCCTATTTGTCCACAACATTTGTGGCTCTCCCAACCTGTGGCCAAACACTCAACGCCTTTTGTCCAGAAACGTAATGGGAATAGATAAATAAAAATAAGAATACTTCAACGGGAATGGAGCTATGACAAAGAATTTGAATGGAAAATATTATGTCGATATTAGGTTAAAAGAAACGAGAGGGTTTGTGAGATGGGGAGGGACTTTATGAGATGTTTGCTAAGATAGCATTTGCAACGATGACTAAGCTGCAAGGGAATATAGTTTAAAAATGGAAACAATATCGCTTGACATTTTTTCTTTTTTATTTAATGTTTAAATAATTTAAAAATCTAATAGCCAACTGTTTCGTTCAGAAATCAATATCCTAAAACATTTCATTTTCGTAGAATAATAAAAATGCTTTGATAAATTCTGACACTTATTAATTACAATAATTAAAAAAATTAGTCTACAAAATTTACGGTTTTTTGTTGTTATTACACTAAATATTAAAAAGTGTGTTTATTTTCGTCTCGTTCCCATCCGTGCGGTGAAAGTCATGACATATCCGCAAGCGAACCTAATGGACTTGTAATACCCGACGACTTCAAACAGAAGAGTGGCGTTAAAAGGACCAAGGGACAATAGAATACGTTTCGGCGTGTGGTACAAGGTACAAGAGGTTAATAATGCTAAACTTGTATTGATTATAATGCCTTAGTAGGTACTTTACAGAGATAAATTAACAACACGTTATTAATGCAAGAAGTTTGCCATACCAGTTAGGGGAACAAATTGTTAAAATGAAAGTGTAACGAAACTGTGGTGTATGTACCTACACCTGTATACTTATAGGTATGTAGCTGCACCACGCCCCAGTGCTACGTTTATTAAAAGAGTGTGTCATTAGCAAGCAATCGTTTCACTTGTCTCTCCGTTCGACTACACAACATTGGCGACGAGTACCCACATTATAAAAAAAAATAAGAAATATGTCTTTCTGCCGAATTTTGCTCAATTTCGACCATAGTATTCAAGATTGCAAGTTGTTTAAAACCGAATTTTACAATGGTTCATAGCGAAACAGAAACTGTGCTGGCATACTAGTGATATGGAGGAATGGTGTGGACTCAAAAATAATAGGATGGTTTTCCGAATTGTTTTCGCTAGTGTGCCTTTGATCGAAGTATCCATTCTTGTACTACGGATACTACTTACCAACTTCTACGTTTTCATTTGAATAATTTCTCTTAATAGCATCATTACATGACTAATGGTTGTAACAGCTATTAAACATACATGAATTTAAGTTGTAGTTACAGGAATTTTATTATATTTTTTCTATAAATATATAACAAATAAACCTCCATTAATAATATGTATTACAATTACCACCGCTACATCTCAAACTTTATCCCCAACCCTAAGACACTGGACGTCCAATATTTACCAAGCGGTGTATTTTTTGTCAAGCCCGAATGGAAGGGTTGAATGGCTGAGGGTGTTTGATGATGGCCTCCTTCACCGCGGTGTGGAATCTGGAAAAATGTGACGGAATATTATTTTGAACGCTTTTATATTGCTGTCAACTTTGTCTTCGATTTGTTTGTCGTGTTTGTTGTTCTGTTATACTTGAGTCCAGTTCTAAATATTTTATTCGTATCTTTTGTGCCTTTATTGTTTTGCTGAGGTATATCATTAAAAACCCAATGATGTCTTTGTGGTTAAAAATAAAACCGTATCTGCTACCTCTCGGTTACTCGTTCAAGGAATCATTACTCAATATTTGAAGCTACTAATTAATATGACATCTTAATACAGGATTCCTTACAATATACGCCTACACATAGGATACATCCAAACATATTCAATACTTAATTAACTCACAAATCGATGCTCCAATTCTAAGAACACACATTCCAAAACCATTTTAAAGAATCAAATCAAAATCGGAACATAGATAAAGACTACGGTCACTCGTTCAATACTAATGAGTGGTTTAAGTTATCTCGATAACTGGAGAAGTACGAACCATTAATAACTCACCGTAAATAATATCATTACAGTCGGACCACCCAAAATCATCACCTTTACAATACACGCCATCGTAAACTACGTAGATAAAGAATGAAAATTATGGGAAATGAATGACGAAAAATTAAGAGAAATCGACGTTCGCCGACGTAATTGTAGGCCCCAGTGTTGTCGGCAATTTGCATACGATATGAGGAGCTAATGGTGGTAAGATTCCGATTTTTTTCACTGAATATTCCGTACATGAACATGCACAAATGTTATTAGCATAGATAACGTTCAAAGAGAATGTACGTGATAAATTTGATACGAGCGTTTCAATGGAGGCACCATTTATAATCGACAATAATACGTTGTCGCGTATGTCGGCTAGGAATGTTTTATTTGACATAAACGCTTAAAGTTATATTACCTCTTGAATACAGTTTCTTGTTTTGTCGTTAGTAACACACAATATTTCTTTGCTGTTAAGGCATTTCACAAAAGTTTGGAGTTAGTAAATGCATCGAACTATAATTGCATCAGAAAAGTTTCGATTAATTGGTAATGGGCTTAGCCAATCACTTCTTCTTCTTTTTCAGCCTTTGGGACTCTATTGGTAAACATAGACCTTCCCCAAAAATTTCTAGACCAACCTCTTAAAAGCGGCCTGCGTCCTGCGGATACCTTCCTACGAGCAAACCACTACCATTCGTTAAATAATAATGTCTCGTGGGAAAATGTTTTTCTGAAAATAGATTTCCTACATACTTAATTGATTAATAAAGAAACAAATTTGGCATATACCTTGCTTCAACAAAATCTGAAATGTTTTTCAGAACGTAAATCTGGCTAACAGCTTCCATCTCTTAGATCTTAATTAAAGCTTCCATATTATGATTATATAAGGAGAAGAAAATTGAAGGAGAACTTCAGCAACTAAACGCAGGAGATTTTTTGCCAAAATTCGAAGCTATCGCAATTGCAACATATGTCGCAAAAAATCTACAGCTCTTTCTAAGAGTAAACCTCATATGAAGTTTGAAATAGACAGGATAGCATTTAATAACAAGCATATTCAGAAGTGCTAATACAGCGATTTCTTAAAATAACTCTGACGTAGGTACGACTGCAAAGCTGAGGTCTCGGGTTCGATCCCCGGGTCGGGCAAAGTGATATTGAGTTTTTCTATTCAGTATCAGCCCGGAGTCTGGAATTTGTGCCCGATATGGCGATAGGCTCGCCCCCTATCACATCATGGGACGGAATGTCGGCGACAAGTGGGTGCACTAGTTGCGCCTCTGCCTACCCCTTCGGGGATAACAGGCGTGAGTGTATATGTATGTATATGTAAAATAACTCGTTAGATAGTGAAAAATAAACACATAATGTAATTCTGTTACTTCAATAAAATCATTGCCTGCCTTATAAAATTTATAACTATGACGTAGATACAAGATGACACCGTGTAAAGATATTTATGGTTTTTTCTTTCTTTAATGCCTAACCAATACTAGCGTTTGTCAGTTGATCTGCTTGCTTGAAATTCCTGCCTTTATGGAATCACTTTTTGTTTTAAAGTGCAATCAGCCCTGTATTATATACCGCTTACTGCTGAGCATGAGCCTCATCTACTACTGAGAAGAGTTAGGGCTTAGTCCACCACGCTGGCCTAGTGCGGGTTGGCACACTTCAGATACCCTCGAATTTTTTATGGAGAATTCTCAGGTACATAGGTTTCCTCGGGATGTTTTCTTTCACTGTTAAAGCGAGTTATAATTGATTTTTACAATACACACGTAACTTCGAAAACTCAGAGGCCTTGGTTTTGAACCTCCGGATAATGTCTCGGCAGACCGTTCCATTTATTGTTTGTGTTGTAAGTGTTTGCCTATCTTTAATTAAAATTGATATGAAAATCTGCGTATTAATATTTAATTATGGCTTCCAAATTAATTATAATTAATTAAAATAATAACTTATCGTTATTCCATCTAAGCGGAGGCTCAAAGAGCTGTAGGGTGCCGATATGAATATGCATAGTAGAATTGACGACATTTTTATTAAGATGTAGCAATAGGAGTCTAAGATATATTTGCTTTTTTATAATATTCCAAATAATTCAAATTCTGTTTCTCCAACCCAATATTAACTTAAAAGTTAGCGTAGGTTAGAAGATAGGTTCTGATTGCTTCTGCTTCTGCTTCTAAAACTATAAACTGCTTACTAAAAATCCCGTAAAAAATCTCTAAACTACGCGTTACGATAAAAACGATTTCAAAGTAAGGAACAAAACGCTGATAGAGTTAATCACTGGTTACAAATGATTATTGCCAAACCTTTATATTTAGAATTTGAATTTACTCACAATGTTAAATTATTGCCCGATTGTCAAATGCGTAAGAAATCACGAGAATACCGGCACAAATGACTTTCCCCTGACGTGTCGTCAACATTAGGCACAGACATAAATTTCATTTGAATAGTCCGAACAACGCATGCGCACAATTTATGTTTTGTCTCTCAGAGACGTCACTGTTATGTGCATAAAATATATTACATTTTTATTACCACAGTTATAAATTATTCTGTGTGGTTAACTGTATCTGCGTCTCGCTACTAAAATATGCATCGACAGTTTTGGTAGGCTTCCATCATGTAATGAGCATATTTAACGGGCGTTATATAAAAATAATTTATTGGACGCTTCTTATACATTTTTAAGGTGTCGTACTTGCGGGAGAACTGTTTTTAAATTGTTTTAAAACTCTGATGAGTTACGGTCGTTTTCGGTGTTACATAAATTTTCATTGAGAGAATTATGTAACGTTTAAAATGCATTTATTTTGATAGTAAATCCTGTGTTATTAGTATTTTGTACAGTTATATATTATAAAATAGTTCACTTGGAATATTGTTCTACTAAAACACAAAATATCAACGATTACTTACTTTTAAAAAAGTATCAAGAACAGTGTTATCCAATAATTCACGTAACTTCTTAGTGATCTTACCTGAATTTATGTATAATTTCTTAGAATATATTTTGCAAATTACCAATTTTTTGTATGGAAATTTTGAAGTGCCACTTGTGCAGCATTTATCCTTGATTCAATTACACCTTTGAATGTAAAACAATAATATGAATAATTCAATTTGCGAATAATTGTATCGTCAAAGTCTCAATTTCTTAATGACTAGGTGATGCACGCGGCTCCGCCCGCGTGAAAAAGTTTTTCCGGGATAAAAAGTAGCTACCAACTCAAGCACTCAAGAGTAATGTAGCTTCCTATTAGTGAATTTTCAAAATCGTTTCAGTAGTTCCTGAGATTAGCGCGTTCAACCAAACAAACAAACTTTTCAGCTTTATAATATTAGTATAGATTAGTCGGGCGTATCCTCCTTGACAGTTAAATACCAGAAAGAAATGAAACACAAGATTTAACGCAATTGGTGGTAGGATATGTGCACCCACCCGGAACGCGGCCATCATACACCAGGCGTAAAACCTGTTAGAATGCAATATACATCCACATACTTCCCTATTATTGTCTATGTTCATTTTCGTATTGTTTGTCTATGACACTTAACTCCCTCTCTTTGGTATCCCCCGAAATAAGTGTAGACGTGTCGTGTGCATTAACCCGTCAAGCCCCGCTTATATTTATAGATACATACATACATACATATACACTCATGCCTGTTATCCCCGAAGGGGTAGGCAGAGGCGCAACTAGTGCACCCACTTTTCGCCGACATTCTGTCCCATGATGTGATAGGGGGCGAGCCTATCGTCATATCGGGTACAAATTCCAGACTCCGGACTGATACTGAATAGAAAAACTCAATATCACTTTGCCCGACCCGGGGATCGAACCCGAGACCTCAGCTTTGCAGTCGTAGGTACTGTAATACAACTACGCCACCGAGGCAGTATATAGATATATGGAAAAACCCTATATATAATTATGGACACCGGTGTCAGTCGCCGGGCTTGACAGATTAAATAAGAACATAAGCTATTATAAAAGGCTTATCATTTATAAAAACCCCAAACCTTAACAAAACCTAGCATAGTGGCCTACGTAAGTGAGTGGAATTCCGGCATCAGCCTGTGTGTATCTGGTTTCAAACATGCCGGCGTAATTGTGACGACTAGCGAGGGATAATCATTACGTAAGTTGGCAATATTTGGTTATCAAGTCCAGTCCGGTCACTTGGCAGTGTAAATAAAGTACTAACGAAATTTCATCTCTTTTGCCTATTATATATTCAACTAGACTTCTGCTCGCAGCTTCGCCCGCGTGAATGAGTTTTTCCGGGTTAAAAGTCCCGCTTTATATTTCTCCGGGATAAATTATACATATAAACCTTCCTCTTGAATCACTCTATCTGTAAAAAAAACCCGCATCAAAATCCGTTGCGTAGTTTTAAAGATCTAAGCATACATAGGGACAGACAGCGGGAAGCGTCTTTGTATTATACTATGTAGTGATTTCAGGCACCACTTTATGAGGATTTTTATATTAGGATTTGCCTGAGACTGACTTCCAAAGACAAAGTTAACGTCAGGCAAGCGGTCGGGTGTAAAGTTAAGTCAAATAACTTTAGCAACCTACTTGATATAGGCCCATATTCAGAAACGTTACTTAGGTAAGTAGGAAGCAATGCTATGGTAATAAGTCTGTTCCAGTGCTTTCAGCATGAAAGCATTTGCAGTAGGTAGCTACAGGGGCGCCGTGCTGGGCTAATATTGACATAAAACTTTTTTTTGTTATAAGGGGCAATCGAGCATACGGGTCACCTAATGGTAGGTGATCACCGCCGTCCATGAACATCTGCAATACCAGGGGGCATAGAGATGCGTTACCGGCCTTTTAGGTGGGAATACGCTCTTTTGAAGGTCGCCAGGTCGTACCTGTCCGGAAAAGCTCCTTAAAAAAAAACTTTGCATTAATTGGTTGTCAGTTAAACAAAGTCAAAGAAAACTGAAATTGCCAACACTATGCGCTCTGGCGCACTGTGATTCCTCATATATTTGTAAATACTGGTGTTGTGCTTTCCTGACTCTACAGAGATTCTTTTAGAATAGTATAACGGTTGTTGGATAGATTTTTGAAAAATATCCAGTACTCAGTGTAAGATATTTCTGCTCGACTTCCCAAAGAAGTTGGTATAAAAATTTATATATATTTTTTATTTTACTGCACTAATTTCCAGGTTATTCCGTAGGTACTTACTGGAAATATTGTCCTAGTTTTTTTCCAAAGAAATCTGGACATTGGTGTAAGTACAGTAAAATAATTATAAATGTTATGCATGTAGTCCGAACATTAAAAAACACAACCATGTACAAATCGTATTAGGAACAATGATAACAATCTGTTATCATAAAAAATCTTTCCTTATTATATCAAGACTCAAAAATTCTTGTTAAATTACAATCGTCCCTATCTTAATATCTTGATCGATTAGTTTTTTAGGAAATTTAAACATTCCTGGATAACTAATTTAGTATAGGTATCTTGCTGTTATACATGCATTCGATGTTGCTCGCGGTCCGTTCGTGTGCAATTAATTCATTTTCCATACTTTTTCTGTGATACATTTTTTATTTAGGAAATGGTCAATGTGTATTCTAAATTTCATCAAGTATTGCGTTTACTTGTGACTAAGATCCAAAGATCTTAATACACATTTTTAATATCAGATTAAAATTATTTTGACGGGTGTTCAGTCCCTATTCGTCCCTGTTTTTTTTTTATTATTTTTTATTAATAATTTAAAAAAGTGCTTCATTATGTTGACATTGTGTAACGCGGTTTCATAAATGGATGTCAGACATGGAGTTATTCTTTGTGGACGCAGTGTTTTGTACAAGTGGTCAATGTTTAATATATGTTAGTCGATGAGATAGCTTCCAGTCATGCGTTTCATGAAATATTCTTCAGGTTTAAGACAGCTCTGCAGCATACACATATATGAATTAATTCGTAAAACATATTATCTCCAAGGTTAGAAAGCTCATAATCATTATATTTTATATGTTTACTTTTGTATTTTGAAAAGTTGATTTTATACATTTTTAGATTATTTGCTTGCTTAATCATTTAAGCTCCTGTTGTTTGTAATTTATATGAAACTTAATATCCTTCTTAAACATGCATTAAAAGCGTCAATACTGATATAAAGAATAAAATAAACATAGCACACATCAACCCACAGATTTGGATTAGCGATTCCACATTACGTAAGCAACGGTGCTTCACTAATTTTAAGGGCCAGTTATTTCGGTACAGATAATGAACCGGTATTCAATTAGATTATAAAAGAATAGGAAACCAGTTGCGGTGCTCCTTAAAGCCGTTTAAAAATTATTTTGTATTTAATTACTATTACAAATCTCTAAAATTAGCATACAATATGAACTGGCTAGAACGGTGGCGCCGTGACGCCTACGTCACGAGATTTAAGTCGTGACTGTTTCATTATTGATTCCTTATGACATTTAAATGTGCTCTTCCTAGTTATTTTGGGCCAACATTGATTAATAGATTGTGCAATTTTGTTATGGGAAAATTAGAACACGACACAAGATAGAATAGAGGACGTTTTGAAGAAAACATTTGTTGATTTCAAAGATGTGGTTGTAAGATTGGACTATATAAAATGTTATAAAAATGTTTTGTAATTAACTTTTAATAAAAAGAGAACATATCTTGAAATAATTTAGGTTTATTTATTATAGGATTTTCTTTTTTAAGCTGGTTATGAAGGTTTGCAGTGATTCACTAAATTCTATTTTTAATCTTGCATCTGTACTATCAAAGGGGTAAAAATGCTAGAAACCACTACTGATAATGTTGTTATAGTAACTTGATTGAGATCGAAGAGGATACTTTAATTACTAGATTCATGCTTATAACGTACTAGATAGAGCTGCTTTAATGATAAAACGACTCAACTGATTACTCGCAAAATTATCTTTGTTTGTCCTAGTAGTTTTATTAAGCTACTAGATTTTGCCCGCGGCTCCGCCCGCGTTAAAAAGTTTTTCCATGATAAAAGTCTAGCTTTTTAATTGCCCGGGATAAAATGTAGCCTATGTGTTAACTCCAGACACGATCTACCAGTGTTCCAATTTTCATCGAAATCTGTTCAGTAGTTTTTGCGTGAAAGAGTAACAAACATCCATACATCCATACATCCAGACATCCATACACCCAGACATCCATACAAACTTACAAACTTTCGCGTTTATAATATTAGTAGAATATATCACTCTCTTGAGTATAATCTATATATTGATACATGCTGAAACATAGTTACCCTATCTAAACCGTTTTAAGCACGTAGCGCACGGAGGAGTATGAGATTTGGCGTAATTAAAGTTCATAAAATATAGAGAAGCGCAGAAAAAAAAATGTATATGTGTTATAAATATTAAATTCGACGGTCAAGTTTCAACCATTGAACTTCTACTACTATTATACCTATGAATAAAATAATCAACCGAAGTACAAACGCATGAACTATCCTTCTTCTTAACACCATAATTGGTTACCACAAGTAGGTAAATTTATTATTATATTTAAGGCTCAATTACACAGCGCGCTTTATAATTAGTGGAGCGATTACGTTACGCGTATAATATACGACGTTTAATCGACGATGATCGTTCGTAATTATTTTCGTTCGTTTTTTTCGTGCGCCGTGCGAGCTTGTTGTCGAGTTTCTTTTTCGTGTAATGAGCCGATCATAAATATTAATTGATATCATGGGAAATTGGTGTGATTTTAGGGGTGGTTTCGCGTGACATTAAGGATGATTAGGGCCTGTTGCACAAGTTTCAAGTGAAAGTCATTTTATTTGAAAGTTATAATTATACATCGAATGTTGAAAGTATTCATTTATTTGGGAACATAGCTTGGAGTTTAACTTTTATATTTTGCTTAGGCCCACTTGCACGCGATACTCGGGTTAAATAAACAAATGCAGAGTTTGTAAACTCGAGGTTAGATAATTAAATTTTAACTCTCATCGTGCCTTGCACCACTAAAAATAGCACCGGGTTAACTAACCTGACATTTCTTTTTTTTAACTGGGAACATTGCAATATTTATTCGCTTTTATTGTAAGCCGAACGAAGAGGAATGAATAAACAATAAAACGAAACATATGTCTATCCATTTTACACTACAATACAACGTATATAAACTTTCTTGTGTATCCTTCATTCTATGACATTTGATGACATTTTATTTTAACCGTATTAATTTCGTGTCACTTCTGTCATCTGCGGTTACATAACCTCAATCTATTTTACATTATGCTTCGGTACTACTGCTACTTCGGTTTTACACCCAAGTCGGTGGGTTAAATATTTAGAAAATTAACCCTAGATTTACTCTTAACTTTTGATGGCGCAAGGTAAATTATTTATTTAATCCTGAACTAGCAGTTAACTTAGAGTTAATTAAGCTAACCCAGAAACGTGTAAGTGACCCTTATACATCTATTTGACGAGTAGTATTTATTCAGAAAGTTTGAAACGTTTATAGGAAAAGAATTGTTTAATTTGGGATTGTAAGTACTACAAATTATAAACGCGTTCTCTTTTGTAATTACATTATGCATTTGTGCAATGTTTAAAATTATACTTAAAATATGCACATCTAACTTTTTGAAATGATCCATTGGTATTACACTCTTAATAAATCTTCAAGTTCCATCGCAGTTGACATAGTTATCTACTGTAGTGTTCGTTTTATTACCAACATTACATAATAATTACATATATTGGAATGCCTATATTTCTTAGTTAAGCAGCACAATTTCCTATCCTTAGAGGATAACCTATGCCAATTAGAATCTCAGAATTACTCGTAAATTGTTTATGAACCATTAAAACACCAGGTACCGTTCATCGCCCAACAAAACAAAGTGCGAAATGTAGCGTATTTAATAGCAAGTCGGCTCACGCGCGATGTTCGCAAATTGATATCCATTCCAATGGATTACCAGGAAGATTCCGTAATTATAAACTATTTAACTGGTTGATTCATTGCCTCGACTTATAGACAAAACGGCTAACAACTCTTATTATGGTTAAGCTGTAATGTAGTGGCGTCAATTTGCTGCCATTATAAGTGCGAAAATTGGTTCGTATGGGTCGTATGCTGTTCTACATGAGTGGTAATTTGGTATTTAGGAAGTATTGGTTGTACTCTACTGATTCTTTGGAATCTATTCGTCGTAACCGTAAGGAAAAGTGTCATAGGTAATGTTTATTTGCATTTTTCGCTTTCGCTTTACTTGAATATCCCAAAAAATAAAATATTTTTGGAATAAGATCAGTCGTTTTAAGGATCTTCTAAATGAATACTCTCAAACCTATTAAGAACGAAATTGCATAGAATTGAGAAAATATACATTTGAATCGCGAGCTTATACACAAATCACAAAGTTTTTACTGAAATCTCCAATTTTTCTTTCAATATGAACTTAATGAATGAAAAAATGAAGATTAAAAATCGTTTTAGAAAACCAAAATACAAATCGGTCCAGTTGTTCTCAAGCCATACACAGCATTTAGTTAATGTACGGTCAGCCACATAAGTAATTGAACAAATTGAAAATTTCAAATTGCCTATATGCGTTAAGTTTAGTTAAACCTTTTTGTCTTTGGTTGAAGGGAATCCCTTTTATTTATTTATTTTGTTTAGAAAAAAATGGTAAAAACCCAAAGGTGAAGAAGCAATTTGAAGTTTTGAGTTTGTTTAAATATTTATGTGGCTGACTATGCATGTTTTACATATAATATAAACATCATACATCATTTAAATAATACGGTGAACGAAAAAATCCTGAAGGATCCTGCATACCCGAGTAGTTCTTTATAAGAATTACGAAAGTATGTGAAGTCTGCCAACCCACACTAGCTGAGCGCAGCAGTTTAAAGCCTGGACCCTCTTAGTAGTAGAGGAGGCTAGGCCAGGACAATAATACAGGGCTGGTATTATTTTTATTACATTATATACGCACCCACGCCTTTTATCCCCGAAGGGGTAGGCAGAGGCGCAACTAGTGCCCCCACTTTTCGCCGTGTGTATTCTGTCTCCTGATCGAGCCTATCGCCATATAGGGCACGAATTCCTGACTGAATGACTCTAAGAAAAAAAACCTAAATAACTGCCCGAACCGGTATCGAACCTATGACCTCAGTACTACCGTCATATCGTAATACAACTACGCCACCGAAGCAGTCTATGTGTATTTTTTTATTATTAAATAATATTAATAATATGCATTTTATATTGTAATACTTATAGTGTTATTAATAATTTCGCCAAAGTCACCAATAGCCGAAATAGCTCAGTTGGGAGAGCGTTAGACTGAAGATCTAAAGGTCCCCGGTTCAATCCCGGGTTTCGGCAGCTCGTTTCTTTTTTTCCTTTTGTAGAATATTCATTTAAAATTGTTTTTAGTTCAAGACTGTCTTGATAAGTTTATTCAATAAATGTATGCAGACAAAAATAATCCTACTGCCATTGACAAACTGCAGCTGTAGAAAAGACGCCTTTCTACAAACGTTGACGCTAAACAAAGGGTCTATGGGAATAACACACAAACACCCGATCGGGGCAACTATGATCACTTGCCATCGGTACCTTGGAATGATTATTTTGCGTGTTATAGTTATATTCGTTCTATACAACAGCCAACATTCTATGCTAAAATTTTGTATTGAAACTAGATGTACAGATGAACCACAAAAATGTTACCTTTTCTATTAAAAATAGTTTGAAAAATTAAACAATAGAAGACAATTGTGTCCAAAAAGTATAGTTTGCCGAAACCCGGGATTGAACCGGGGACCTTTAGATCTTCAGTCTAACGCTCTCCCAACTGAGCTATTTCGGCTGTTGTAAAGTTTGTCCAAAGTATCGATAGGTAGCTTACATTTTCCAATATTTATTCCATTCTATATCATTATAATTACAAAATATACGATATTAAATCTAAAATTATTAAATTAAGATTAAACTAATTACCACTTTTTATCACATTACAGTCTCTACCATTTCGCCTGAGACTTGCAATAATAGACAATCACAATATTAAAATCCTCCAGATATATTACATAAATTAGAATTTGTATTGTTAGTATAATAGTAAATTTAAACGAATATTAATTTTTATTTCAACCACGATAGATGGCAGCACTTATGGCATTGACAATGTAGAGACATTAATTTTGTATTGTAAATAAATTAAAAAAACATTATAATTACCGCTTAAAACTACAACTGAATTAATGTTAAAGGACAAACAAATGTTTACCGTAGATATGAGGCGTCCTAAACCTCTTACAAAGTAAAAGTTACTTGTACTTCAGCAAAATGCTTAACTCTACCATGCGGATTTTAAGAGAAGTGTCAAATAAACGTAATTTGTGTTTAAATGTGGCGTTTCAGAGAATCAGTGGGAAGGGTGTTTAACGATCAACTAGTCTACGAAATAAAAATAATGAAGTATCCATTACTCATAGAGGTAATTTTGAACCTAGAACAGTGACATCTCATGGTAGAAGACGGAACTAAAGTCACCTTAAACTTTACGCTTATATTATGCATAGAAAAGAGAAAGAGAATATTATGTTGCATAATATTTATCAAAGGTGATATTCAAGTAGTATCGTTTTTGTAGTTATGTAGTCTTTCATCATTCCATTTTAATTGTTTTATTTACGCACCTACTTCCTGATATCTCTGCACTACCCTGTCAGGTTGACTGGTAGAGAATGCCTATGGCATTAAGTCCGCCTATACACCTCGTATAAAGTGTTAAATAAAATAAATAAATAAAATATATCAAGTATACAATAATGATATACAAAAGTTTAGTTTTTATTAGACTTATATAAAATATAAGACTTAAAGAATTATAACAATAATAATAGTAATTAAATAATATTTTTATTTTTATTAAATCATTACATATTATAAAACAAAGTCCCCCTATCGCATCTGATTGTATGAACATGATAATCTCAAAAACTACCAAACGTATTTTCATATGTCTTTCACCAGTGGACGGAGTGATTCAAGAGGAAGGTTTATGAGTATATTACATAAATGTTTTGTACGAGAGAAAAATAAATTTCGCCATATAATATTATGCTTTGCTACCTGTGCGAAGCCAGAGCGGGCCGCTAGTTAATAATAATAATTACAATTGTTATTAACACTATAAGAATTATATTCTTGTTTTAGTTATAATAGTTACAAAAGGAATAATATTTTTCTTAGATCTTGTAATTATTATTGCAAACATTAAATAATATTTTTATTTTTATTTGATAGTATTCTGACTCTAAATACATTTCCCTTTTTTATTGTAGAGACTATGGTGTTAAAATCTTGTTAAGCAGGTTTAAGGAAAATAATGAATGAAAATCTCTTGAAATGAACTAAATGCAATAGTAAAATTCATTGAGACTTTATAATACGATTTACTGTGAAAACTAGTATCCACTTCACTTTTGAAATTCCCTTACTTAAATTTTACTAAACTAATTATAGAATCTAAATAACTTAATTTGTTCTGGCATAAGCCGGTCGATCACGTGACGCCTCAGGGCCTCAGATGACTGGTCAAGATGCTGTCTGAACGGTCCGGGATAAAAAGAGCCGCAGGTAGCGTCATTAATTGAGTATTAAACGTATCGGCACAAAAAGGCAAAGATTAAAAACAATGAATTTCACGAAAGTTGATAACTCAATTTGGACGTGCATGGACGAACGAAGATGTAGAGTCGCTTTAAACAATACTTTATATGCGATTTGTGCTGACAGGTAAACCGTAAAGGCAGCTCTCTCCTTCTCTCCCTTTCAATATGTTCATAGAAAAACTCTTATTTTGGAACTTGGGCTTTTTAAGTCATAGTCTTCAGAATAGAATAAGGTAGCGCTTAAGACATTCTTCTTAAATGTATTTTAAGGATATAACTGCACATCTATGACTGTTTACGAATAGTATAAATGATAGGGTTTGTACCATCATAAAAAAATGACATACTATCTCTATATATTGACAATATTCAACATTTATATACCCAGTACAAAACATCTACAGAAACACGGAACTACGTCAACAACAAAAAAATAAGGCTAGGTGACTCTATTCATTCTGCTTCTCATACAAATTCATCACGGGCGGCACCGTTTGTGAAAAGATGCACGCTGAATAATAATACATTCATAATATCGACTGTTTTACCTACACGGTCGATTCATTAGGAGTATAGCGGCTCTGAAGATCGATCGCTAATTTAATAAAGAAAATTATTATTTTAATACTAATATTTTTAATCAATTGCTTTACCACCGATTAGAAAAAAAAATACTTATAAACTTGTTTTAGTGTAACGAGGTGGTTAAGCATTGCTTAAATAGCTGTCTAAATTAAACATCGCCGTGGCCTAGTTTAAACCTACTTAAGAGGTAAGGTGGCGGATTTTGACTTACAGGTGATCGAGTAATCGAGTCGATCGTACATATTTGACTATCTGTATGCGTCTTCACGAAGCAGCAAGTAACCCAAGTTTTTGAGTAAGAAAAGTTAAGCACTGATTAAAAGTTTAAGCGCAGATTAGTCAAGAAGTAACTAAGCATAACTTTGTGATTTTTTTGAAGTAAGACTGTAAATGTTGAATGTTAATAGGAAGGCGATAAGATTTGAGAAAAACCTATTAATATTTTAAAATAAAAATCGAGATTGTAATTTCGCTAAGGAATAAAAAACTACTAGATACTAAGGACATAAGTTGGTAAAAATTGTACCTGTTTATAGCATTATTTATATAGGTAATTTGTTAAAACTAGACTCATAATCCACTGAACGAATTTAACGAAATTTGGTGGGACACAGACCATAGATTGACAACCAATCCACTTTTGTCCCGGAAAATGCACTATAAAACTTTTATTCTGGGGAAAAACATTGAAACGTTAGTACCCACAATCATAAACTAATAAAAAAAGCACAATTTTAACCCTTTCAAAAGAAAATATTATAAGCTATGTTCTAGATAGGGATGTGTCACGTTTTCGTGTTGTTGCACGTCCTGGCTACCCCTTTTTAATTACAAATCCATCGATTTCCAACCGGATGTAGTAGTAATAGCGCGTTTACTGAGGGCGAGCACTAATTTCCTGTTTTATTCACTCTATCATCTGCGAATCCTTATGAGTTTTGACATAATTATAAATGGTGACTAACATTGAAAACTGATATTTCTTTCAAAGTTAACGGAAATCGTGGAACGTATATTGTAATTCGAATTAGCTGGTAATGCCTATTTTATTTAAATAAATTGATTTTTCCATATTAATATAACATAAACATAAAAACAACAGTAATAGAGATAACTGACCAATTCTTCATTCTTAGACTTTAAAAGTTGAGTACAGAATTATTTCTTTTTTTGAAAAAATTTGATATATATATAATTGTTATATTAAATGTTTTGATCAGGTGCCTTACGCTTAGAAATGAAATGAAATAATTTTCTTCGAACCCATAAAATGTTAAACATTATTGAGATTCAGTCAGTATTAAATCTACCACCAGTTCGAAAAGTAGTTCTCATTAGAGAAGAACGGGCAAAAAACTAGTGTTGTTCTTTTCCAAATCAGTTCAAAGTATAAAGTACAACGCATTATACAGGAAAAAAATACAATTATTTGTTTATTTCGTTAAGAGTATTTCATTTATTAAATATACTCTCAAAATAAGTAATAAATTTAAAATTCCTATATGTGTGCGCAGCGATCTCAGGAATCATGTAATAATATTCAACCCTACATGACTTTCGCCTTCTGTAGGTGATCGTCAATGATCTTAATGACCGTAGATAAATCAGTAGTTTAACATCTAATAGTGTTTTAGGGCGGCGCCCTTTAAAAGGGGTATAATTGGGTGATTTTAAGGGTGCACCGTCACCGTTGGAGGGTTAAGGAGAAGAACACAGAAAATACTTTGAAATATTTTATGAGGGTTATATTTTCTTTTTTAAAATGCGTATTTACGAACGCATATAAATATTTAAATTTTAATACTTGTTTCTCGAAACGTTTTAAAAATTAAAATAAACAAACAGGTACTTAACATTTTTCTGCGATTGCTATAAAAGTTTCCGAGTCTGTACGTTGCTTTGAATTTAATGATCTACCGATAGACTTCCTGAATATCAGACAATCAAGACATTGCCGTTACTAAAAGAAAGGATGGGAATAAACGTTACTTACCGAACGAAATGCAACAACACTACGTCACTTCATAGTGACGTAGCACTATATAATTTCCTTTATATATTTTCAACTCCTCCCCCATCTTTTTATTCGATTAATTTCGTTGCGGTTAATATTAATTAACCCGTCAAGCCCCGCTTATATATATAGATGTATGGAAAATCCCTATAATATATGGACACCGGTGTCCGTCGCGAGCCTTGTCAGATAAATGTTCCCAGAAACTCTCCTAGCTTCACCACTCGGTGTGACAAAATACGTGCCACTGCCGATCCTGGCTTACAGGAATTGCAATGGTCAGTTTGAAGGCAGGATAGTCTCTTATTACCTCGATCAAACCCGTCCATACATTCTATAGACACTATAGCAAAGCTCTATGATAAATCAATCTTAGCTCTACTAAAGAACTTCGCCTTAACACTGACTTGAGTGCATGTTAAGGTGCTCATCTCGCATAGTTTTAATATTGTGATTTATAAAATGCCGCCTATTGTCCAAGGGTGACTGATGAATGAGTGCTTGGAATCTCGGAAAAAATACAATTTATCATATAGTTTGTAATTAATGCGATGACGAATTATGTTTGAAGTTTTGTTTTAATTATAAAAGTGTGCCACGCACTCGAGGAGTACCTTATTATTTTTAATTGATGGAGTATTAAAATAATATATTCTGCAAGGGTAATGACTTTAGAACTATTTAGAAATTTCCATCTTGGGTGAATCCGGTGTGTTTGAAATTGATGCTCTCAAAGAATGTCATCTCAAATAAATCAGCAGTGCCATCCTGAAATGCATCAATTTTAATATCGATAGTATTGAGGCTAATAATATCATCAACAATCCTACTAATCCTACTCTTACTAATATTATAAAGGCGAAAGTTTGTAAGAATGTATGGATGTTTGGATGTTTGGATGTAAGGATGTTTGTTCCTCTTTCACGCAAAAACTACTGAACGGATTTCGATGAAATTTGGCACACGGGTAGATCATGTTCTGGATTAACACATAGGCTACTTTTTATCCCGGGAAAATATAAAGCGGGATTTTTATCCAGGAAAAGCTTTATAAAGCGGGCGGAGCCGCGAGCAAAAGCTAGTATTGATATATTTTAAAATCCTTCCAAATCAATATTGTTAACGTGAAAATAATTTTTAGGTACAGTTTTTTCAGCTTTTAAGTCTGACGTCTTTTACTTCTTTCCCTAAAATATTTGTATGTTAAACAATGATATTATCATTGACGCCAAATTGAATTTAAATATAGAATGTATGTTATAATTTCGATGAATTTATAAGCGAATAATTACCATTTCATCTTGTCATTTGGCGTCATTTAAATATTCTAATTCATAGTTTGTAATGTCACAACGTTTACATTATCGTTTCATTATTTCATTAAGCTTTAACTCAATATTGTAAGACAGGAACTATCAATTACGTAGTTCAAGGCGACGTTTGTTATATTTACTACTTAGTTATTAGACTTACCTTCAAAATAATAAGAGTAGTGTTTTTCTCACATAATCGTAGAGTCGTGACACGTCCGTCTACTAATCTTTATAACCGATAGTTTGAAGTCAAGTCAACTATTTGCACTATAATTTAAATATCCGTGATTATTATTGTATAAACTTTTGTATATAAATCAATAGACAATTATATTGTAAGTGTTAGAGCAACGCAGTAGTTTTGTTTTTAGCATGAATTTGCTGTCCCTACCGAGTTGGTACCACTCTGTGCATTGTTATTAGATTATTTGCATTTACTTATTTTGCCGAATGCCAAAAAGACACATACTTCAAAATCTTTCATTCTTCTTTCTTAAATGTCTGCAACAAATCCTTTGGTTGTGTGTTTTATGAACGATAATGATTAATGAACATAGTACCAGCCACCTAATTGCTCTGTTATCAAAAGGCTTTTACTTAATGCACAAAAGGAGTTTTATGTTCTATATTTACTAGTAAGTTTACTACTTAGCTGTTATAAAAATAGCTTTAGTATTTGCTATTCATCTAACTATATTTTGTATTACAGGCAAACGGAAATGAAGTCTCACACAAAATTTATTACCGTTATAAATCACAGCTTGTACAATTGTTTATGAATTTATTATATATTTTATAAATATTTCTATGCTCTTGTACGAGCCAAGGTAAAAACCTGATAGGTATCCATGTAAAAAAAAACTTAGATTTCTGTGCAAATTATATAATCTGAAATCTTTAGGTATTGCTAGAATAAAGACATTTCTATCCGAAGGAAACCAATCAATAAACGAATGAATTATAATATATCCGAAGCCATTAAAATTTACCCGTACATCACATAGAAATTGAGAGAACATACTGATGTATCATATACAATATATTCCGTTATATAGTAAAACCTTAGAGAAATTTAATCTAACAACTACTGGAAAACGAGCCCGTACAGGTATTTTAAAACTATGCCTAAGTTAGAGTTTAGATTGTGAAGCTTGGAGTGACCGCTGACCAGCGGCCTTAACCTACGTTCGCTGCACGACGCGTGATGGAATCCGAAACAATGCACCATCAAACTGCCTCGAAGGGATTTTGTTCTTTTATTGCTCACCGGTTATTGTCAAATGTTTACTTTTTGCTGAGTTGCCAGTAACAGTATAACCTAGTTGCGTTCGAAATTTGAATTTACACGTTTGTTTTTTTTTACAATGTACTTCTATACTAATATTATAAAGAGCAAGGATTTTATTGTTTGTTATTTTCTTTGCATTGAATAGGCTCCAAAACTACTAACAAACTGGACCGATTTGAAAAATTCTTTCACCAATATAAAGCTAAATTATTAGCGAGTAACATAGGCTACTTTTTATCCCAGGGAAATACGAAGCGGGACCTTTACCCCGGAAAAACTCATTCACGCGGGCGGAGCCACGAGCAGAAGTCTAGTATTTGATATTTTTTACTATAATGCCAGTAATGAACTTATTCTTTCAGATGTTTTTCGGATGAAATACATTTTTTGTTATGGGCGATTCAGTACATTCTTGGAATCGCTTTTTGTGGCAATTTATTTACCTAAGTGTATTTTGCAATCAATCAGTATAAACAATTAATAGTTCAACATTGTATTATTACTTGATAAAGGTCGCAGGAACACGCTGGATGCAGGCCATCATAAGACTGGTAGGTAATAATTAGGGCTTTCATTTCGAGACTCTCGGTCTCGAAAATTTCGAGAGTCTCGACGATTTTTTTGTATTTTCGAGACTCGAGACTGCTGCCTCCAGTCTCGGGAAAAACGAGACTTTCGAAACTAACATCAAATAATAATTATTACTGAAAAAATTACTAAATTATCAGGATCTTTTTAATGCGGATCAGTGGCGACATAGAAAAATTAAATTTTTGATAATCTCTCGGAAGTCACAACCTAACCTTGTTGAAACATATACGGGTCTTTATAATTAAGTACATTATTGTTATGATAAATTGGGAAAAGATCTCTTTTTGACAATGGTAGCGATAGGGGGAAATACTCAAACCATTGCTAAATCCCTGCTAATTAGGTTTGAAAAGTTACGAAAATCCCAAGACATGAGACAACCCAAAGCATTCATATAACATTATAATTAAGCATGTCGAAGGTCACGGAATGTACATGTGCATGCTATCGCAACTTTCATAGGAGTCTGCTCTTGAGCAGAGTCTCTCGCTGTTTGAAGATGAGGCTCGAATAAAATGTCAAATAAGTATGAAACACTACGCGGCACCCTCATATACTTGTCTTTATTTATACAGTAGCAGGTCACCGATCACCCAACCGCCGTTTGCAGGCCAGTTTTAAAAGAGGCTGGAGACGTCTCGTCTACGTCTATTACGAGAAGGGAGTCTTCACTTACTATAGCGTGACATGTTTCGACCCTAAAAACCTGCGACGCGAGACTATTAAAAATACAAAAAGTCCCGATACTTTGAGACACGAGATGACCTGGGACCAAAAACACTAATGCTAATCTATACGTACTTCTAGCGTAGAATTAGAATTTTTTTTTCTTATGCGATTTACTTAATTAAAAATTATAAATCACAACCCCCCGCTGAGTCTGTATGTATGTCTTAACGGCAAACTACTCAAATACTACCGAACAGATTTCGTTGAATTTTGGTATGGAGATAGTCTGTAACTCTGGAAAGGCTATAGGGCTACTTTTTGTCCTTGTAAAACTATTTCACGTGGTCGAAGCGGTGAGCAAAAGCTAGTTTGTAATAAAATCAAATCCTCTCTTTGAAAGTAATTATCCAACGCTCTTTATGTTTTACGGGACAGATATAAAAATTGAAACGTCGTATAAGTAATTGGTAATTTAACTTCCATGTGGCTTTATAATAGTGTGATTTATAAAGTACTTTATTGATATATCTTGTATTGACTGCCTTAAAGGTCTTTAATCGTGGACTACGAGTATAATGACTATTTTTGAAATAGTCTCGAAAGTCTCGTTTTTTTTCGAGACTGGACCAAGTCTCGTTTTGTTTTCCCGAGACTCGTAAATGTACCGAGACTGAAAGCCCTAGTAATAATTATGATGATGATCAGCTTGTAGCTGCATTCATATACTACTATCATAGATTAATAATATCATCAGTGTTAAAAATCGCTACCCAATTTTGTTGTTTTTTTATTTTCTAATTTTAACGGTCTTTTTGGACTAACCAAGTCGTGTTAGTCGCCAGTTGCCAGTAAAGCTGCAAAAGTCTCTTATGTTATTTTGATTGTATTTTAGGAGCTATGTATAATTTTAGAGACGGGATTGAAAATATTAATTGTTTGCAATTTTAGAAAAAAAAGAAACTACCGACGCAGTGATTGACAATTTAGTAATCCCTCCTGTCATAAAGGTTAGAGGATCGGCATTAAAAAAGTGCCCAAGAACCACATAAATTAAGATCAAGTGTAATTAAAATAATATTTATTATACACAGAAAATGGCAAAGCCGACTCAGGAGAGGTACGCATTTGATTTGCGTACTAATCAATAAACGGACATATGAGGTAAATTTTCCATGTTTTACAATAAAAAAATATTCCATCATCATAAAAGAATTTCGATACTGGCGCCAGTTGACGACCTTGCAATAAAAAAATGATTATTGTAAAAGCGACAGTATAAATAATTACTCATTGGATTTTTTCTTATTTATACGTTTTAAATCATGAGCATAAAAATAACATCTATTTTTTTTTATCAACCCATTAATTTCTTTAAAACATGGTGTCATCGTTTTATTTCATAATAAATTACTTAATAACACGCAAATATGTTTTTATGGGCTTATTATGATGTTATATTGATTTCTTTAATTTATTCCTAACTATTTTTGAAGTATGTTTAATATTCATCCGGGCACTGAGAAATATTATTCAAGTAAAATCTTTTATTTCAATATAATATACTGCCATCTATTGTTTAAAGAACGCAACCCGAACATTGTTACCGTACGAAACTTTAGTAACGAACATCACGTATTTAAATAGTTTAAGTTAAGAAATATAGATGGCGCTGTCAGAAAATAAGCGCCATCTGTGAAAAGGTATGCAATATAAATGCAGTACCCACGATGTTCAATCTATTAATTTATCCGATAGATGTCACTAAACTAGTAATTAGCGAATAAAAATTAATGTAATTAGAATGTAATATAAAAAAATATTTTACTGATTAACTATACTGTTATTAAAGCAGTTATTTACGTAAAAATACTGAATTACAGTTAATTGAAAGTGTATACGTAATATAAACTTTTAAATATAATTGTTTAATCCGCTAATGTATTAGCAGGAAAAACGAAGTAAAATGATTTGCTTGTAATATTATGAAATAAAATAAAAAGGATATGCCCCGGGTGAGGATCGAACTCACGACCTTAAGATTATGAGACTTACGCGCTGCCTACTGCGCTACCGAGGCTTGACAACTAGTTTCGTAATAACGATAATGTGATGTTGTTGCGTAATATTAAACACCTTTTTGTAATTATAATAATTTTTAAATAGCATGTGGTAACTTTATTTTAATGATATGAAATACGTCGTCTTGCATTCTCTTAAAGCCGACGAAGTATTCGCAAATCTTTTTAGCATAACAATTTGCAGTTGTTTTATATCACCATCTTGCTAGCGTGTAGCTCTCAATAAAACAATGACCTAATCCAAAATTTTGGCCAGATGAGTTTAGCAAAATATTGACCCTAAAGAGCAAGCTATAAAAAATGGGTCTTTTCAACATTGGACATAGGGTCAAAATCGTTTGAATTTATGTTCGTTCCCCGCCCAACTTAAAAAAAAATGTCATATAGTTAGATTTTCTGACGATTCCCACAAGTCAACGATTTCGGATTAGATCAATCTCACGTTTGAGTAAAGTCTCAAGTAGACATTTAATATATTTGTCGGAGACAGAGTGGCGGCCGATATCGATACACGTAGGTTCACATAATAAAAGTCACAAATGAATTCTCTTTAACTCGCTATTTATTGTTCGTTGGTCAATTATTGCGTAATAAACTGTTCACAGAGTACAATACCACGTCAGGATTCATTATTAACTTTGGTTATTATAACACATTGCATATTGAGGCAATTACTTAACCGTTTGGTTAAGTGATTATAATCAACTCACCTAGTAACAACTCGAAATAACATAGTAACCGCTTTACTAAGCACTGACTGATATGGAAACCACCATAGTTACCACTTATTAGTGATCTGCACCGTACTAGTTGCTTCAAATGATTCGGCACTCTTTTTATACACCCAACTGTAACTCCCACTACGAGTTCGACATACCGACTGGTTTGTCGCACGATTATTATTTTATCTTACCCGACTTAATATATTCAGACACCCTCAATGAGATTAATAAAAATCATAATTCCTTTTTATACTTCCTTCCTGTCCCGACATATTGAAATATTTAATAAACCAACCTTAAGCTTTCACTTAAGAGCTTGTTCTCAGCTGAGTCGGTGCTGTTACATAAACAGAACTCGGCTGTCAAAATCCGGCTCATGAGGTTACTTGAGCTGCTATTAATGTAGCTTTATTAAATAGCGATTACCTTAAGATGCTGACCTTAACTTGACAGCGTCTCAACTAATATCGCACTTCAGAGCGAAATTTAGTTGTATCTATTTATACGGCCCTCGGTGATGCTAGCTCGCTGGATACAACTACACGCAGTCAAGTAGACTAGCGTTTTGTTGGTATCGTTGTTTTATTAATTAATAATAATAATAACTCTTTATTAAGCTAAAGAATAAATAAAAACTTGAGAGGTGTCAAGGGACACCCGGATGAAACGAAGTTGTTTTCGATTAATTAGTGAAGATATTGTAACAAAATTTTATTTCTTTTAAGTTATAATAATAATTGTATATTTCATTAAAACGTTACCACATCAATGAAAACATTTACTTCTACCTACACAATAGATATGTCATCGAATCACGATCATCATCTAAGCAAGCATTGACATTAAAATTAACATACAACTAACGAAAAAAAAACTACTCTAAAATGCATTTAAATCTTAGAGTATGTATACGTAGTTATACTTACTCTAAGATTTAAATTATCTTTTTTTATTTAAATTTCGAACCAGTTCTTTATTGTTACTGGCTGGTTTCACAGGGCAAGTATAAAAGTGTCGTGACAACTTTTCGTAAGAATTTTTTCCGTCTAGCCCCCTTACACAACGCGCTATAAGGAACTTCGTTCCAAAAAAATATACTGATTTACTGACACTATTCTTAAGCTACAATTGTTACTAACCCCTATAAGGATCACTATTGTCCGAAATAAATTTATTATTATTACATCTATTCGGGAATGATAGCGAATATTTTCTTAAATAGGTATTCGATGATTTAAATCTTTGTTAGAAGTAAATGCAGAAACCACTCCATGGACTTGGTTGGTTGAAATTTGGCACACAGATAATTATACTAACAGTGAGGTGAATTAAAATATTTGAATATATTTTTTAATGAGAAAAAGTGCAAAGTCGCACATTTGATAATGTGATATGTGATAGTGCAGCCTGGATAGATATTAACTATGTTTCAAAATATTAGGAGCTAAAAAAATAATAATAGAAAGTAATATAATAAATATAGCGTTAGCTTAACAATCGCCAGACAGACATAGACCGGAGTGATTGAAATCTAATGAAAATATCAGAAGTTGTTCAGTTCGTCTTAATTCACGTGTAATTTGTATTCCACCAAAAATATTTACATGTAAAATGTTGCCAAGACGAGAGCATATGGCTCGCACTGTCAAAAAGTTATTAGATCTCATGTAGAGCCAAGCTTCTGACTCTACACGCCCTAACTCTACAAGCCTTATTCTCACGAACTCTACCTTAGTCAAAATATACCTATGGGTTGGCCGTTCACACTACCCTGGTCATTTCTTTAATTTTATTGTAAGGTAGTACTGACACCATCGTGGGTTATCCATCCCGTGCTATTTATAAAAAGGTGATGAATTGTTTCAGCATTATATATTAGTAGGTATGTTGCTGAAACTGTCGATTGTGTTTTTTTTTATCGCATTGAATGACGAGACGAGCATGTCGTTCGCCTGGTGGTAACCGATACGACCACCCATAAACAGTAGCAACACCATCCAGCACCTTGTGTTACAAAGTACTGTGTCGCTGCGCTCGTCATCCTGAGACATAAGATGTTATGTTTCATTATGTTCAGTAGTTACACTGGCTACAATGTCCTGCAAACCGAAACACAACAGTGCAAGCACACTGCTGCTTGGCGGTAGAAATAGAAATTGCGGTGGTACCCACCCAGAAGGACTCTTACATATAAGTGTGTAGGTACTAGAATCAATAAAAACATGATGTAGAGATAAAATAAGAGCATCAAACACAGATTTCGACTAAAAATAATTTCACGCCCGCGTTGTGACAACTTAAACCCGTCAACTGAAACTTTTACGGACAAACTTTTACTAATCGACACCTAAAACGCCATTATATCGCCATCATTCCCCCGACGGGTGACAAATTTTGCCCCGTTTTTGAGTTTTCCAACCCTTCCGAACTGAATATTTAAAAAGTCGTTGGCAACATTTTAATTGGACAATCCTGCAAGGATTAAATTATCAAGACACCTAGTTAAGGCTCCTTCAAATTTAATGAATTCGACATGAATTCACCACGGCTCCCTTGGCTGCGGTAATCGCGGATTCATACTTTTACATTGCGTTACCTTTTAATTAGGCGCTTGTGTTTGTTAAGTGTTAAGAATTAAAATGTTTAAAGACGACCTCATAGGTAATAAGAAAAGATACGTTTATTTTTCAATTATCTTTATAATGCCACCAGGGCGGCGCCACTTGGTCATGTGAGAAATTAACATTTATTATTATTAATTTATGTCTTTCAATGTATAGTAGGTAGTTAAATATTGTGATGTAAAATATCCAAAACAGGTAGATAGAATACTCGTTATTTATCTAGGTACTATAAAAACAGCTTACTGACTACAGCTGTAGTGAGCCAAGTATTAAAAGAATATAAACAACTAACAAATTCAAAAATACAGAATAGGCACTCGCATTGTGCACCGCTACAAAGATTTTTAATTCGCGTTCACAAACTAAGCGAACGTAAAATGTTTACTCTAGCGAAGAGGCGGGACATTTAAACTTTTATTTTTTTACACTCTTTGTGAGTTAATTTTTTACGGTATACCCCGAGAGACCGATGGCAGATTTTGTTTTACTGCAAAGTTGAAAAGTTCCTTGAGTTTTAAAGTCACTTTTACAATGGGTTACGTTGCTTGACTTGAATAATTTTAGCGGTCCCTTATGGCGTCGTTTCATTATGTTTTTTTAGATACCTTTTAGTGGAATTTGTAACTGTAGCAAGATTACTGTGAACGTAATAAACGAAGACAGCATTGCGAGATTTGTAAACCAATACACCAATAAGTGCATAAGTCTAGAGTACTAAGTGAATGTTTCAGAAATAATTTTATGGTAATTACACAAATTGTCTACTTATATTGAGAGCATATTGTAAATGATTAATAGTTACCCCATAACACGTACAAGTGGACGATAGCCTAGTTGGGAATGGAACGGTCTGTCGAGTCAATATCCGGAGGTTCAAACCCAAGGCACACACCTCTGACTTTTCGAAGTTATGTGTGTATTGTTTATCAATTATCGTTCGCTTTAACGGTGAAGGAAAACACCGTGAGGAAACCTACATGCCTGAGAATTCTCCATAAGAATTTCGAGGGTATGTGAGGTCTACCAACCCGCACTAGGCCAGCATGGTTGACTAAGGCCTAAACCCTCTCAGTAGTAGAGGAGGCCCGTGCTCAGCAGTGGGCAATATATAACACAGGGCTGATTGCATTGCATTGCATAAACTACGTAAACTTTTATACCTATTACATGAATAGATACCGCGTCATGATTTGTAAATATCGATAATTCGATATATTATTAATATAATTTAGATTTTGATATCAAGAGTACCCTTTTACCGCGAATTATTGGTATTAAACAGAAACATTGCATTCAATATTAAACTGATGGAAAAGTATTCATAGAGGCACAGCAGAAGTCGCCATCTCCGTTTAGTAAGAAACACCCCTACCATGAGACAATAATTCGTCCGCGACATTAAAATTTATCGCAAACGCGAGAGTTTACGCGAAAGCCCGGTGATAAAATAAAATGACAGTTGTTTAGTACAGGCCCGGGAATATTGTAGGTGCACACACTAGGTACAAATTGAAAGGTATGGGGCGCCCGAGACTGGTTTTATTTATGTTTGAAAATGGCTTTTGGATTGCCGGCGACGTGGTAGGGGTATGGCGTCTGTAAAATAGTCTGAATTCTATTTGAAACAATAAAGAATTTATTTGGTTAAGGTGGTAGTTACACGAGGCAAAAGTCTATAGTGCACTAAAGGTCCTAAATAAATAAAATAATAGTCATATGTAGGTACTTGTAAAATGAAGTATACTAATGAAGGCACTTATAATTATTAAAAATGAATTATGTTTATTTGGTATTAAAAAAAACTCACATCGTAATCAAGTAACGAAACCTATAATTTGAAGGAACCTAAAAAGGATGTTCTTCTCAATTCCGACAAAACACGAACAGAAGTTAACTTAAACGTATAAATTTTATAATTATATAATTTTATTTATATTAGTTTACCTAACTTTACTGAAATGCTTACGAAATTCATGGCTAATTCCGTCTGTACGTACACTATAAACGTTAACTTTGACGTTTACGTCCACCGCAATACAGAAGCAATACGATGAAAATTTCACGCAATCACGACGCCTCGCTCGTCGCAGTTTCGTTCGCAATGAGGCGGAATCACTTGGCGTCGCATTAAACCAATTGTTACGATTCCGTATTCAGAGTGTCTATTTTTAACCAACTTTTTAATTCTTAATTCGGTTTTATATGTAGAGTATAGTATTACAAATTTTATTCAAATAGAAGTAGATACACTAATAATGATGTTATTTTTGTTTTTACATGAATCGCAGCTTATCATTATTTTTTTTTTAATTTTCATTTAAATTATGATTGTAAATTGAGAATAAGTAAGATACTGATTACCTTTAGAACGCTTAAATAATTTAGAGCAAAACAAAAATGCATCGCTGTTAAATTTGATTCTCTTAACCCTGTACCAAAAATTTCATCATGTCTGCTCAGTATCATAGTAGCTATCTATTATACATATCCTGCACCCTTCCAGACACATCAAGACAACTTACAGTGCGTTTAGAATGTCTCTAAAACCGCAACTCGTGAGTCGATGATTAATTTTGATGTTTCTGATTGGTCAAGAGACCAATACGTCAGTCACGTGTTAGTCTCTCAACCAATCGCAATAAAACGAAACGGCCATGTCGTGTTTTTGCCACATTATAAGTACACTGTTTTTTTTTCTAGTTCATATCTATACAACCAGGTGGCAGAACAGTCTGCAAAACAGTAATAATTCATAAACAGATTCTCTAAACATTTACGTTGAATGTAAGTTTTATCCCACGACATAAACAATACATAAGGCATAGATTTTACTGTTGAACACAACATAAAGGGGTTGTACACGAGTTTATGTACCCGGGATTAGTCTGGCCAAGCCGTAAACTTATCCAGGGTTGCTTTTATATCTCGTTGCAAATAATAGCACATAAAACTTGTGTGAAAAACACTAGTTATGGACACGGTGTAGATGAACGGGGCGCGCCGTACGGTCTGACGAAAAAGCCTTATAAAAATCTTTTTATGATTTAATGTCAGTGTAGATTAAAGGTAGTGAACACCATTATATTTTTATTTCACTCTATTTGGGAAACTACAGAAAAACATAACACTTATAAATTAAAAAACGATTAAACTATTATCCACAACAGTTTCCACAGATTTCAATATCATGTAAACAAAAACAAATACAACGGTGGCGTGGCGGTATAAGTACGCACCCACACCCAGAAACCAGTAGTTAAAACTGCTCAAGTACAATTAAATTTAGTTACAATATTTTTTTTTTGTACTGAGAACGAGAAAGGTGAAAGATATCAATGCAGTTAGTATCCACAGATGTATTATTATTATACTACCGACAAGCTCTTTTAATAAATACGTTCATGCCATAGTTTATCCTCACAGTACCACTATGAAACAAAAACTTCTTACGTGCATTTAGACGAGGACAACCGAAACATATTATCTTACCAAGAAGGTAAGGGGACTCAACTTGATTCCTGACGATTTATATATACATGTGAGATAGTCTTTGATACTGCGAAGAGGAATATTAACAATTTCTGGTGTGTGTTAATCTGGCGTTTGACTCTTAAAATTTTCATCTAAAGAAATATAAAAACAATCTTCTTTTGCCAACTTGAACAATTTTTTTAAACAGACCGAAGTTTCATCAGGGCCGTCAAAAGTAGTTTTTTTTCTTATAAGATGAGACATAATTTAACCTTCCTAAATACTTCGTATTGGTGTCTTCATCAAATATAAGAAAAATAAACAAAAATATTTTTTCCTGTTCGCATTTTTCTGCTATCCATACCGTAATTCCTGATTCCAGCTAAGCAGTAGGGGTGAAGAGGCTCTTATAAAAATGTCAGGATAAGATTTAGGTACCCGTGTGTATTGGGATGTGTTGTATAAGACTAATTTCTTTTGTTGCTATTACAAACGTTATCATGCGTATGTTCTTGTTTTTCATTTTAATAATAATTATGTTTAATGATCCCTTATTTTGTAGAAATATTATTCTTTTAATCTAGTTCTAAATGAAGTAGGTAGTTATTATTAGATAAGTATACATACCGTTTTTTGTATAAAACTTTGTTATAATAAACGGGCAATTTAAAAATAGAAGACCGAAAACTGTGTCATATTATAGAGTCTATTTCGAACTTATAATCAAAAACACGCGAAATAACAATCATTTGACAAAAGTGCGCGTATATAAAAATTGTTTTATGGTGCCATTAATTTCAGTAATATCTCAATCTCTCCGGCAACTTCGCGAAGTCATATCTCATCAAAGATTAAAGAATTAATCGTAGACTGTGTTATGGGCTTGGAAAGTAAAATGTAATGGTGGACAGCGGCTGTATCGTTCAACGTAAAAACATCTCGTAAAATATGCTATTAAGCTTAATAAATTAATTTGGGACTGTTCGGTAGAGTTATTATATAGTTCTATACTATAAGTGAGAATTTGTTTTCAGATTTATTTTGTAACTAGCTTTTGCCCGCGGCTCCGCCCACTTTAAAAAGTTTTTCCGGGATAAAAGTCCCGCTTTATATTTTCCCGGGATAAAAAGTAGCCTATGTGTTAATCCAGGACATGATCTACCGGTGTGCCAAATTTCATCGAAATCCGTTCAGTAGTTTTTGCGTGAAAGAGGAACAAACATCCTTACATCCAAACATCCAAACATCCTAACATCCAAACATCCATACATTCTTACAAACTTTCGCCTTTATAATATTAGTAGGATATATTTAGCCAATATCCCTTCCTAGCCGATTTCGGCCACGGCAGCCAATCTCAATGGAGATCAGCCAGGTGTGCAGCAGATATAGTGCACAAGTGGGTGCGCAATACACAAGTGCACTCACTATTTCTTCACTCTCATAGTCCAGTGAGACGGCAATCCGACATGACCGAAGAGAGATCACGCGCAGGACAAACGACTTTACATGCTTTCCGACCCGGGATTCGAACCCAGGACCTCAGCGCATAAATCGTACTCGTAACGCGTACGCAATACAACTACGCCACCGAGGCAGTCGATTTAACCAATAAACAAATATCCATAAAGTAAACAATAATGCATACTACATAATTATAAGTTTATTGACTAAAACGTTTAGATTTTTTGGTGTAGAAATATTAGTCTAGAAATCAATTTAAAAAGCATATTGGCGAAGAAATAATAAAGATTACAACTCCCAATATCGTCTCTAGTAATCGCAATACCTACTAATACACAATTATATATTTATAATTACATACATTCAGTTTTGGAAGTCAGATATGATCCTTCAAAACTGCGACCCCTCGAGCGGGGTGGTGTGTCATCTGGAATATAATATATTGCGTTAGCCGGACCCAGGCCTTCCCTAAGGAGTCCCTGTTAATTATCAAGTACAAGTCGCCTGTCGCGCCAGGGGAAACCTTTTAATGTTTTGTTTCCATTTATTGAAACTGTTTTAATGATATTTATTTACGAAATATTTGGATTCGTTTTAAATATTTATTGTTATCATGGAAGAAAGAAATAAAATCAGTTCTAGAATCTTACATATTATTACAGACATATTAAGTGTCGTGGCCCACAATTTGAGTGTCTAACAATCAATATTATTGTCGAAGACATTTTCTATAAAATTTATGTATATTGATCAGTATTTTAAGACTGACATTTTGATATTTGATTGATAACAATCATAATTATTTACGTAAATGTTATACATACATAATGTAACAAAACAGAGCTGCTGAAAGTTAAACCAAATTTTTATCTAAAAGTGCCCTCATAAAATAAACCATTTAAGAAGTATTCACGTAATTGTGTCTTTTAAAAGTTTATTTAATTTTTATTTTGTTTCACGATGACTTTTGAAAGATGTTATTCCTTGGTTGAACTTGGCACTGCCACAGGGGATATTTCACGACGTTCCAGTCCTCAAATTAAATTTAAATCCCCTAACATTCTTCCCGCCCGTCAAATTATTGCCAACGTGAAAAAAAGTTACGCGTGGTCATTGATTTTTTTACCTCATAATTAAATTGGGTTACTTGTAATTTTAATACTTAAATAAACTACCTGGAACTATACTAATCAAGCAACGTGTTACGTAATATGACGACTATGGCTTACATACATATTTACATTCACTAGATTTTTTCAAGTCAGTCGGTATAATGTTTAAAAATAATATTTTTCCCCTGGCAACATATAAAATATGGAGTCCGCCAATTTACCTAAAAGATATTTACTTTGTTTCGTTACATAAACTGGATGCTTACGGAGCCATAACTGAAAAGGTAAGAAACAGAGGCCACGAGGGGGCGCCTCAGAGGCACTTGTCAAAGCTCGTAATATTTTATTAGATAACCAAATAAAACTCACCGGTCGACGTTTGCAAATTTTTGCCCGAGGTTATCGTGAATTTTTACTTCAGACGTTGGCAAACCAGATTTGCTGAATAAATAGATTTGGGTTTATTTTTTTTTAGTGAAGAAATATTGTTTTGGTTTCTCTTTGTACAAAACTTTTTGTATTGTAATAATAGTTGGGAGAAGGCGTAGTTGTATTACATTACGACTGCAATGCTGGGGTCTCGGGTTCGATCCCCGGGTCGGGCAAAGTGATATTGGATTTTTGTATTCAGTATTAGCCCGGAGTCTGGAATTTGTATCCGATTTGGCGGCAAACGTAGTGTAGGACGCCCTCCGGCCAGGTGGGATGACGATCTGCGAAAGACTGCAGGCAGATGCTGGATGCGGCAAGCTGAAGACAGGGCGCTATGGCGCTCATTAGGGGAGGCCTCTGTCCAGCAGTGGACTGATAAAGGCTGATGATGATGATTGGCGACATGCTCGCCCCCTATCACATCATGGGACAGAACACGCACGGCGAAAAGTGTGTACATTAATTGCGCCTTTGCCTAGCCCTTCGAGGATACAAGGCGTGTGTGTGAAGTTAGCAACATAATAATATATCCGTGACTGCCTCGGTGGCGTAGTGGTATTGCGTACGCATTACGAGTACGATTTGCGCGCTGAGGTCCTGGGTTCGAATCCCGGGTCGAGCCAAAAAAAATGTGACTGGGTTTTTCCATCTTAAAATTTACTCAGTCGCAGCTCGGAGTCAGGAAGTTGGCGGTGTGATACCCCCGTGCCTCGGAAAGCACGTAAAGCCGTTGGTCCTGCGCCTGATCTCTCTCCGGTCATGTCGGATTGCCGTCTCACCGGACTATGAGAGTGAAGGAATAGCGAGTGCACCTGTGTATTGCGCACACACTTGTGCACTATAATATCTCCTGCGTACCTGGCTGATCTCCGTTGAGATTGGCCGCCGTGGCCGAAACTGGCTAGGAGGATTTCAATATATCCGTTCATTACTTATAGCTAATTTATGTATGCCGTTCATAAAAATGGCACATAAAGATTAATTATTTAATTAAGCCATGAACGCTGAAGACATAAATTTGGGACTGTCATAACTAGAAACCAAAATCTGAGTCATAAAGAGGGATTCGTATAGGACTATACATTTGCCGTACACCTACACCTATTAATATTCATAATACAATTTAACGTTGCGAGGTTAATTTCACCTAAATATGTAAATTATCATGAGCCGACCACCGTTAATTCGGAGATGTCAGTTTGTAAATATTTCCGTCTTTTTCGCGCAGATAATTTTGAATTAGCGTGTGAGAGAGATGGATATACCATGTGTATTATGAATAAGGTGGTAGGGAAAATTTTAACGGCGCCTATGAGGGTTGTGAACGCTGAAATAACTTTCAAATATTGTCGCTAGGTGGACGGAAAGTTTGGCTCCTAAGGGAGGTTGTTTGCCGGGACGAGCCCGTCTCGCTGTTTATAAATGAAACGCATATCATTTTAAAACCTTGCCCTTTGTATGACAATGTACCTACCGCGGAGCGAAATAACCCGAACCATTTGGACGTCGCGTAAATTTATTCGAAGTTTGTTGTTTTTCGTAATAAATAAACACTTGATTGTGGTTTCGTAATTTGTTTTGTAAAGATGTCCGGTTTTTGTTGTGTGCTGGGTCTTTAAATCTAACCAGGCTCAAACTTTATGGATATTAAAGGAGCCAAATATAGATCTTGGATCCATTAAAAATATTTTTAGACCCCTCCATTCGTGACTAACTTTTTTAAGAACGCTCAGATTATGTGTCGTTTTTAAGCAAAATAAAATTACATAAATCTCAAAATCAGAAGTCTTTACAACTAAACGATTTATTGTAAAAGGTTAGTTTTTAGGCGTTCTATCCAAATATAATATAGGTATAAACTCTGTCTTGTTTAGAATTTTAGGCCCATTTTGGATATGTCCTTTGCATGTTGTGTAGTGCTCGCTTAGATAGCACCCCGGTGTAATTAAATAATACTATTTAGTTAGTTGCTATCTAGGTATTATTTTATACTATATTAGCTTTTAGCTTTTTAGCTACTAGCTTTTAGTTTTATTGTACTAGCTTCCGCCCGCGTTAATAAGTTTTTCCGGGATAAAAGTCCCGGTTTATATTTTCCCGGGATAAAAAGTAGCCTGTGTGTTAATCCAGTACATGATCTACCTGTGTGCTAAATTTCATCGAGATCCGATTAGTAGGTTTTGCGTGAAAGAGAAACAAACATCCATACATTCTTACAAACTTTGGCGTTTATAATATTAGTAGGATTCTGGAACCACAAAATAAAAATAAAAATGTTGATGAATTTAGGTATGTACACAAAGTAAATAAGAATTCTCTGAAATGTGTTCTACGATAAACTTTTGAGTACTTTGAGAAACTTCAGAATATTCAATTTAATTAGAGAAACATCCATTATAAGATGGCCATTAGAAGTTACACTTAGCCTAATGTAGAGAGCTTGTAGGAGCCACTGACTTCACAACTTTGTGTACGTTTGACTTATATGAGTCAAGGGAGTAGTTCTCAGAAGTAAATAGTAGTTAGTTTATTATAATGAACATAATTGTAGGTACTAGGATCCCATTGAGTTAACACACGAAATTTAAAGTTCAAAATATTAAATACTAGCTTTTGCCAGCGGCTCCGCCCGCGTGAAAGAGTTTTTCCGGGATAAGAGTCCCGTTTTATATTTCACGGTGATAAAAAGTAGTCTATGTCCTTTTTCAGGTTCTAAAATATCTGTGTATTTCATTTAAATCGGTTCTGTAGTACTGGCGTGAAAGCTCGACAGACAGAGTTATTAATTTCGACCAAATTTGATTACCATAAAAACGGTTCTAGTGAGTTAATCTTAAAAGATAGACATACTATACTGTCGCGGACATTTTTTTAGATCATTTCAAGAGGAATAATTCTTTCATACATATATTTTTGGTATCTTAAACCGTTTTCGCAGCGCACGCAATGGAAGCCCTCAAGGATGAATAATTTTCCCCGTTTTTTTTCACATTTTCCATTACTTCTTCGCTTCTAATAGTTGCATCGTGATGTTATATAGCCTAAAGCCTTCCTCGATAAATGGTCTATTGAACACAAAAATAATTTATCAATTCGAACCAAGTAGTTCCTGTGATTAGCGCGTTCAAACAAACAAACAAACAAACAAACTCTTCAGCTTTATAATATTAGTATAGATTATGAATGACCAAAGGACGTAAAACATAAAAAAAACATAAGATTACAAAATACATTACATTGAAGTATAATGTTGTTTTTAGAAAAACAAATGAAATTGTCATTATTTATAGATTTTTTAAATTTTATTGTTTTTAACATTCCTGATATAAAGAAGTCACCTATGATAATAAATAATATCTAGGTATATTATAGATCTGTTACCACTTAAAAAGAAACAATCTCACAGAAGGCGATCCATCAAAAAGTAAAAGCTATAAAACGAACACCTAACATTCTAAAACGCAGTTAATCCTGCAAATTGCGAATCGCGAGCCCGTAAAACATAATTAAAAATTCAATTCCAAAAAAACCGGGTACGGAGAAAAAATCGCGCTAGAAATCCGACGTCATCAATCCGAGGAATTATTTCATTTGCGTATTAAAATTCTCGTTTTGTCGGTCCGTGAATTATTCTTCATTGCGTTAATTACTCGCGCCCGTTTACAACACCCTCGCGATTTACATGCCACAGAAAAAGTAGATGGCGCATTTAATTTTTTCCAGAGATGGCTAATTTGATTTAGCTTCATGTAATGGTAGGAAAAACTGTTAAAATACTTTGATTATTAATACAAAGTACAGCAAAACTACAATAAAACTTAATAGAAAATGTTTACGTTATAAATTTCTTGTTTACCAATGAAAAACTCCACACACAAACGAACATTGCTGTTTAATTTATACCTTTAATCCGTAGTAAAAGTTTTTGCAATAATTTTAATAAGCGTTATTTTTTGCTCTATCAATTTTCGTACCCTCATAAATTGTATTAATGTTCTCCGTTTTGGGTATGATAAACGTCTACACATACAACAATTCTTTAGTTAATACTCCTACATACATAACTATGATAAAAAAAATATTAATCGATTTGCAACATCTGAGAAAAGTAACAATATGTAAAAACAGTATCAATTCATATTTTTTGTGTTATTCACAAGCCTGTCTTAAATACCATAGTCTTCCAGCCTCCACACTGAATAGCTAATCAGGATACAACCCTTCGCAGCATGGATTAACGAGATGGTCGATGTCTATTAAAATCAGTTGGTCACACTAGTCTAGACTCCCCCGATTTAGGGACACATTTCTGAAATAGAAACTACTTATTTATTAACACAGCAATTCAAAATTTTATGTATGAACTGCGCTGTAAAGGACTACATGATATTATGAAAGATCACGTAAACAATGTTTCCTGGAGTGTTTTCAAATCAAATCCAATCAATTTAATTTATTGCATTGAAAAGTACATAATCGTGGACCCTGCAGGGCACGGCAACATAGAAGAGAGGGAGAAACTGTTTTCTTAAATAAAAATTCTTGTTATTATTTTTGTAAATCGTTTTTTTATCTATTAGTCTAGAAAAATTTTATCTAGTTATCATTATTTATATAATAAGTAGTAAAATTAAATATATTACTATGTTATGCACTTAAATTTAATATAATTTTTTTCTATGTATTGTATAAGGAATATGGTTGATTCTTTAGGTGAGCTTATCTTGAACGCTTACTTCGATTCCAAAAAATTCAACGTATGCAAAGCTATACCCCAGTAATGATACACAGGATATAATATCCTGGGAAAGGTCGTTTAAGTAGGAGAAGTAATAAAATTTATTAACTTATATGGACCATTTTGGTAAAGTTTTGGTTTTCAAACTCGGGAGTATGATATCTCGGACTAGATAGTAGGTCTAGAAATTGAGAATCTGCATAGATATCAGCGCTTATTGTTTTTTCATGCACTGGTAAACACAAAAAATATTTTCAGTAATTTAAAGACAATATTCAAATAATTCTTTGGATCGAAGACAATTCTCTAAAAAGATAATAATACATATCTAAAATGAATTAATTAAATGAAAAAGTAAATTACGTGTTGATTACATTTATCTCGCGCCCTCACCTGCACGTGTGGAGGTGTGAATATGAAGCGCGTGACGGCGTGATTAGCAACACGTGACAACCCTACGTAATGACTTGCGGCCGAGAAAACACCCCGTGTAATGGCGATTACGAACGGTGAATTTTCATTAGGCACCAGGTAAAAAGTGGGACCTTTTAGGAAATCGTCAGAGAATTTTGGTATACCGATGTAGAGTGTTTTTTTTTTGTTAAGATTTGTGTATTTTGTTAAGAATTTGACCGATCAGTCACTTGTTTCATTTCTTCAGATGATGTGTTTATGTGTTTGTCTTTTTGGCAATACTGGCGGCGAACTTCTGTCACTGTCCTTCTCTATTTGCATACTTTTCTCCTAACGAATGCTGTGTGTAGTTGTAGTAAGGACGCAAATTTACATTTATTTCTATTACTGTACTGTTGATGCATGCCCTATTGATTTGTGTTCTGTAATTGTGCCTATTTAAATAAAATAAAATAAACTTATTCTATAACGGTGTAGATGGAGTAGGGTCAGATAGAGTGCTAATGCTTGGTCATAAGAATGGTGATTCTAACATAACCGTTTATGCACTTCTTAAAGCTTGTTAAAAGCGATAGTCTTCGTTACGCACAAAGATTACTGAGTTGACTAATCTATCCATAATATGTTTTTTATCACTAATAAGATTATTTTGTAAGCATTATTTCGATTAGGATACGATGGGACTGACATTCAAGTAATGGATAAAAGTCCCTAAATAAAAATAGTATAAAAAATCCACAATATTTAATTTATACTCTTTTGAAAAAATATCACCAGTTTTTGTCAAGGTGTGACGGATGAGAACCCTACACAACTGACAGTAGAGAATACCCTGTGTAACAGCGATTACGGAAGGTGAATTTTTATTACACACTAGGTAAAGAATATGATACTTACATCTCTTAGAAAATGCTCTGAACATCAGAGAATTAACGTAATATGTAGACTTAGAGTGTGGAAAACACGTCACGACTCCGTCTCGGTTTATTAGGATTGGTTGAGAGACTAACACGTGACTGACGTAATGGTATCTCAACCAATCACAAACATCAAAATTAAACGACATCGTCTTACGAGTTGCGTTTTTTGTCCCATACTAAGCCCCCAGCTTAGTACAATGGGCAAAGTTTAAGTGCATCTTATACTCGTATTCACAAAGAACAGTATGAGGACGCAGAGTGCGCTTGAACACATAGTGTTGGCAATTTCATGGTTGTCTCTAGCTATGTTCCTTTGTTTATCTGACAGCCAACTGAAGTAAAGTTATATGTCAATATTAACCAATCCCAGTTACCCTATGCCTCCGCATAACGAAAGCTGAAATCCGTAAGCATGAAACAGATTTATATATAATTTCTCCGTACATAGCTAAGTTACGTTTGTGAATAAGGACCGTAGTTATGAAAGATTTTCTTAATTATGAAACAGTAGTTTCGTTTGACGGCAGAAATAGATAAACTTGTTATAGTAGCACCTACGCAGAAGACTCGTGCGATAAGACAAATCGCTAATTCCTTTGTTACTGTTTCGTTTTTTAACACGCTTTTATTATTCTATAATACCTATATCATTGACTGCCTTGGTGGCATAGTTGGATTACGGTACGACTGCAATGCTGAGGTCTCGGGTTCGATCCCCAGGTCGGGCAAAGTGATACTGGATTTTTCTATTCAGTATCAGCCCGGAGTCTGGAATTTGTGCCCGATATGGCGATAGGCTCGCCCCCTATCACATCATGAGACGGAATACGCACAGCGAAAAGTGGGTGCAACTAGTTGCGCCTCTGCCTACCCTTCGAGGATAAAAGGCGTGAGCATGAGTACCTATATCATTCAACGCATAGACATCTTAACTCATTCCATTGGATATAAATCACCCCCACATCGATGCGTAACTATTGCACCTAGCCCGTAACTACGCGGGTCAGACAGACCGGCCCATGTGGACGTCACGCGCTCGCCTAATCACGTCACGCGCCAATGACTAACGTTTGACGTGTTTAATTGGACACACGTTACGCGGTAATTTGCGCTAATTCGATCATTGTTAACGTGTGTTACGTTTGCACTGTTACTTAACGCATTGATTTGGTGGGTTAACAAGTTTCTGGATTTGGTGATTTTGTAGTTTTTAGTTTTATTATTAGTTTCTTACCTTGTTCTGTTCTAGGCATTTTTGAAAAATAATTTGCACATCGTAGAGATTTCTTTATATTTAATTACGTATCAATATCATCGTCACAGCCACAGCATCATTAGCCACAGAATGTGCATAACTAAAAATAACACATCTTAAAAAAATTACAGGTTTTATCCTAACATATCAAATTAAACGTAAAGATTACACTCAACAACATAGATCTCTATTTGAAGATGTGGTTGCTGTTGCCTAAAAACTATTTAAAAAAAAGATAATATATGAGACTATTTCCTCGAGTCAGCTCGAATAGTTTGTGACTATTGCTAAGGAAATCATTAAACTAAAGTCAGAATCTTATCGTTTATTAACCATAGTATGAGGTGGCTCACGTCTGCCTTCTGCGAGGGCGCTGCGGTGTCTGTGCCAATTCCCAGCCCTCGTAACGTCTAATTCCCGTCGACTTACACACATCAGCGTTTCCGATACCGTGTTGTACTCGTTGACGTAGGTTAGTTTGAGATCTTTGTTCACCTGTGAAAAATAACAAATGCAAAATTTTGATAAAATTATGTAACCTCATCAATTAAGGTTGTGAATGTTTAACCAATCGAGGATTCTGCGAAAGCATTTTTCCTATATCAAGTAATTCGAGATTAAGAAAAACAAAGTATCTGGAAATTGATTTGAATAAAAATTCTGTTATCTTTAGGTATACCAAAATATGTAATAAGTAAGACTTAATTTGAACACACATATTATTATATTGTTATAATCAAAATAATGACAATGGTATTTTAGGGGTTAACTTATTTCTTGTTTCTTTGGTAAATTTATTTTATAACTTAAGGTTTACTCTATCTTGCATTACTCTGTGCTATCCTTTTTCCATTTACACGGAACCGCACAAATATTGCGAACTAAACGGAAGCCGGCGGTATTTACAATTTGACCGCGTCGGTTATGTCCGTCAGGGCACATTCGCTTCGTCGTTACGTCGCCAATGTTTATATTGCTTGTCTATTGCGCCTACTGTTATTGCCTCACCTCATGTTATTGCGTTTATGTTCCAAATTTGAATTTCTTTTTCGTTTTGATTTTTATTAAAACCAGTATCATATTTTCTTGCGTTTTTATATTTAGAACGTAATTAATATTTTAAAAAATGTTTAAAAATACGATGCCACTGATAATTTTAAGAACATAAACTTTGTTTAGACTATTAAAATAGTCGACGACTCAATGGGAAGCACATTTGGAACATAATATCAACTTTCCTTATAGATATCATTCTCCAAGGATAGGTATCAGTCGCATTTTGCATTAGTGCATAGAAGACATTCCAGACAGATACGCCGCCTGGAGAGTTCACGGTCCATTATCGGCTCGTGGAAATAGGGTAACTGTCCCCATTGTTGGCACTTACCGACGCCGTCGCACTGAACCGTTGGCTTTAGCTTACAAGTAACACTTTCTGTTGTGCATTGAATTCGGGATTTCAAAATTGGAACGTGAATGTTTTAGTATTTTTTCAGAGTGAGTGTTGTTAATATATTATTGTTTGTTGTGTTGATATTTAAACTGAATACATTAGGAACACGATGTTTAATATAACAGACTATTTTAGGTAATTAATTTTCTATTTATAAGGTAAAGTCATTAAACTTAAATGTAAGTATTTAGTACTTATTTATTTAAAAAAGTTCCCCCGTGATGGACGGCAGCGTGGCGGTTAGGCCTCACGCTGCCTTTGATGCCGGGGGCGTCCTTCGGTGTACGGGGGCTTCTGAGCCCCCGCAACAACAGGAGACGGACCGCAACAGCGGTACGCGCAGGGGCGGTTGCGGACGACAACTTAGACGTGAGTCGGAGGAAGCCCGCAGCCGTCCCTAATGCGCCGAAGATGGCCACCGCGGTGTTTTAGTTGGTATGCCGTGCGGTGTACATAGGTTAGGGACTCGGCCCGGTGGTCGCCCGACGTTTTCCATCTCTCCGGGCGGCTCAACGTCGAGTCGTAAGGCACGGTGAACCCAACATAACCGCTCAGTCGTTCCCCTTGAACACTGGGCGGTAGTAATAAGTCACTTTCTCCGCGTAAACAAAAAAAAAATGGCAGTTTATCATAGATGATTGATATATTATGGCTCTGTTGTGGTGGGACATATACCGTCCACACGTGGTGGATCCTTGTTTAAATCTAATTTTTTTTTCTTTTAATTACTCTTTTTATTGTCTCCGTTCTGGTTGTTTTATCATTGTTAAATTGTCACCACCCAATTTGTGGCCAATAAATGTTTTTTTCTTTCTTTCTTCTATCTTTCATGTAAATTTTTTCCTAACATTTATATTTATTCAAAAAGCCAACCTCCTATCATATATAGAATTTCGCAAATTGTATTTATGATAGAGTTAGTAGGAATCGATAATTAATTAATTACGGTTATAGGCAGTGCCGCGCCCGGGTTACATCGCAGCACCTACCCGTAACTAGCGCAACACTCGATTTCCCATGAGGTCCACGTTCAGCGACGGCATAGAATAAATATGTGTAGACGGCGAGTACACTATATTTTAACCTATCTGGTACCGCGAGTTTAACAGCTGACATTTGTTTTTTTTTATTTTTATACTAAAACCTTATTGCGTAGGTAGGAACGACAATTTTCGCTTTTATGACAGAAGCTGTCATGGCCTAGATGGGCCAAGCGGGCCTGAAGCGTTAATTCGATAAAATGTACAATATTATAAATAGGTAGTAGACTGTAGACTGCCTCGGTGGCGTAGTTGTATTATAGTACGACTGTAATGCTGAGATCTCGGGTTCGATTCCCGGGTCGGGCAAAGTGATATTGAGTTTTTCTATTCAGTATCAGCTCGGAGTCCGGAATTTGTGCCCGATATGGCGATAGGCTCGCCCCCTATCACATCATGGGACGGAATAACGGCGAAAAGTGGGTGCTTCGGGGATAACAGGCGTGAGTGTATATATATGTATGTATATGTATATGTAGGTAGTAGAGTTATTATCAGTCCTGCTTCTTAGCATGAGCTATACTTCCGAAAAGGAAAAGTTTAGAGGGTTATTTTTAAATAATATTATATTCATACTCATTTTAATAAAACTATGTATTTGCCTATTTAACCCAGTGCTATGTGTTGCTGTTTAATGAGAAGTTCTAAGTAGTATTATCACTGTAGATTACAACTAATAATTCTTCCGCTATTAGACGGGCGATCAACTCTCATGTTTAACGCTGAGTAAAAAAATTCAATTAGAATAATTTATTTTTCATATTGTGTTTTTAATGCTATTGTTCTCAACTCATTTTATGCTTATATTTACTAAGACCAAGAAAGTAAACAAAACATTTCGAAATAAAAATCCAGTACCTACAAGTTTCAAGTCACCTACTCTTTGCCATTTCCGGTAGAACGCCGCACCCGCCATGTTATTTCGCCCATTAAGGCACCTGTCATGTGAGTTTACAATAAGTAAATAAGGACGTGCCACCGACGGGGACGTTTACCTTGTTATTGCCTCACTATTGGCGACAATATTGGATGTTTTGTTTGTATGAAAAATTTACTTGTTATTAGCTAGGGTGACCCTACGGAGAATTAGTACGATTTGCGATTATGGGGTGTCAGTAGTAATGTGATTGAATGCGCTGTGAATTCGGTAGTTACTTATTGAGATAAATGTTGTTTATTTTAGCGAAAATTTGAAAATAGAAACATTTTCAAAATAAGAATGCTTATGTTTGCATTGCGCCGGATGTGCATACTGATACCGTTTATATAACTTAAAAAATGCATAATAAATTACTTTTAAAAGAAAATCTACGACAGAAAAGACAATACGCGTCGTGTATTTGTATGATCATTTAATTTTCCTTACAAACCTGGATTCAATTTGTGTTAAGACGTATTATTCATAAGTGGCAGCAAGTTACACCTCCGTCAAGTTAATTAACAAAGGTCTGTCACCGGTGAGTGTCGGGGGATTTATGATAAGCCCACGTTTTAAGTTATATCTGGGATGAACAATGATTTTAACTCACGTGAGGTGATACTTTTTATTTAATATTTATATAATTTATCTAGGGTACGTCTTCGATGAAGTGGACTCACATTCAAAAATACTTAATTATAATTTAAAAAAAATTAGCACCTCGGTGCCGTTGTTGTATTGCAGTACGACTAGAGAGCTGAGGTCACGGGTTCGAACCCGAGGTCGGGCAAAATGATTTTTGGTTTCATTATTTAGTATCAGCATAGAGTCTGGAATTTGTGCGCAATATGGCGATAGGCTCACTCTCTGTTACATCATGACACGGAATACATATGGTGTAAAGTGGATACAAAAAGTATCCACCTCTGTCTAACCCTTCGGGGATAAAATCATGAGTATATGTGTGTGTGTGTGTTTGAGTAAAAACAAAGGTTTTAAAGGTAATAATAATTTATTGTTCTATTTGTTGTGTGCCAGCAAAATTGTATAATTAGTGGTTTTCTTTTTTTTTTTAGTATGGCCATCTTCGGCGCATTAGGGGTATAATTAGTGGTACAACTTATAGGCAAATGCTTCTGGGCAGAGGGTGAAAATCGAAAGCTCCAGTTAGTCTTGTATTTTGTAGCCCATTCAGTTGTTTATTATTATAATCTCCCGAAAAATACAGGAAAATGTACCCAATTGATTGCAACTCAAACACGGCCAATAAATCTTTATATCAAACATCATTTCAATAAAACACATTCGTTCAGTTACACATATAAAGGGTGAAAATAAAAACAATATGGACCCGTTGTGTCCCGACGGGAACATTTTCGCCCCAATAATACTTTTTATCATATTTATTGACTGATAAATGGTAACGTGAATTCAAGTGCGTTTGTATGTTATTCTAACTTAGTTTTATTTTAGCGGATAATGCGATGGGGATTAAAACAGGAATTTGAATTACATTCGGCCATTTTGAAAAATTTATATTGTTGGTTTCATTATATTATTTTATTTTTGCGTTTTAAATCTAATAAGTGCGCTAGATTTATTCACATTTAAAATGATTACAAACAAGATATCCGAATAATGTATGATATTGTAATTCAAACATAAATTAATAAATTTAGTACATTTGGCGTCATTTCTACTATATACCAATTTGAAAACAAATTACCTCCCATACTAGCAAAGAAAACAAATTCACGAATTCTACAAAATATCACAAACGTACATAGAAATAAACAAATTCTGTTTATACAAAAAACTTGTGCCTTTGAGCGCAAAGTACTGTACATCCCATGTGGCATTAACTGATAACGTATATCGTATTCGTATCGGGTAAAAGCATGGGGAATACAGATTTACATCGTGGTAGATCGCGACTCGAATTTCAAAGGAGTTTTTTAGTTGTATACGACCTATTTCGCGAAACGCGCGGTTGTAACGTAGAAGGCAATTTGAATCTTCTATACTATTGTAAGATTGTAGTTATGTTATAGATCAATCAGTATCATAAAATTTGTTCTGTCTGTAGCAAAATGAAAAATATCCCGATAAATCGCTTAAAATTTAGATGATTGAGACGTCCAGTCGGTGGGTATAATCCGCTTCCAATAGGTCAGTCTGGAAATTTTAGGATTCCATTATAATCAGCTTCACATAAGCCATCTATGAGGCATTACCAGAACTTCTCAACCTATCTGGCAAAATCCACATTCCAAAAATCTGCAAGTACCTCCTAATAAATATTTTAAAAATGTATCTACCGATATGAAACGTTTTGAGCCCTATAAGCCTTAAAAGCCCGGCTTTGGGCTTCTAATATTTCTTTCTGTAATTGGATGGGATGCGCGTAATAAAATTGTAATTAAAAATTAACTATTTTATACCAGTTGAGCCTCATAGGGTGCATACTAAGTAGTTGCGTAGATAAATACGACGTGCATTTGTTTAGTAAACTATAATAAACTAGTTGAATTTATAACGTTGTTGGTTAAGCTTTTATTGGGCTAAGTAATGAAACATCGAAATGTAACTTGTGTAAAAATAGGATAATAATAAAAAAAGGCAATGGAAATATTTTTTTAATGCTACAATTATAATTAATTTTATAAAATTTGAAAATTAAATTTATATTTGAAACAAGTTTTGCAGAATTGAGCATTACTTAAATTAAATAATTGAATATTCGTTTTGTTATTATAAAATAAATTATTTGCCATAATAACACTTATTTGATGTTCGATACCTTGTAAAACCAAGTATTATTTATAATACTTGCTTTTACAAGTTTTTTTATTTCTACTTTTAAGTTTTAACTTAAAACTAACACTAATCACGATAGTATAAAAATATAGGGTAAAAATCCTAGCAACGGCGTCTGAAAGAAATCTTCGGAAGCCGACGGAATTTTCTTCCGTCGCACAAAATTGTCAAACAAAAAAAATTCGTACAACACAAATGTGTAGTCGTTTGTAATACAATTACGTTTTATTGTAAGTTTTGATCGTAATCAATTACAAACTGACTCACACGGGCGTGGTATGGCACAAATACGCCTGTATTCTAACAATCATCAGTAATTTTAAAGTAATAACCCTTTACAGCTCGCATGTACGCATTTTAATTTACAAAATTCGCTAATTAAACCCACTTTGGCCCCGTCCATTAGCCGGATACGGGGTTATAAGCATCAAAATACATTATAATAAGTTATTACTGAATAATTTATTATTCTGTCATTACGCTGACATGGTCGCGTGCCCTCCTGTCATAAGTTAAACACTACCGATGTAATTTCATTGGACATGGTGACAAAAATTCTGTTTACTTTACCCCAGGTGAAGGATCTTCGCTTAAGTAATAAGCCATTATGATAAGCATGCTAATGAAGTGAATTTAATTATTTTGTGTTTTTGTTTGATGGGCTATAGAGTGGTTCCCGCTGGTTTTTGACTGCTGGTTTTGTTTTGTCATACACTTATTATTTATTTGTTTTAAAAATACATACTCATTTTTAAATTAAGAATACTAGGCAACATAGCTAAATAATTGGACCTACTTTAGCAAACAGGACACAACAAAATATTTTAAACTAGCTTTTGCCCGCGGCTCCGCCCGCTTTAAAAACTTTTTCCGGGATAAAAGTCCCGCTTTATATTTTCCCGGGATAAAAAGTAGCCTATGTGTTAATCCAGGACATGATCTACGCGTGTGCCAAATTTCATCGAAATCCGTTCAGTAGTTTTTGCGTGAAAGAGGAACAAACATCCTTACATCCAAACATCCAAACATCTAAACATCCAAACATCCAAACATCCATACATTCTTACAAACTTTCGCCTTTATAATATTAGTAGGATTGATGTTGTTTGAAATTGTTGATGTTTAAACTAAATATTTTTTTTACAACTAGTTGGTTCATATAAAATTTTTGGCATTATATAAAGTAACAATTGAGGTATTTAAATAATCTCTTTATGAAAATAATAATTCTGCTATTAATTATTGACAATTTTGGTTTCCGTTTGCGTAAGCAGGTCCAATTATACGGTTAACTGGATAATGCTCTATAATTATAACAATTAGGCGTCTAATTATGCCCAATATACAATTTTTTCATAAAAGACACGTCCAAAAACGAATCTAAAATTCTAACCAAGACAGTTTATATTTATGTGTATAGAACTCCTAAAAACTTGTCTTTTACAATAAATAGTTGTAATTTTAAAGACATCCGATTTTGAGATTTATGTAATTTTATTTTGCTTAAATACTACACTTAGTAGGAACTTTTAAAAAAGTTAATTATTAATGGAGGGGTCTAAAATTTTTTTTTAAATGAATCCAAAATCCGTATTTCGCCCCTTTCATATACCTAAAGTTTGAGCTTGGTTATATTTTGAGGCCTAGCACCCATACAAAAAGCGGACATCTCTTTTATTGAGCAAATAAATCAATCAATCATTTCAACGCTCTCGAGAAGTAACCTACGGTATCCAAGCTATATCCATCGGCGTGGGACATGACTCGTAAAACGAGTGAGGAACGAGTGGTCCGAGCAAATCGGACAAGCCATCAATTGCGATACGTTATTGATATTGGCGGGCCGCTTGTATCGTGTGGTCACCCTACAATTTTGGTGTATTATTATTCTGTAGATATGACAAAGAAAGATTAGAAATTCTGTGAATATTATTTGATTATAAAGTTATATTCACAGTTATTTCATTTTAGTAGCGGCTGTGAATTTATGAAAAAAAGATATTTTAACTCACAAAAAAGAGTAACAAAAGCATTAGTAACAACTATGATTTTATTCAAATGCTCATTTCAATAAAATATTCTTAATTCGATCAAATAAGTTGTTCTATACGTATACTATTGGAATCAGTGACGAACCCTAAATCCATACGATTGTACCCGTAGGCGCTTGTTATGCCAAATTTATATCAAAAACCAACCCTGAAAGACAAAACTTGATGTCCCTACGTCTCAAAAATAATATAAACCCGCTGCAGGCGAAATAACACCTGTATTACCATAACAAGACGTGAAATTTGAATGTCCACAAATCGAATAACCCGGCCGCGGCGGCGGAATTAAGTTATCCACTTTTTGCAAGAAAAGACGGACACGTTAACATATGAATATGACAAATTGTCCGCCGGCGGTCAGCCTTCGGACTATCCGGCGTCCGACAGAATTTTACGGCACCCTAGGGACACTAGGGGGACCAACTTGAAAATTTTTCATTCCAGCCGACCGGCAAGAAAAACGGTCCGGTCACTCGTCAAAACTGTAACAATTTCTCAGAAACAATAATGGGATAAAAAACGTGCCCCCACTTTTGACCAGCGGAAAAGCTATTATGGCCACTGTCAATGTTATTTATTTGGGTGTTGCATGCCGGGAATTTTTATTCTATCATGGGATTTGAAGTTTTATTGGACATTAGTATTTCAAGTTGGATTGAATTCACCTGAGGTTTGGAGGCATGCGTGCTAAAGCTTTATTCAAGTTTGTGTTCAAGTGTTTCGGAAAGTGATGGTCAGGTGAAAAGACGGAATACTTGACAGTTGACACTCATTGCTAAAAATTCAGATTCAAATTGCAATTTCAATAAAACACACGTTTCATTATAATTAATCATTTGTACCTCAAAAACGTATGTTCACATCAATAAATGATCGTGGACCGAAAATAACGAAAACATATTGCAAATCATTCTGAATAGATTCTATCTAGCCTATAGTGGATATTGAAAATTCCAATTCCGTTCTAGAATATCGGCGTACGAAAGATGTTTCTGTAAGGTACTAATGAAAGTACTGATTTGTGGGTTTGCGGCGACAGAGTAATTCCCAAATGGAATCAGGAAGAGTGCAGCGGCGGCCGTGAACCGAATTGAAAATACGCATATGTCGCCGACTTTATTCCTTCTATTGGAAATATGCGAGATAGTTTGTGGACGGATATTCAGGGTTTTCTTTTGACGCAATTGTAATTGACTGCCTCGGTGGCGTAGTTGTATTACGGTATGACTGCTATGCTGAGGTCTTGGGTTCGATCCCCGGGTCGGGTAATGTGATATTGGATTTTAAATTCAATATCAGTCTGAAGTCTGGGTTTTGTGTCCAAGATGGTTATAGGCTCGCCCCCTATCACATCATGGGACGGAATACGCACGGCGAAATGTGGGTGCACAAGTTGTTCGGGGATAAAAGGCGTGAGTAAGTGCAATTGTAATTGTGTAGTAACGCAATTGATAGACTTATTCAAGAAACGCATGTCTAATAATAATGTCTTGTTACCGGACACTCTTGGAATCTGCGGTGTAATATCTATTCAATCAAGCCCTGCTATAAGAGAACTTTGCGCGGATTATTATTATATGTACTTTATTTTACTTAAGTTTACTATCTAAGTATTATTCTCTAATTAATACTTACTTTTTATTTTTAAACACAGTTCACATTTATCCAAATCTCAAAGCATACTTCGTCTAGCGAAGTTAGAAACATTCCTAGTTTCCAAAAAAAACTTTCTACGTACAACTGAAATGACATTCCGTGCGTTGGACGAATCCGTATCACACGCCTTCCAATATAAATGTAAATAGAGTGCGGGTGAATGGTGAAATATGACAGTTATAATTGCTTTATTGTACTTGGATCAGCGCGTGGCATTCCGGCATATGCTAATTTTGATATGGTTTCTGTTCAAACTTTCAGAGGTGTTTTGAATTTTGAATATCATTCTTGATATATGTTGGTCATATCGTTTGGGTCTAGCTTATAAATATTCTCAATTCATTAGCTTTGTTGTGTTTTTTTTAACAAAGAATAATTTATTATTGCAGTAGGGTATATCCTACTAATATTATAAAGGCGAAAGTTTGTAAGAATATATGGATGTTTGGATGTATGGATGTAAGGATGTTTGTTCCTCTTTCACGCAAAAACTACTGAACGGATTTCGATAAAATTTGGCACACGGGTAGATCATGTCCTGGATTAACACATAAGCTACTTTTTATCCCGGCAAAATATAAACCGGGACTTTTATCCCGGAAAAACTTTTTAATGCGGGCGGAGCCGCGGGCAAAAGCTAGTACTTATATAAAAAGAAAAAACTAAGTACTTAATACATTTCCATGTCTAAAGCGCGACAACCAGGTATCTTAGCATAAGCTCAGTACAACAAACACAGCACTGGTTTTCAGTGACCACCTAATGTATCTACTTAACATACCCCTGCTTTTATAAACCCCACATTACCTTTATCCACCTGCTTTTATCCCACTCCAAGGTAGGCTTGGCACAACACTCTTTAAAACATGTTACAGAAATGATGTAGTAGACGTATGACGCTTAGTTTTTACGATCGGCCGCCAGTTGGGTGTCAACCCCTTTTGGGGAACCCAGCTATGGGCAAATCGTATTAGAAAAATCTATGAGTCTGTGTCATCGTATAATGGCATAAATTTATTATATTAGATGTAATACCTCTTGTAAGCAAAGGCTGTTTGTGTAGGTCCACGGTTTGGCCATTTCTATCGCCAAATATCTTATATTGTGTCTTAGTAGATTTTTTTTTTATTCTTATAGGGAAACTAACAGCTAGGTTAAAAATAGATTATAAGTTATTATCTATACATATAAATAAAATTGGAGTGTCTGTTTGTAATATTTAAATAACCGTTTTTTACTACATGCATATGAGTATATATACGGTACATGCACCAAAATAATTTTTTTTACAATTTTTGTCTGTCTGTCTTTCTGTCTGTCTGTTTGTTCCGGCTAATCTCTGAAACGGCTGGACCGATTTTGACGGGACTTTTATTGGCAGGTAGCTGACGTAATAAGGAATAACTTAGGCTACGTTTTATCCCGGGAAAATATAAAGCGGGACTTTTATCCCGGAAAAACTTTTCCACGCGAGCTGTATAGATAGATGTATAGAAAAATGTATAGATATGTATAGAAAAATGTATAGATATGTATAGATATTCGGTACATACACCAAAATAATCTTTTTTACAATTTTTGTCTGTCTGTTTGTTTCGGCTAATCTCTGAAATGGCTGGACTGATTTTGACGGGACTTTTATTGTCAGGTATTTGATGTAATAAAGAGTAACTAAGGCTACGTTTATTTTACAAAAAAGATTTTATTTTAAAAAAATAATGTTGCAATGTCCAAGTACTGTCCAGTACCACGTGCAGCTCACGCGCATGCCACCACTGGGCCATCACGTCGGGCGCCTCCCGCCACTTCTCCCACCAACGAATTAATATCACAAAGGCTACCTATCCCGCGGGCTTAGAACGCGCGAGTGGGCTATTGTTGATGGTTGTGTCTCAACGAGTTAATTTTTTTTTTGTTTACGCGGAGAAAGGGTATTGTTACTACCGCCCAGCGTTCAAGGGGAACGACTGAGCGGTTATGTTGGGTTCACCGTGCCTTACGACCCGACGTTGAGCCGCCCGGAGAGATGGAAAACGTCGGGCGACCGCCGGGCCGAGTCCCTTACCTATGTACACCGCACGGCATACCAACCAAAACTCCGCGGTGGCCATCTTCGGCGCATTAGGGACGGCTGCGGGCTTCCTCCGACTCACGTCTAAGTTGTCGTCCGCAACCGCCCCTGCGCGTACCGCTGTTGCGGTCCGTCTCCTGTTGTTGGTGGGACTCAGAAGCCCTTGTACGCCGAAGGACGCCCTCGGCGTCAAAGGCAGCGTGAGGCCTAACCGCCACTATGCCGTCCATCACGGGGGTCACAAAAGTTGGCTAGACTAATAGGTGGACGGCCCCTTCCGCCTACCCGTGACCCCCGGAGGCCCCTATTAGTCGCCTTCTACGACAGGCAGGGGATACCGTGGTGGAATTCTCCAAACGCCCCCAATACACAGGGCGGAACGACTTCATTTAGAAATTGATTTCCAGTGCTTATATCAAACTTTTGATTGAGAGTTTGATTTGATTGATAGATATCCTACTAATATTATAAACGCGAAAGTTTGTAAGTATGTATGGATGTATGGATGTATGGATGTCTGGACGTTTGTTACTCTTTCACGCAAAAACTACTAACCGGATTTCGATGAAATTTGGCACACGGGTAGATCATGTCCTGGATTAACACATAGGCTACATTTTATCTCGGGAAAATAAAAAAAATCAGACTTGTATCCCGGAAAAACTTTTTAACGCGGGCGGAGCCGCGGGCGAAATCTATTCTACTATAATCCTACTAATATTATAAATGCGAAAGTTTGTAAGTTTGTATGGGGATGTAAGGATGTCTGGATATATGGATGTCTAGATGTTTGTTACTCTTTCACGCAAAACTACTAATTGGATTTCGATGAAATTTGGCACCCGGGTAGATCATGTCCTGGATTAAGACATAGGCTACATTTTATCGTGGAAAAATAAAAAAAACGGGACTTTTATCCCGGAAAAACTTTTTAACGAGGGCGGAGCCGCGGGCGAAATCTATCCTACTATAATCCTACTAATATTATAAACTCGAAAGTTTGTAAGTATGTATGGATGTATTTTTTTTTTGTTTATGCGGAGAAAGTGAATTGTTACTACCGCCCAGTGTTCAAGGGGAACGACTGATCGGTTATGTTGGGTTCACCGTGCCTTACGGCCCGACGTTGAGCCGCCCGGAGTGATGGAAAATGTTGGGCGACCGCCGGGCCGAGTCCCTAACCTATGTACACCGCACGGCATACCAACCAAAACTCCGCGGTGGCCGTCTTCGGCGCATTAGGGACGCCTGCGGGCTCCCTCCGACTCACGTCTAAGTTGTCGTCCGCAACCGCCCCTGCGCGTACCGCTGTTGCGGTCCGTCTCCTGTTGTTGGGGGGGCTCAGAAGCCCCCGTACGCCGAAGGACGCCCTCGGCGTCAAAAACAGCGTGAGGCCTAACCGCCACGATGCCGTCCATCACGGGGGTCACAAAAGTTGGCTAGACTAATAGGTGGACGGCCCCTTCCACCCACCCGTGACCCCCGGAGGCCCCTATTAGTCGCCTTTTACAACAGGCAGGGGATACCGTGGTGGAATTCTCCAAACGCCTCCAATCTACAGGGCGGATATGGATGTATGGATGTCTGGATGTATGGATGTTTGTTACTCTTTCACGCAAAAACTACTAACCGGATTTCGATGAAATTTGGCATATGGGTAGATCATGTCCTTGATTAACATATAGGCTACATTTTATCCCGGGAAAATAAAAAACGGGACTTTAATCCTGGAAAAACTTTTTAACGCGACGGAGCCGCGGGCGAAATCTATCCTACTATAATCCTACTAATATTATAAACGCGAATGTTTGTAAGTATGTATAGATGTTTGATACTCTTTCACGCAAAAACTACTAACCGGATTTCGATGAAATTTGACACATGGGTAGATCATGTCCTGAATTAACACATAGGCTACATTTTATCCCGAGAAAAAAACGGGACTTTTATCCCGGAAAACTTACAAACGCGGGCGAAGCCGCGGGCAAAAGCTAGTGTATTTATAAAATTTACAGCCAATCATAAGTTTCCACGGATAGGTATTTTAGAATATAAGTAAAACAAAATTACGGTCGGTTGAGAGACAGCACACTAACAGCCACTTTGTTTACTAACTGTAAAAGCTAAAGTTAGCTGTTTACTTGTTTACTAAGCCTTTACCCATACCTGTTCAGTCCATAAAGAAACCGGCTTACAATTAGGTACATGTGACGTATGCAAACTAAACATAATGAAGAACATACTTAAAACATTATTGTTGAAGACAAAAACAATAAAAACGTACTCTAAGAGCAAAAGAATATATCATTTAGACGTCGCTTCAGACTAAATGCTGAGGTATTAAATAAATCTATAGTTGAAAAAATAGATAAGATCATAATAATAAGATATTGAAACCAATCCAAAAATTGCGCATTATAAAACCTAACATCTGACGTTTCAGGGTATTGAACGCAGTGTATTACCATGCAGTACTTTTGGTTCTATAATACTGTTTCTGAGCATAGCGATTACAGTAGCTCTACAGTGTCCTCCAAACCAGAACCTTGCTGCATGCAAATATATAATATGCTTGTCTATTGTTGCATGCAGCGGAAATAGATTATTTCGTTTCGCAAACCTAGAGGGGCTTTCTGAACAAGAGATGTGCAGTCTGTTAACACGATTGAATTGTAGCAACATTTTATTAGCATGTGTATTCCAAAAAATATTGGTGACTTAAGGACCAATGAAATGAAATGAAATCCTCCTTGCCAGTTTCGGCCACGGCGGCCAATCTCAACGGAGATCAGCCAGGTATGCAGGAGATATTATAGTGCGCTAGTTTGTGCACAATACACAGGTGCACTCGCTATTCCTTCACTCTCATAGTCCGGTGAGACGGCAATCTGACATGACCGGAGAGAGATCAGGCGCAAGACCAACGGCTTTACGTGCTTTCCGAGGCACGGGGGTATCACACCGCCATCTTCCTGACTCCGAGCTGCGACTGAGTAAATTTTTTAAAATGGAAAAACCCAGTCACTAAATTTTTGGACCGGCCCGGGATTCGAACCCAGGACCTCAGCGCGCAAATCTTACTCGTAACGCGTACGCAATACAAATACGCCACCGAGGCAGTCAACGGATCAATAAAAAAGGTCCGAAGAACATGAAGAATGTGTATTCAACTTTGATAATGAAACGCAAACAATGTGCTAATATTGCATAAAAACACTACAGGTTTTAAACACTTTTCCAACCATGATATTCTTTTATCATGTACTAAATTCGATCAAGAGCATGATGTTTTTAGAGGCAGATCGCCGCTCATAAATATTCACAAGTAACACGAGACGGCTCATTTAGTACTCTCTGCCCCTCTTTTTTGCGTTATTGGCTTAATACACAAGAGGGTTGTTTGGATCAACTTATTACCGTAAGATGCAGATCGATATTCCAGTTTAATGGACCAGCTTTTTATTAATTACAGAAAAATTTCACGCGATGGGATGAAAATGGGTTTGATAAGTATTGAGTGATTAAAAGTGCCGTAAGAAGGATTCAACGGATGGACGGATCATGCACTTTTCTCGCGCTGAACAATTGTCTGTGAACACTATCTACAACAAATACACTACAGACCATCTAAGAATTAATTATTAGAAATAACGGTTTCACTCACGTACCTATTATTGGTCAGAATCGCCGACCAGTTTCTGTGTGATCAAGAGGCCCCCGCGACGCGTCGTTCTCTCGGCACTCGCCTATGAAGATGACCTTCGTAATAGGTCGAAACTGGTCGACGATTATGACCAATAATAGGTACGTGAGTGAAACCGTTATTTCTAATAATTAATTTAATATGTCTCACGTAAGTTTTAATAATATTATCATCTAAGAAGTCATTAGTTTCGGATAACCAAACTTTACTTTAAACCAGGTGTCGCTCGCGGCTTCGCCCGCGTGTAACGCCTTTCCCGCTATAAAAGTCCATAACACACAGTGACCCCAGCGCCATCTACTGAAACAATCAGATTAAAATAATTCGTTATTTCACATAGGAGCTAATTTCCGGGATAAAAAGTAATGTGTTAATCTAGGATATGACCTACTCGTGTGCCAAATTTCATCCCAATCCGTTTAGTTGTTTCTGCGTTTACTTCTAACGAACAACAAAACGTACAAACATGACATACTTACGCATTTATATTAGTAAGATTTCATTGATATCTTACACATTTAACCTCATATACAAATCAAACGCGCGACCTTTTTCTGAAACACACTTGAATAGTACAGCATTTAGTTACGTATCTTAACAAACGTCTAGAGTAAGACAATAAATCACAGGGTACGTTTCGGTCTATGTATTGGGAATTGATCAAGAGTTAAGTCACGATTGTTGCAACGTCCGGGACATTCCTCCGGGATTCATTATCCGGGAACGGTACGACTGATTGCCGCCAATGTCTATGCGGTAATTCCCGTAGACACGTGATACATACAATATATTGATTTAAAAATATATATTTCATCAATTTTAATCAAGAGTCAGTGAAAAGTATATAAAATCCTCAGAATGCAATCGGTGTGAATGGAAATCGGAGACGTAACCATACATTTTACATTAGTTCAAAATTGGAAAAGGTAACCAACTGTTCTTGAGTCTTGTCATCTTACTAATATTATAAATGCGAAAGTTTATAAAAATGTTTGGATGTTTATATGTTTATTGGAGGTAAACGCAGAAAACTAAACGGATTTGGATGATATTAGGCACACGGCTAGATCATGTCCTGGATTAACACATATTATGCTTTTTACCCCAGTAATTTGCCCATGTCTAATAATAGATATCTTAAATCTGATTCTTTAAATATATGGCGCTGGAGCCCTACTGTTTTTTAAGGATTTTTTTAGCGGGAAAGGCTTTTCACGCAGGCGAAGCCGCGAGCAACACCTAGTTACTCTATAAAAAGAACGAATCCTAACCGTCTCAAAACTCTCTCAACAACTCAATATGTCGGTCAACGCAATATAGTAGGTAATACGCAATTTTGTAATACAAATTTCTGAATGACATTGTTCCGTCGCGGGGCTCTAACCGGTAGACTTGATCGTTTTGTCATTCTCTTGAATAAAATAATAGGTTTTTCAAGAAACTTACTCTAGACACGATAAACTGAGTAAATTCAAGTTAAACCAATACAGCAAAAAAATACTAACCAGAGACCCTGTATCTCTCGAAAGTTGACACAATCATGCCGACTTACATAATGACGAAAAGAACACATTCACTCAAGCCTTTTATGCACGAAGGAGGTAGGTAGAGGCGCAAGCTGTGCACCCACTTTCCTCATGTGTATTCCGTCTCATGATATGATAGGAGGCGAGCCTATCGCCAAACTAAAAGATTTCCTTTTATCTAATTGAGTTAAAAAATCAAAATGATTTTTTGTCATAACATACACCCACACAGTCTTCGGACATAGTGCCACTTGTCCCAACAATAACCATACAAAATAAAATATGAGATATAGACACTTATAGCTGACGTAATCAAGTCTCTTTGTTATAATCATTTGAACGTAGGGGCGTGATAGTTGCGAATAATTTATACCGCGCAGCAGGCGTTCCGAACAAACAAATTGACTAACATGTGGCCTGCAGAAATGGATATGTTTATGATTTTTATAAATATACCGGTTATTCGGGTATTTATTAATGGATATCTAGGAACTTATATAAGAAATTTTAGTGCATTGTCTTCTAGAATATGTGACGATATTTTTCTTTGTTAATAAATGTCATAAGATATACAGTGAGTGATATACAGTATAAGACCAGTGATAAGATTCGGGACGTTACTTATATTTTTAGGATAATCTTGTTCTATATTTTAAAAATGATTTTTTGCTTATTAATTATAATTTATGTCACACATATTTTGTGAAAATTGTTACGTTCATGTAAAAGTAATAAATTTAAATCATGCAATTACGTTACACAAATTGAGCAAGTCGGAATAAAGCAGTAGGTATAAAATACGAAACCTAATGTAAGTGTTCTGTGTTGATAACTTATTTTTTGTAATTTTCTTTTTTGATGACTTTTCATGAGAGCTATCGTAACTTTGACTAGAAGTACAAGACTAAATATTCGAATTTGACTATTCGATTTTTTATGTATCCGAATGATGAGACGAGCATGCCGCCCGCCTGATGGTAAGCGATACGACAGCCCGTAAACAGTAGCAACACCATACAGACCATTTAATTAAAGTACTGCGTGACACTTCACTGCGCTCATCACATTGAGACATAAGATGTAAAGTATCATAATGCCCAGTAATTACGCTGGATACAATGTTCTTCAACCCGGAACACAACAGTGCGTACACACTGCTGCTTGACGCTCGAAATAGACACTATGGCCTTACCCAGGTGGACCCTCGCATGCGAGAGCCCTACTACCAGTAATTCCACATGTGGTACAAAACGCAAAAGCTAAGTAGCTAATGCATCGCGATATAAGCGTATAATGGAATTTATCAAGAATCGAAGGGGTGTGTCGTTGCATCATCTTCCCCTAATTTGGTTTTTATTTTATTTCAACCCCAACGTAGGGGCCAGTGTGTGGAATTAGTCTTACCATATGCGCTCCTACTTGTGTTACACTTGGGCCTCGACTGTTCATTTGGGCGGTGTGCGTTGTTACTGCTGTGTTTTGTTAATTTTTATATCTGATGTTCATAAATATTTATTTGTTTTGTGCTAGTCTATTTCGATTAGGCACAAAATTAAGAAATATAAATCTATTTTAAAATAAAACTTGTGACTTCGATAGATGCAACATTTTTTATTGGTCAATATGTTATTTCAGATGCAACAAAGTCAATCTGTTGCAGTTGAATAAAATAACCCAAATTTATCTTTAAAAACATGTTCATTACATTTTTTTAAATAAGATTGAGTCAAACTCAATGACATACAGTACAATTACAGTTACAATTTAAATTAACAAACGAACAACCTAGGTGTATTAGAATATTATTTATGCAATCCAAATAAAGTAATACACACTAATTATAGAAATATAAAAAAACCTTCCGAACAACACGAATGCATTTTATCAAATATCAAATTCATGCAAAAATATCATCATCTACAGTTCAAAGTTTCGTAGTGACTGCACCAGCACAACGCACACAATAAGGGTGTAAGTATAATGCGTAATCTGAGTGCGGAACATGTGCGTGCGGCTTTAAATTTTGATCTCGTACCGATTACCAGCACGCACCGCTGGTAATGCACAATTTTACTTACATTAAATACGTATGCGGTTTTTTTTTGACTGCTAGTGTTTTTGTTACTGGCCAGTCTAGTGTGATGGTGGTTTATGGTGCTAATTATACCTTACGTTCACGCGAATGTTAGACATTGAAATTAAACTATTATAACGGATTTTATCGTGTTCTTTTATTTTATTTTCCTCCCGACGTTTCAGTCCGCTCCGTGACCACAAGGTGCTGCAAAGCCTTCGAAACGTCGGGAGAAAAAAAACAGCAATGCTGTTTGACTATTGATTTTCGCGTTTTATTGAAATTAATATATTTTTTATCGGCATGTAATCGTTAAGTAATGAATCGAAACAACATTAATTAAAATACACTTAACACAATCTTCTATAAAAGAGTATTCGATTTTGGGGAGCACACATAACATTACTTCCATCTTCCACACACCATCTTAAACACCCTAACAGTATTTAAGATTACACACTGAATTACGACTCTTATCGAACCCATTTAGCAGACAAAAATCAAAAATCCTTTGCATAAGGCTTATCACCCATTATTTATATACAACTTAAACAGTATCGAGCATAAAAAGCATTAACGTAACGGTACTTGTTTAATCTATAATGCGCCTTATCGCAATATTTTCCATTTCCGGGGAAACCGTGAGCGTCGGCGGGCCATCGCCAGGGGAAATAAGGAAGGCTGAGTTTCACTTTGTTTTTTTCCCGTGCAGGGGAAAATTTTTCTCTACCTTAGTTTACACTTACAACAGTTACCGGTGTTAGGCAGGATTGTTACCTGCATTCCGTTGAATTAAATATCGTGGGCAAGGGTGAAACTGGATTTGCATTGCTACGAGATTGTGTACCTTTTTTAGAAAAAAAAGTTATCGAGCGTGTAATGAAAAATGTTTTGAAATTTTACCGTTGTTTCATTGAATAATACATACATGCATACACTCACGCCTGTTATCCCTGAAGGGGTAGGGAGAGGCGCAACTAGTGCACCCACTTTTCGCCATTATTCCGTCCCATGATGTGATGGGGGCCAGCCTATCGCTATATCGGGCACAAATTCCAGACTCCGAGATGATACTGAATAGAAAAACTCAAAATCACTTTGCCCGACCCGGGGATCGAACCCGAGACCTCAGCTTTGCAGTCGTACTGTAATACAACTACGCCACCGAGGCAGTTCATTGAATAACAGGGAATTAATTTATATCCTGTTTGATGGGATAACATTCTGGAAGAAGTAAACGTAGTTGTTTTTCTTTTTTACCCGACTACGTTATATGGTAAAAACAATACTACGCATACGCATACTTACGCCTTTAATCTCCGGCGTAGGCAGAGGCCCAACTAGTGCACCCACTTTTCGGCGTGCGTATCGGAATACGTCCCATGATGTGATGTGAGCGAGCATATCGCTTTATCAGGCACAAATTACAAAACAATACTAGCGAACATAAAAACAACAAAATAGGCAGGCCCTGAAGTCATCATCTTAAACCTCGTCATTTTCAGTCAAAATGTCCACTGCATACAGGCTTCTTGTATACAAAAACTTAAAACGACCTAAACCTGAATTTTTTATGTGCTATTTGATAACATAGCTCCAACTTACTTACATCACTGAGCTACCTGTTTTTCTAAAACAATATCACTCAGGTACGTTAATTAGTTAATGTGCCTTCTCATTTCCGATAATTTATTGAGACGGAGTATGATACCTCCCGTAATTTTCTAACTTCCCCCCACTTTACCCGGCACTCGCTCCCGGGAATTGGCGGCGGTGAAAAACTCAACCAAAATATTAATGCACCAGTTCTATGGCAAGTATTGACGCGAATATTAGGTACGCTTCGCTGATTTTGATACTTTATTCAATGTAGAATTTCCTTGTTGATGCTCTGTATGACAGTTAGTCTTTGGTGAACTTTGGACCTGCAGAAATTAACTATGCTCGTGTATAAATCTACGTACGAAATAATACTTACTCACTTTTTGGTATTCGTTCATGCGTAACATTAGGTTATCTTCCAGAAAAATAGGTTCTGGTTGCATCACAATATATGCAATTTTAATATTAATTTATAACAACAAGAAACACTTTCACAGATGCAAGTATTTTAAAATCGGGTATCGAGTTTCAAATAAATTTTGTACAGTGTGTAATTACATAACATCTTCTTATTTATTAGCTTTGTCTTACAGATCACTGAAAGCCCAACAAGACCAAAGTATTTAACTAACGTTAATTTCTCTTCTTCATTTACTCTTAACGTTGTTTTATTTACTAGATACTACATGACAAAAATTATTATGAATACCTATAGGAAAAAAAAAATTAAAGTATCAAATCGCCTTGGTCGCACAAATTACCAATGAAGCAATAGGCGGTCGCACCGGCGGATTAATCAGGAATTGTTCCGTTCCCACTTGCCGCTGAAAAATTGTCACCATCAGCCGCGTCGGCGTCTCTTCTGTTATAAACCGATGATGCATCGCCTTATCGAGCTATATTTTTCATTTAGCTCAAAGGAATTTGTATGTTGTTGCGTTAGGTACAGAGGGGATTATCGATTAAATTGCAATTGAATGATTTAGCATATTATAATATTATCAAAAAGTATAAGAATAAGGTATAAAAATAACGTAAAGTCGGTAAAAAGTGATAAATCCATCGTTTAGAAACTCTCTTAAATGAGTCTTATTTATGTAATTAATAAAACAAGTAAAATATCCTCTTCTTCTTAAGTCAGTAACACACTTTATATGTCGATCACCATATTAGCATTTATCACTTATTATGAGGTGACCCCACATTTACCTGCTTTGTAATACAAACATGATACGCGGATCCATGTCACCAATGAATCTAAAACTAACAGTAAATTAAATATAGAATTTCCCGGCAATATTTTTTCCATTTACCCAAAAGTCCGGCGTTCTAGCATCCATACTTTTCCCATAATAAGTTCACATCTCGCTTCGAAGCCGTGATTGGTTCAACTCCCGAGGGGTTTGAACTTCGTCAGCAAATGAGCAGTGAGCTAACACGATAATAATTTATAAGACACCCTGTATTATTTATTATCTGTGCTATGCCAAACTCTGTAGTTTGCAGGTGGGAAAATATAGCTTCGGGCATCTTTACTTTAACTATGGTTTACATAGTTGTTAATAGTTTCCCGAAAACTTTAGTTTGAGAACCTACCTTTGCCTAATCGATCAACCACATTGAAAATAATACAACTAATAATAAAGTTACATCGAGTTATGGATACACCGAACTAATTTAAGTAGTAATTTTCCTTTAATAGTATTTTCTAACTAATATTCGTTATTATAACATTCTCTTCGAAATTTGAATATTGACTCAATGGACGAATAGCCACAACTTAAAATATCTCTAAGAGAAACATTGTGTTTTTCCAGCCAGTTACATTCCAGAAATAAATACAACGCAGCGTGAAGAAGATATATGGTGTGGCGGGGGAATACAATTCTGGATAGCAAAGATCGTTCCCGTTAGTATAAATGTAAGTAAATTTGAATAAAACATTGGGCGACTCGTGCGGGGTGCGAGGCAAGGGTGCGGGTTTGTTTTTTGTTAAAATCCGACCGCTATATGTTAGACATTAATTCACATGGAAAATCTTCCTGCTTTTCCCTCAGCTATGTTATGAGTTTAATTTTTCCGAAGTTTAGTTTTTTATTTTCCGAGTTTTACTATTAACCCCAGGAATGCCGGGCTCAGTTTGCGTAAAAGACGCTTGCGTGCCGCCATACATTTGAAAAAATCGGATTTTGAGTGTAAAGGATGTTCTAATTTATACACCATAAAATTCTTTTAGTACGAATTTTGAAATTATTTATTTACTTATTTATTATGGATCAATGGTCACTAAAATATTCAGAAACATTGTGAGATTTGGCATAGACGGCCGCCATTTTGAATTTCGTTGTTTTGAGGCCGATTGACCTCAAAATCGATATCTGGGCAAGCCTTTAGGTAATAAAGATGGATCCAATGTTAGAATTGAAAAAAGTGGCCGCCATTTTGAATTTCTTTGTTTTAAGGCCAATCGACCTCAAAATCGATATCTGGGCAGGCCTTTAGGTACCGAAGACGGATCCAATGTTAGAATTTAAAAAAGTGGCCGCCATTTTGAATTTCTTTGTTTTAAGGCCAATCGACCTCAAAATCGATATCTGAGCAGGCCTTTAGGTATAAAAGACGGATCCAATGTTAGAATTGAAAAAAGTGGCCGCCATTTTGAATTTCTTTGTTTTATGGCCAATCGACCTCAAAATCGATATCTGGGCAGACCTGTAGGTACAAAAGTTGGATCCAATGTTATAATTGAAAAAAGTGGCCGCCATTTTGAATTTCTTTGTTTTAAGGCCAATCGACCTCAAAATCGATATCTGGGCAGGCCTGTAAGTAGAAAAGACGGATCCAATGTTAAAATTGAAAAAAGTGGCCGCCATTTTGAGTTTCTTTGTTTTATGCCCAATCAACCTCAAAATCGATATCTGGGCAGGCCTGTAGGTACAAAAGACGGATCGAATGTTAGGATTGAAAAAATTGGCCGCCATTTTGAATTTCTTTGTTTTAAGGCCAATCGACCTCAAAATCGATATCTGGGCAGGCCTTTAGGTATAAAAGACGGATCCAATGTCAGAATTGAAAAAAGTGGCCGCCATTTTGAATTTCTTTGTTTTAAGGCCAATCGACCTCAAAATCGATATTTGGGCAGGCCTTTAGGTATAAAAGACGGATCCAATGTCAGAATTGAAAAAAGTGGCCGCCATTTTGAATTTCTTTGTTTTAAGGCCAATCGACCTCAAAATCGATATCTGGGCAGGCCTTTAGGTACAAAAGACGGATCCAATGTCAGAATTGAAAAAAGTTGCCGCCATTTTGAATTTCTTTGTTTTAAGGCCAATCGACCTCAAAATCGATATCTGGGCAGGCTTGTAGGTACAAAAGACGGATCGAATGTTAGAATTTAAAAAAGTGGCCGCCATTTTGAATTTCTTTGTTTTAAGGCCAATCGACCTCAAAATCGATATCTGGGCAGGCCTTTAGGTATAAAAGACGGATCCAATGTCAGAATTGAAAAAAAGGGCCGCCATTTTGAATTTCTTTGTTTTAAGGCCAATCGACCTCAAAATCGATATCTGGGCAGGCCTTTAGGTATAAAAGACGGATCCAATGTCAGAATTGAAAAAAAGGGCCGCCATTTTGAATTTCTTTGTTTTAAGGCCAATCGACCTCAAAATCGATATTTGGGCAGGCCTTTAGGTATAAAAGACGGATCCAATGTCAGAATTGAAAAAAGTGGCCGCCATTTTGAATTTCTTTGTTTTAAGGCCAATCGACCTCAAAATCGATGTTTGGGCATGGCTTTAGGTACAAAAGACGGGTCCATTGTCAGAATTGAAAAAAGTGGCCGCCATTTTGAATTTCTTTGTTTTAAGGCCAATCGACCTCAAAATCAATTTCTCGGCATATCTGTAGTTACCAAAAACGGATCCAATGTCGGAATTGAAAAAAGAGGCCACCACTTAGGACTTCTTTATTTTAAGCTAATTAACGTCAAAATCGATACTTGGCGATAGTAAAAAACAGATCTAATGTTAGACTCAATAAAAGTGGTCGCCATTTTAAACTTCTTTGTTTTTAAGACTGATTGGATTTAAGATAGATATTTGGGCTTGTATTTAGCCAAAGAGAATAAATCGAGGTGTAATATATGTATGTACGCGCGTGAGAAGTTATACTTCTTTGGCATCATTAACCTTTATAGTTTGGGAAAATTGCAGTCTTGGCTTCGGCCTTTGAATTTTGAAAAAGTCCTTGGGTGTGGTAAAACAACAACAGACAAGGCTGCAAGGCTAAGCGCCTTTGTCTTCTCCTTTTACTAAAAAATAAATTATTATTAGAAACTGTAACGGTTTTGATTTAAATAAAAATATGTACCACTGACTTTACAGAAATACTTTCATACAAAATATCACCAAGCGAACGACCGGCACGAAGGCAATGACCAACTAACTCGAACTGTCAAACGTTCTATGCTTTTATAGCAAAAATTGTAGATCATGTCATTAATACCCGCACAAAAAATATTTTTGCCCTAACATTATATTATATAATTATTAAATATAGAATTTAGAGAATAATAAATATATATGACATAATTTGTACTTAATTTTAGAAGATTCTTAATTTAAAATATTTATTATTGATTACTAGCTTTTGCCCACGGCTTCGCCCGCGTTAATAAGTTTTTCCGGGCTAAAAGTACATAAAAACCTTCCCGTTGAATCACTCTATGACTATGACGTTGATACAACTCTTAACAAATAATGCATTAATTTCGACGAAATTTCATTACCATATAAACGGTTCTAGTAAGTTAATCTTAAAAGATAGACAGATACTGTTGCGGACATTTTTTTAGATAATTTTAAGAGGAATAATTCTTTCATACATATATTTTTGGTATCTTGAACCGTTTTCGCAGCGCACGCAATGGAAGCCCTCAAGGATGAATAATTTTCCCCGCTTTTTTCACATTTTCCATTATTTCTTCGCTCCTAATAGTTGCATCGTGATGTTATATAGCCTATAGCCTTCCTCGATAAATGGTCTATTCAACACAAAAATAATTTTTCAATTCGAACCAGTAGTTCCTGAGATTAGCGCGTTCAAACAAACAAACAAACAAACAAACTCTTCAGCTTTATAATATTAGTATAGATTTATTATTTTAAAAATATTTTTTTTTTTATAATTAATTAAAAAAAAAGACAACCAATAATATCACTTAAGACGAGGCTATATGGGCTTGAACCCTTTGCCTTCCCTATAAGGGGAAAATTATAATAAAAAAACAACCGTGCGAATTTTTGTGTCACACATGCGCGCGCATCGTAAAATTTCACTCCCATAAATTTTTCATAACGCGCTTAAGGTATAACTTCAAAAAAAAAAAAGATACAGTAATTGAATGGCCACCCACCAGGGCATAACGATGTAGGGGAAGAAAAATATTATAGTAAGATAATTTCTACTACGCGGCTAATTATGCTTATAGCTATTGTTGAATTGCTAACGACCCCCGGATTTTTAACCGATTTTGATGCTTTCACAGAAGAATTTACTTTATTAGCTGTTTGCTGCCACGGGCCACTTCTTAAATTCGAAGACAAATTCCTTTTTTTGCGACATAACAAAGCTGCAATATCGTTATTGAAGAGAATTGAATAAGCTTTGATGGTGATATTATTTAAAAGTGCTATAATTAAAACCTACTATAGTTTGTGGCCATGTCCAGCGGATTTTGATTTTAAAACCAATAGCCCTTAAAACAAGAACATTTAACATGGAATGCAGTTATTAAAATTCCAACCTCGATTAATTAGTTTTGGCTAAAAGACAAGCCCAAATATCTATCTTAAATCCAATCAGTCTTAAAACAAAGAAGTACAAAATGGCGACCACTTTTCTTAAGTCTAACATTAGATCTGACTTTTACTATCAATGGCATGCCAAGTATCGATTTTGAGGTCAATTGGCCTTAAAACAAAGAAATTCAAAATGGCGGCCACTTTTTTCCATTCTAATGTTCGATCCGTCTTTTGTACCTACAGGCCTGCCCAGATATCGATTTTGAAGTCGATTGGCCTTAAAACAAAGAAATTCAAAATGGTGGCCACTTTTTTCAATTCTGACATGGGATCCGTCTTTTGTACCTAAAGGCCTGCCCAGATATCGATTTTGAGGTCGATTGGCCTTAAAACAAAGAAATTCAAAATGGCAGCCACTTTTTTCAATTCTAACATTGGATCCGTCTTTTGTACCTACAGGCCTGCCCAGATATCGATTTTGAGGTCGATTGGCCTTAAAACAAAGAAATTCAAAATGGCGGCCACTTTTTTCAATTCTAACATTGGATCCGTCTTCATTACCTAAAGGCTTGCCCAGATATCGATTTTGAGGTCGATTGGCCTTAAAACAAAGAAATTCAAAATGGCGGCCACTTTTTTCAATTATAACATTGGATCGATTTTTTGTACCTACAGGTCTGCCCAGATATCGATTTTGAGGTCGATTGGCCATAAAACAAAGAAATTCAAAATGGCGGCCACTTTTTTCAATTCTAACATTGGATCCGTCTTTTATACCTAAAGGCCTGCTCAGATATCGATTTTGAGGTCGATTGGCCTTAAAACAAAGAAATTCAAAATGGCGGCCACTTTTTTAAATTCTAACATTGGATCCGTCTTCGGTACCTAAAGGCCTGCCCAGATATCGATTTTGAGGTCGATTGGCCTTAAAACAAAGAAATTCAAAATGGCGGCCACTTTTTTCAATTCTAACATTGGATCCATCTTTATTACCTAAAGGCTTGCCCAGATATCGATTTTGAGGTCGATTGGCCTTAAAACAAAGAAATTCAAAATGGCGGCCACTTTTTTCAATTATAACATTGGATCCAACTTTTGTACCTACAGGCCTGCCTAGATATCGATTTTGAGGTCGATTGGCCATAAAACAAAGAAATTCAAAATGGCGGCCACTTTTTTCAATTCTAACATTGGATCCGTCTTTTATACCTAAAGGCCTGCTCAGATATCGATTTTGAGGTCGATTGGCCTTAAAACAAAGAAATTCAAAATGGCGGCCACTTTTTTCAATTCTAACATTGGATCCGTCTTCGGTACCTAAAGGCCTGCCCAGATCTCGATTTTGAGGTCGATTGGCCTTAAAACAAAGAAATTCAAAATGGCGGCCACTTTTTTCAATTCTAACATTGGATCCGTCTTTTCTACCTACAGGCCTACTCAGATATCGATTTTGAGGCCAATCGGCCTCAAAACAAAGAAATTCAAAATGGCGGCCGCTTTTATCAATTCTAATATATAATTAAGATTTGCATCCAATGGAAACCCAATAATAACCTAAAAAGAAACAACCTGTAGATGTTCAGTTTTCATACATTTTGCAGAAATCGGCCCGAGCGTGGATCCACGCTCCGGCAGAGTTTGAACACTTTTTTTGAGCGTGGATCCACGCTCCCGGCACGCGAGGGCTTAAGGAAAGCAATTGTAAGAAATTACATTGATAACCTATAATATATCACTATATTTTTTTTTCAATTTAATCAATTCAATCAATTTACAACTAAAATACAATGCAAGGACTAAAGATATACATATAAATCCAGTAAATATTACAAAAATGAATTATCACTAAATTAATTTTATATCTCTTTAAAAAATAATTATAATCCCTACACTAGGCACTGCCTGTATCGTAGGCGACCAATTTACATTCCAAGTTCCCTGGAATTTAAAATTAAACGAAAAACATCAATGCAAGCTTTATGATATATATGTAACACTAGCTTTTGCCCACGGCTTCGCCCGCGTTAATAAGTTTTTCCGGGCTAAAAGTACATACATAAAATCCTTCCCGTTGAATCACTCTATCCAACACATTAATTATTTCGATAAAGATTAATATTATGACATTGATACAACTCTTAACAAATAATGCATTAATTTCGACCAAATTTGATTACCATAAAAACGGTGCTAGTGAGTTAATCTTAAAAGATAGACATATACTGTCGAGGACATTTTTTTAGATCAATTCAAGAGGAATAATTCTTTCATACATATATTTTTGGTATCTTGAATCGTTTTCGCAGCGCACGCAATGGAAGCCCTCAAGGATGAATAAATTTCCCCGTTCTTTTCACATTTTCCATTATTTCTTCGCTCCTAATAGTTGCATCGTGATGTTATATAGCCTATAGCCTTCCTCGATAAATGGTCTATTCAATACAAAAAGAATTTTTCAAATCGAACCAGTAGTTCCTGAGATTAGCGCGTTCAAACAAACAAACAAACTCTTCAGCTTTATAATATTAGTATAGATAATTAAAGTTTGGTTCTGTGAGCGTGTGTATGTGTATATGGGTGGGTGTATAGTGTGTACGTGTACATGAATATAAACGAGTGTGTGTGCGTGATTGTTGTGTATGGGTGTGTTTGTTTGTGTATATTTCTGTGTTTGTTTTGAGTTATATAGCTGCACACACATTATATTATGGAAATTCTGTTTGAATCGTGAGGATGAAAAAGAGTCACAATTACTGTTATAATAATCCACATTATACATTACGTGGTGTACATACAAAATGAATAGAAACACGCACAACTGGCACAATATAAATTACCGTGACATGTTACGAACAACCGAGAAGGGTTAAGTAGATATGGATGTAATCCGCCACAAGAAAACAAGGTACTTAACTTTATTTTAATTAATGTGGCCCATTTATTTAGCTTGCTATTTAATTACAGCGTCATATTTAAGGGTTAAATGCGTGTCGTCCAAGCCTTAAATGGAAGCGAATGACTAACTATGAATATTTTAAAGTAATTTATTATAGTCAGTACCGACTATAATGGCATAATAGTTATTAACAAAATGAGTTGTACAAGCTAAGTATGAAATATTGCTATAAACAGTACATAAATAGGCCATCACATAATTATGTATTTAAAACAAGTGATGCTTTCATAGTCATGGCAGTTTTTGAGGGTTATTTAACTCGCGTAGCTTGGTGAAACGAGGTGACAATTTCGAAAGTGATATGTCTTTAAAGAGAGGATAGTAGTTCACAAAGAGGGTGTCTGATATCGATTAGTTTAGTGTTAAAAGTAATTTAAAAATGATTAAGTATTACTTAGTTATTTTTGAATTAGTGAGTAAAGAGTGAAATAAGAGGCGTTGAACTCTATTTAATCTAGAGCCGCAGTGAACAACGAAATTGTGCTCTAAAACCTATCGTACTAATATTATAAACACGAAAGTTTGTAAGAATGTATGGATGTATGAATGTCTGGATGTTTGTTCCTCTTTTACGCAAAAGCTACTGAACGGATTTCGATAAAATTTAGCACACGGGTAGATCATGCCTGAATTAACACATAGACTACTTTTTATCCCGGGAAAATATAAAACGGGACTTTTATACCGGAAAAACTCATTCACGCGGGTGGAGCCGCGGGCAAAAGCTAGTAAAGTTATAATAATGGTGCCTAACTTAGTTGACATAGCGGAACCTTGTCCCTATCTAACATTTTACATTTTAAAACACAATAATTATTATACACACACACACACATACACATACCTACACACACATACACATACCTACACACACGCACACTTACGCCTTGTATCCCAGAGGGGTAGGCAGAGCCCCAACTAGTTGCACCTACTTTTCCCAGTGCGTATTCCGTTCCATGATGTGATAGGGGGCGAGCCTATATCCATATCGGGCACAAATTGCAGACTTCGGGCTGAGCCTGAATAGGAAAACCCAATATCACTTTGCGCGATCCGAAATCAAACCCGAGACCTCAGCATTTCAGTCATACCGAAATACAACTACGCCACTGAGACAGTCAATAATAATTATTTTGAACAATAAGTATAATATTTGTAAACATTGAAAAAAATTGTTGACTAAATGTATGCTTACCTCTGAAAAGCGAAAAAGGCGTGATAATAAACATAGCTTTTTTTTGTTAGATCGCTTGTTATGCAGTGAATTTCATTCTCAAAAGGGGGAACCCTGACAATCCGTTGTCGCTCATCCACAAGGGTGCTTAAAACAAATGTCATATGTTTATGGGATTCCCGTGTTATGCTAATGCGAATGGTTTTGCTTGGGTTTTTACATGTTATTTAAATATAACCATAAAGTGCCAAGTTATTCAATGAAAAGTTATTATTTTGAAAAGCATTATTATTTTTACAGTTTTCAAGTTCTTTAAGTATGAATTCAAATGTGAGACTAATTTTATTTTAGTTCGTTTAGTAAATACCCATTTTATGGTAAATTTTATTCATTTTATATTTGATTAGCTCCTAGTACCAAGTATTTGTTACCGATGTATACCTGTAGTTTTTTTTATGAACCGGAGTTATATGACACTAATATTACATTTTTTACTTTTATAATTATTTTTACTGTTTAAACATTATTCAATACTTGAATCTTAAAAACATCTTTAGGCCTAGTTACGAGTTTTTTTATTGCATTAAATGATGAGACGAGCATGCCGTTCACCTGATGGCAAGCAATACGACCACCCTTAAACAGTAGCAATACCATCCAGCATCTTGACTTACAGAGTAGGTACTGTGTGGCATTCCACTGCGCTTGTCATCCTGAGACACAAGATGTTAAGTCTCATTATGTCCAATAGTTACACTGGCTACAATGTCCTTCAAACCGAAACACAACAATGCATGCACACTGCTGCTTGGCGGTAGAAATAGACATTGCAGTGGTACCCACCCAAACGAACTCTTACATATGAGAGTCCTACCACCAGTTTAGAGGTTCAGTGAACTCCACAATGAATCGCAGTAGAAGCTACTGAGGTAGATAAGCAGGTAGATCCTTTAATCATAAATACGAAAGCGCCTTTACCAGTGGCATTAATAAACTCCTAAAAATCTAACCTACGATAAAACTGATTATAAACAAAGCAATAATCAGTGCCGCAAGCATAATGAAGCACAATAGATAAACTGAATTAGGGTCCGCGCGTTCGTCCCTCCCCCTCCTCCCAGCTAAACTGAGCTAAATGCTAACCCGATCAGGCATAATTTGTGACCAATTAGAATAATGGTCCCTGGCCCGTGATGTATGCACTACCGTGACAAGATCATAGATTGATGTAGAGTTGACTTACTTGTATATTTTTTTTGTCACTCGTACTGTGGGATATTGAAGTATCGGTTTCTAGTGTAATGTATGGATGTCGAAGATTTAGCCCCAAAATTTGATAGGTTAAATTGCTCGGTTATTAGTAGTAAAAATAAGACCGGTATATTTTTATTCTAATAGACTGCAGTGGACCATATAAGCTCTAAGATATAGTCGTAATGCATTGTGCTGGTAGATTGACAGGGATAACTTTAATTGTTAAGTCGACCGATACAACATTTTGTACTAAATGTTTTTAAACGTTTTTGGTCTTAATATACGTAAATTGAAGTTGTTTATTGATAATTATACTTATTTTCAATTATTATGTTGTACTAGCTTTTGCCCGCGGCTCCACCCGCGTTAAAAAGTTTTTCCGGGATAAAAGTCCCGCTTTATGTTTTCCCAGGATAAAATGTAGTCTATGTGTTAATCCAAGACATGATCTACCCGTGCGCCAAATTTCATCGAAATCCGTTTAGTAGTTTTTGCGTGAAAGAGGAACAAACATCCATACATCCAAACATCCATACATTCTTACAAACTTTCGCCTTTATAATATTAGTAGGAAGGAAGTAAGATTTGGAAATAACATTTCTAGCCCACAATCTCATTATTTCTTTACAAAGGATGTGTAAGATTTAATTGTGCTTTCCATATAAAAATATTAGTGTGAAGTCTATTCCACATATTTCTCAATTCGTTAATAAATGTGTGGGGAAGCGTTTGTCCGGTGGCATAACGTCAATGTCGCCGAATGTTGCCAATAGTTATGTTTGTCCATTGCACTAAACAATGTATGCGATCTAATGGTTTTCTGACACGCACCAATCTCGTTTCTTCTATTGTTTATCTCTATATTCATATAGGCAATATGTTTTGTGCTGGTCGATAGGGTATTAAAGTATATAAGTTCAACAGTTTGCCAAAATTATTTAATAATTTAATCAAATTTAAAAAGTTTGTAAATTCGCTTTTTTGTTATTAAAGTATACATTTACGAGTTTCAGATTTTCCCCTTTACGTGTAAGACCTTGCTTCTTGCTAAATTTCCTGATTCTAGGTCAACGGGAAGTACCCTATAGGTTTTGATTCTCTTGCGGAATCGAGAAATATGCGAAAATACGCGACATAAACGGTCATATCTTTTGATCGCGTTAATTTCACGGCTGAAAGAGACCATAGGCCTAAGTATTTGATGTAAATTTCAACTTGATATTTCAACGCAATCCTGAGAGAAAGGGTCTTGACGGACAGACAGACAGACAAAATGTGATCCTCTAAGTGTTCCTTTTTTTCCTTTTGAGGTACCGAACCCTAAAAATGTGAAATAGAACCATATTTTCACTGGTTTTCGCAGCGAGTTTTCGTTATGTTTATTTTTGATGATGTAAAGTTAGTGAATGTTGAATTTAGTTTTCCGTCTTTCTTTCACATAACTATGAAGTAAAAATACTGAAATCCTCCTAGCCAGTTTCGGCCACGGCGGCCAATCTCAACGGAGATCAGCCAGGTACGCAGGAGATATTATAGTGCACAAGTGTGTGCGCAATACACAGGTGCACTCGCTATTCCTTCACTCTCATAGTCCGGTGAGACGGCAATCCGACATGACCGGAGAGAGATCAGGCGCAGGACCAACGGCTTTACGTGCTTTCCGAGGCACGGGGGTATCACACCGCCAACTTCCTGACTCCGAGCTGCGACTGAGTAAATTTTAAGATGGAAAAACCCAGTCACAATTTTTTTTGGCTCGACCCGGGATTCGAACCCAGGACCTCAGCGCGCAAATCGTACTCTGTAAAAATACTATGATTTGCATAGCGATAGGTGACAAAGTAGGAGATGTTATTTTTTTTTTCAGGAAAATCACTTTTTTGTCTTATATATTGAGAAAATTTTTACGTTGACGATAGTACATCCGCCTCCAGGGTGGTAGAGAAAAAGATATGAGGTCAATAAATAATCCTGCATGCATCATCAATCAATCAATAGGGCCAAATCAAGCCATTATGTATATAGGCCGAAAAAGTTAATATTAGTATATCGCACCATTAGAACGAAAACGACGCAATTTAAAAAAAACGGAAATTGAGTTATCGTCACAAAATGACTTAAAACTTTTTCATAAAAATATAAAAAAATGCCCGACATAACAGTTTAGTCCTTTTCCCGCTTTAATAAGGCTGTATTTGAGCTATTGTTGTATTGAGAAATTCGTTTTAAGTCATTTTATAATGATAACTATTTTTTTTTTAATTGTGTCGTTTTAGTTCTAAAGGTGCGATAAGTCATGTGTAAATTTATGAATGTATAATTTGTCCTTCCTATTCTCATTATACTGAACAAACGAATTTATTAGCAAAGGAAAAATTGTAAAATACAATGCCCAGTATACATTTTTTGTACTTACGTACATATATCTACTGTTCTAGTGTGTATTTAATACCTATACATTCTTTCACGTGTCAGAGGTACCCTCGTCAGTCTTCAGCTAATTTATATCCGGATTTGTTTAACCAAAATACGTTTGAAATCGCCGATTTACGACCGCTGTCTCAACTTTTTTGTACAAATAACATTTCTTGGGCTAGAAGTGCTTGAATGGTTTAAATAAATGAATATAACCAACAAAAGCCTAGATTAATCCCTTATTAAGATGTATGTTTATTTTTAACCGACTACGGCGAAGCCACGAAGCGTAATGATTTTAACAACCTATGAATGATGTATCCAATTTATGTTCCACTCTAGCGTCGCTCCTATTGAACCGATTTTGACAAGTGAGGTGTCTATCGATTCGTATTTATAGTACAATAGTTATAGGCTATATAATGTCCAAAAATTTAATTATGCTATCAGGAGCTGTCCTGACACCACCCTAAATAGACATTTGTTTTTGTGCGGGCATCAAATCTTGTGAACAATATGTGTACTAATTTCAATAATTCAGAAGTTTTTGCGCCATTGCGTGTAAAAGCTTGGTTTCGAACCTGCGACCTTTGTGGCTACAGTCCGTTGTACTCCACAACACAATAGAGATATTATAATAAATTATATTACTATAAACATGCACCCAATTAGTTATACTCGCGAAGTACACATCCCTGCGGATGTTAAGTACGAAAGGGCTGCAATTAACATGATACGTTTAATTACCCGCGCATAAATTGCATCCGATATTGATTGTTTACTAGTACGGATTGGGGATTAACGAAACAAGAGAAACACGCGGTGACACTCGGCATTTTTAATTTAGCTACATTAGTTATAAAGTTGCATTTATATGTAACTTACAGGGTTAACTTAGATATAGTAATTCCCGGCAATCTGCAGAATTGTGTCAAAGAAGAGAGGAACATATGCGATGGTAAACTATTTCACAGCCTGCATACGCAGCAAAAGGAGAATTAACGAAATAGTTTGTTTAAAATGAATGTAAAGGGCAAATAGATGTGAAGAAGAACAAAAATATCGAAGTATATTCTATTTATAACTTTCGACATCTGTAAGAGTATGTATCGTTAAATTTTAACTTGTGATAATAAATTTCATTTCATTTCAATTTCAATTTGATTTCATTTATTACTAAGTGTTGCTCGTGGCTCCACCCGTGTGAAAAACTTTTCTCGCTACAAAAGACCTGGTCGGCGCCATCTACGTAAAGAATCTGATTAAAAATATCCATTATTTGTCATGTGGGCAAATTACCGGGATAAAAAGTAGCCTATATGTTAATCCAGGATATGATCTACCCGTTTGTTGAATTTTTTTTTTCAATTCGTTGAGTTGTTTCTGCATTTACTTCTAACAAACGTCTAAACATCCAAACATTTTTACAAACTCTCGCATTTATATTAGTAAAATAAGATAACGTTAATTTGTGACGGCTTCTAGAAACTATTATACGAACTCCTAGTACACACTGCCAATTGCTTGCAATATTTAACATTCTTCTTAAGGCACTTATGACATACTTTTCCTTCAAAAAATTATTTATTTATTTACATATTAAAATATCACAATACCCTTCTGACGGACGTGTATGATTCATTAAAATTAAGCGTATAAACGAGTTCCATCCAATTTCGTAGATGAAAGGCGGCGATCATAAATATCAGCGACAAATTCCCGCCAATCGCGACATCGTGCGTTCCGTTCGTCGTAAATTGCGCGCGTAAATAATAACGCAGGATGAACGCAACTTTATCAACCCTTATTTATTGGCTCATTATCAACAGAATGGGTATTTTATGAACATATCACTGTATTAAAATTACATATTTTTTCGTATGAGTTTTGTTGTGGTATCTGTGTAGTCACGATCTTTGAGGGATAAACTCGTAGAGTTCAAGCAAATAGGTAAGTAGTGATTTTTATTTGATGTAAATCTATTATATAAAAATGAATCCCATTTTCCTTGGTCACGGCATCACGCGTGAACGGCTGGACTGATTTCGTTATTTCTTTTTTTGATGAGTTTATTATTGTCAGGAGAAGGTTCTTATGAAAGAAAAAATTAAGAAAATTGCGCGGAAAAACGGCTGGACCGATTTTAATGAAATTTTTTTGTGTCTTCTATCCGGTAGGTAGCGCTGTACTCGGGTTCTAGGATTTTATTTCCTTTTTAGGGCAGGACAACGTCTGTCGGAGCCACTAGTATTTATATATAAAAAAAAAAACAAATCTTTTGAGCTATAGGGGTAAGTATATAATTTACATTTGATTGAAATATTTATTTTGAACTATAATTTTGGAGAGCACAATATAATGTAACAGATCTATATTTAATATCATTAAGTATGAATCTGTAAACTTA